>CAJNDT010002024.1:242168-449668 GCA_905221615.1 Symbiodinium sp. CCMP2592
GCGGTCGAGGATCCCGATTGGGAGTTGCAGACCTGCACGCTAGACGGCAGGCTCAGAAACTTCGCTAGGACTTCACCCAGGGTTGCAAGCTTCATCCGTTTGTTGAGGGATTGCTTTTTTCACTGGTGCGTTACAGCCACACAACCGCCGCTGAAGCAAGCATGTAAGCAACCCTGCTAAGGCTGAATGGTTGATATGACGCAGAAGTCGTAGTCATGATTCATGATGGTGGCCATAGCGGCATTGATCCACTAACGCTCTAGCAGGAATGCATCACGACATCTCTAACCCGAAGCCGTATAGTCCCAGAATATCCGCTTCTCCGGGACACGGAGACTTCAAGCTGCAGGCCCTAGACCCTAAACTTTACGGTTTAGGGGTTTAGGGTTAGGGTTTAGCCGCAAACTTTAAACTCCTACGCGTTTCAGTTCAGCCCTCAGAGCACTATTCATGTAGACTTCGTCTGGAACCGTGAGTTTAGGGTTTAGGCTGGAGTATAGAGGTCCGAGTATGACATCATACTGTACCCCAGCACACTGTTCTGCTTATTCCTGGAGGCTCATGCCCTACGTGTACACCTTTTCAAGGATACCTAGCTTCTGGTTAGGATCTGTTATATACAAAAGTAGGTACCCGAAAAAAAGGGGTAGGGTCTGAGCCTCCAGGTAAGGCCTCTTGTTAGAACTGGATCCCCTCCAAGAGGACTGCAGGAATGGCCTTGGGTGAGCATCTGGAGGTCCAGTGGGTACTGCCCAGGATGGATCGGGTTTCGTGTTTACGATGTAAGATTTAGGGGTTTAGCGGTTCGGGGATTTCGGGCTTGGAGTCTGGGGTTTAGGGGTTTAAGGGTTTACGGCTCGGGGTTTGGGATTTTCAGGTGTAGGGTTTAGGGCTTATGACTTTTGGGATGCGGAGCTAGAAGGGCGCAGATTACACAGATAGAAACAGAAACATTAAACAGTGCAATCAAGCAAGCAAACAAACCAATGCAACAGATACACACACAAACACACACACACACACACACACACACACACACCCTGTACACTAAAATCATCTGGAATCTACACCTCCAGCCAAGAATCCGACCCACAAAACCTTAGACTCAAAAGACTAGCTGTAAAACGTCCCTCGCTTTAATTATGGGCGTCGGCTCCCCCTTCTGTCAAGCAGCGAGCTCCCATCGAGGAGCCGGTATACGTCTGTTGCATGTCTGTCGTGTTCATGGTTTAGGGTTCCTATGTTTTCACGGGCTCTCGAAGGCAGTCTTTTTTGCAGGTCGTCATGCTCTATACAAGCCTATGAAAACCTATCAATCGCTGGTTGGTTTAGCTAGCTAGCAAGGGTACAGTACTAAGCCCTTTTGAGCTGTTTACAAATCTTATGGCCTTATAGCCATGCTTTATACAAGCAAGCCACTGCAATTTTTCCTTTATGTTCTGGGACCGTCCCTTTGAGGTTTGTGGTTTAGGGTTTGGGGTTAGCTAGGTTTAGGGTTTACCCATTACCCATAGGCTCCGTAGTAGTTCGTTTTTGGGATTACCTTCTAGGGGGTTTAGGGTTTAGGGTCACAGGTACCCCTAAACCCTAAACCCTAAACCCTAGTCACAGGTAGCCGTGGCGAGTTTGCTTCGGTACTGCCCTGACTTCACTAGCAACGTGCCGCGGCAGATGGGTTCGGACCGGAGAACTAAGAGCTTAGAAGGGTTTAGGCTTTAGGGGTTTAGGGTTTAGGTTTAGGGTTTTAGGGGTTTAGGGGTTTGGGGTTATTGGGTTACGGTTTAGGGTTTAGGGTTTTAGGGGTTTAGGGGTTTGGGGTTAAGGGGTTAAGGGTTTAGGGGTCTAGGGTTTCGGCTTACAAGTTGTTTTTGTGTTTCATAGGGTCTGTTCGTAGGTTTTTTTTCGTCATGATTTTGCAGGGTTGCACAGGGATTTATTATAGGGTTTGATGGTCCAGCGGTCAAGGCTTGCAAGGTGCAGGCTTATGGCGAAACCAGCAGCCAAAGGAGTTGGACATTGGAGGTTGAGGCCATGCCGTTAGAGTATACCTATCGTCTACACTGTCGTCGTTCTTTTGGTTTTTTATAGCCAGGGTTCTATAAGGTAACCTTAAAAAGCAACTACAGCAGAGACTATAGGTATGTAGGGTTGTATAGGTTTTCGGGGTTGAGTGGCTTTGGGGCTTAAGACTTGCAGGCCTCACTCTGAAGCCAACTGGATTCACGAAGACCCCGGCAGCTTCTGGTAGGGACGCTTCACAGCCTTGCCAACCCACTATGACCGACAAGTCCTGCGTTCACAAGACCCTAAAGACCCTAAAAACCTCGAAGAGCCTAAAGACGTCAAGCGCTAAAGACCCTGTAAAGACCCTCAAACACCTTACAAAGATCCTACGGACCTCAAATAGCCCTACAAGCCCACCGCCCTGCATACCCAAAGGGACCAAGCATCATAATAGTTGGTAATTATTTGGGCCCCAAAAGTTTATACTATACCATTACTTGGACCCTTTGGCTTGCAGCCCCCATCGATTTTTCGGGCCGAGGTCCACTTCCACGTTGGCTTCGAGATGTGGTATCAGCCGTTCTCCGAGTTGGTAGGCTCGGGGCCGGGATTCTTAAGTGTTTTAGGGATCTGGTTTTATTTGAACACAATAATGCAACTCCGAGGGGTTCTTCAGTTTTCTTAGGGATCTGGTTCAATTAAACTCCGAGGGTTTATGTAAAGATAAAATCGCTTTCATGATGGTCTTAAGGGCGCTTGAGGCTCAGGCTGTAGGCCAGAGGGTTGTGCTTATGGGGTTTTGGGCTGCTTTCCGGCTTAAATATAGGGTTTGCCTAGAGTTTGGCCGCAATAAGTTTAATATGAAACCGAAACCCAAAGGCCTAAACAGCGGTGTAAGTGTAGGTTCTTGACTTAAGGTGTAGCGGCCGTCGCTAGCATATCCTGGTTCTGGTTTATCCGCAAAGCCGAAACCCTCATCATTGGTCGCTTTGGACTTTTGGACGTGCGGGCTGGGAGTTGTATGATCTAAAAGAGCACATCGCCACTTCGACAACGGCCTCCGTAAGGTTTGTTGCTGTGGCTCGAAGGTTCGGGGTGATCGAGTTCTTCGAGATTGTGGATTTCGCCACGGCGTCTACCTGGCTTCACCTTCCGAAAGCAGAGCTAAACCGGAACTTTGATCATTCTCAGGTTCTTCAGATATTACAGATATGTTTCGACCCGTTCTGCTAGGGTGCCCTTCGTGAGAAACTCCTGGTAAGGTGTCTTAACCCTGGCCTTTTAGCCGCCAGGGGCTTGGAGTTAAGGAATACAAATCTTAAGCTTACCACCATTAGGGTTCAGGCATTACGAATGTTCAGGATTTCGATGTTATTTCTTCTGCGGTTTTGGGAATCAGGATGTCGTAAGTGGGCTCGAGGAGATGTAGAAGTACAAGCTTATTGCGACCTCACCTGCTGCAGTTCGGGGGAGTTCGGGGGCGCCTGCGCAAACCCAGTAAACCTACCCCCAAAGTCCCATGTTGTAATTTAGGAATCTACGTAAATTAGAGTAGGGTCCCTAATCCTTTATTAAGGGATTTTGGAAGGTCTGGGAAGCGCAGCCTGCATCTTCTCAGATGCACCCACCCGCTTCTTCTTCTTCCGTGACTTTCTGCAAGTTTTCGCATACTGTGAATGAGTTGAGTGTTGTCTGTATGAATATGTTCGTACATGTGTGTATTTATGTCTGTGTGTGTGTGTGTGTGTCTGCGCTTGTGTGCGTGTTCGTAGGTATGCGTGTACGTGTGTACAAACTCGGGACAGTTCTGAATCCCAACGTTTTGTTCCGTCAGGATGGTACTTGAGCTCCGTGGGTTTCGACGACGCCACTTGTCAGCATGGGAGTGGAGTTTGAGCTTCATATGTGGGGTTACAGGGCAGTTCAACCTTGAGCCCCCACTCGGCCTAATGCCCTTTGCTTGTAAACCGTGAGGTATACCCCGCCAAACCTTACAATCCTCAACTATCGGATGTAGGGTTTGGTTGCTACAGACCCTCCTCGCAGCAATGCCATCGGAACGTTGGTTCAGGATTTTCTAGAACCACTCGCTCCCGTCAGGGTGCTAGGTTTCCGTCAACCAACGACCACGTTCCGGAACCGGTCAGCGTCATCCCCATAACATCCAGCACACACCTCGGGACACCTAAACCCCTCAATCCTAAACTAGCTGAAATCAGATGACCGGACACGGGTCGCGCAGAATTGTTGGGCCACCGGTTCGTAACCGGCGGCCAACTTGAATGCCTAAGCTAACCTGCAATAGTAGACGACTAAACCCTTATAAGCCCTACAACACGAAAGCTTAAACCTCGACACTGAACCCGACACCTAGAGGCTCCATGGTAGTTCCTTTTTGGGCTCATAGTTAGAATCCTATAAGGGGATCCCAAAAAGGAACTACTATGGAGCCTCTGGGTACTTATGAACTCCCGAAACCTTACAGGCCCTCCACGCTAATTCCCACGCCGAAGCGTTACGATGAGGTTCCATTTCGGGTTTAGGGTTTAGGGATTTAGGGTTTAGGGTTTAGGGTTTAGGGGTTTAGGGTTTAGGGTTTAGGGTTTAAGGATTTAGGGTGTAGAGTTTAGGGTTCCCAAACACCTTGGAAAACCACGGGCGCAGGTTCAATTTAAGTCGCTCTAGGGGTTTGGGTTGGGTTTTGGGCTGATAGGTCTGGGTTGCTGGCTCATGAGGCAGGGCTTGATTGATAGACACCGAACCCCAAGCCTAAAGGCCTAAAACAGAAGCTGTGTCGAACCGCAAGAGTGGTAGGGCTTGTTCTGTAGAGTCGAACTTCTTGGGTGCCTGCTCTGACTCGGTTTGAAACGAGCTATCCATTTCCGGCAGAAGAAGAAGCGGACAGAAAACAATGCTAAACTCAACCATGAACGCCCAAACCCTAAACGATAAGCTTTAACAGGCCTGCGGCCCACAACTCCTGAACTGCGCCTGATTCTCAGGTCAAAATCCTCGAGGCTACGGAGAATGCCATAGTGGGCTTCGACAGCTACAGTGTCCCGCGAGACGCAGCATTCCTGGCATCTCGGATGGCAATTTGCAAGCATGGTCGCTTTTTCAGGGTCAGCAGACACCAGAATTCCTAAAGCCTAAACTCTACACCTCAAATCCTTAAACTCCAAACCCTGCTCTAAGTTTGTAGGTTTAACTCGATGATCGGTTGGCCTGAGAGAAAGAGGAGGTTAGGGAAGTAGGGCATGCATGTTGTAACACAAACAAACGATCGCGACAGATACAACAGGTGGCAGTCATGCTAAACCAAAAAGCTACTGGTAAGGATACTATACGGATCCGAACAGAGTACTTCAGACTTACAAGTCTGCCTCAACGGGACTGAACCTGTCAGGGTTCTAGAGGGGTTTTACGGTAACGCGTACGAACTTTAAAAGTCGTGAGTCTGAACCATACAGTGCCTCCGACGGCCGCAGCTCGCCCTCGCATGTTTTTCGATAACAACTACATGTATTGGCTTCCCTTAAACCCGTGAGCCAGCTGCGAGCGTGCAGGGCAGGCTTTCGGGCTTCACATAGGACCCTGATAGAACTCAGATCCTGTATAGTAGCCTTGCACAACTGTTACGAGAAGAGCCCCTATAGAACCTGTTATCGGAGAAGGCCCGACGAACCCAAACGTTCAGGGTTAAGGTTTCTGCTCATGTGGTGAGTCTCGTCGTTGGCTGACTTGGAGAGAGCGCTTTGTATCAAGATTCTAAGCCCGAAACCCTGAAATCTAGACCCTCCACCTGCAGGTGGCAAAGCAAGTTGGTACGTCCTTGGGGTTCGCGCACGCAAGGCTCCTGGGTGGTTGGTTCTGTGTCTTTGAGCCCTGGGGGTGTTATGACCCTGCCATTGCTTGAAGATCAGGCTTGAGGTTAGGGTTAAGGTTCATATCGGGAGTTTGGGGTTCAAACTGCAAATTAAAAGCCCCTTGCTCAGTAACCTGAACAGACCAGGGATTCAGCCCCTAAACCCTAAACCTTCCGGATGTTTCGGTTCTTGAGGGCCACCGCAATCCAGAAAGCGCCAACTAGTTGCCAGGACTTCGCCGATTGGCAGTAGCTGTTCCCAACACCCACATCGAAAGTTGATATCATGGGGAAGCTATAATACCAACCAATTTCTTGCAGCCACGAATATTGAGCTTGAAACTTCAGCGCAGCATCCCTCAACCATATTAGCACAAATTCTATGCCTCCAAGCAGCCTTGACTAAACGTGCAAGCAGAATCCAATTGGCAAGACAAGCTTGCACTACTTCCAAACCACTGAAATCTAGATGCCTACACCCGAATACCTGCACCCGACGTAACCGTAAACCCTAAACCCTAACCCGAAACCCTAAACCCTTCTAAGCCCTGGTCCGGCACTAGTCGCGATTCTCTGAGACATGCCCTACCCAGAAGGGGTGAACCTAAATGCTTTATAGGTCCGAATCCCACTACACCCAAAATTGCAAAGTCCAATGCTCTCAAGCCTGAAGCTCTCCACAGATCCTACTCAAAACCGATAATCCGAGTCAGATGCAAACCTGCATACAGCTTTTTATCCCTGAAAGTTTACATAATCCTTATTGAAGCCCTTTCCAAGCTTGTTCAGGGATCGGCAAGTCTACTTTTGTCGTTGGGTTCCTTTTACATAAATATGACTAACCCAAAAAAAGTCTGTGCTTTTGCCCAGTGGGCTACAGGACAGCCCAGTTTCTGAACAGTCTATGTAAAGCCCTGCAAGTCCCGTAACACCATAGAGCCCTAGAGCACTAAACCTTAGACCTGAATACACATTCCCTCAAACCCTTGTAAGACACCCGAAGGGTCCATGTGCCCAAACAGTGTATACCGCGACCCTAAAGTAGTCGCCAACTAGGTGCTTTGGGCCAAAGGTATACACTATTTGGATACATAGACCCTTAAACCCTAAACTCTATAGATCCCTTATAGAACCCTTATAGTTCCCTTCAAAGAACCCCTTAAAGGAACCGATTTTGGGCACAGGGACCGTTAAAAGCCGGCCCGTGCGACTCCTTCTGAATCCTGGAACGCTAGGCTTCCAGGTTTAGGGGGATTAGGGTTCAGGGTTTAGGGGATTAGGGTTCAGGGTTTAGGGTTTAGGGTTTAGGGTTTATAGGGTCTAGCGGAACAAACTCGTCACAGCGTGTTATCATACGCGTGTGGCGCCACACGAAGGCTTATGTAGAAGCCTAGGGCCCCGAACCTTGAAGCCCAACATCTACTGCCACTCTCTTCCGCTCCAGGGATTGTGTGGTTTATAGGGTTTAAGGTTCAAGGTTCGGGATTTAGGGTTTCCTGTCTGGTTCTTAGTAGGGAATGGGGGAATGGATTATGGAGGCAATAACTGGGGATTATATAGGGACCACTATAGGATCCATTCCCCCATTCCCTACAAAGCACCAGACAGTTTTGTTGGTTTTGAGCTCCGCTCTTCAGAGCTAAACCCTAAACCCTAGAGTTCCTTTCTTCAGAGCGAGAAGCCGCAGGCTGGATTCCACGAGCGAGCAACTTGCTGGCACCTGGAACCTCGCATAGCTCTGGCTTTCTGCCCATAGGCTCCATAGTAGTTGCTTTTGTGGTTCATCTTTAGGACCTAAGGTTTAGGGTTTAGGGTCTAGGCTGGGTTTAGGGACTAATTCCGGAGTTTTCCCTAACCCTAAACCCTAAACCTAAACCCTAAATCCTAAACCGTGATAGTTTTCACCCTTGGGCCCTCGAAGTTTGAGGGCTGAGGCTCGAGTGCTCTGGGCTCCGTACTTACCGTAGGCTTTCCGAGTCCGGGGCTACACTGTCAGGTCAAGTGCCCGGGAATCCTGGTGGGAAGGAAAGTTAGGGTTTAGTTCAGGAGTTTAGGATTTAGGCTTAGTTTGCCCAACTTTTAAACCTGTACCCTAGCCCTATTCTACGCCCTAAACCGGTTCGCCTTTTCACTTTGAACCAGAGGTGGTATAGTTGTTCAAGAAGCCGGTCGGCTTAGACAGGCCAGGAGCTCGGCTCACCCTGTCCAGGATCTCCTGATACCCCATGCACCGACGCCCTAAGTCCTCGAGCTCCTAAAAGCACAAATCCGAACAAACTTGTGAAGACAGGTGGGGGGTTGTCAAAATTATGTTCCTTTTTTGGGTGCCCTAAACATTAGGTGTCGTATTATAATAAGGACCCCAAAAGGGACCCTAGTATTCACAACCATCCAGGTGGGTGGCAATTCGCTCTTCGCTGGAAAACCTGGAGATCAAGCAGAGCCTGTCGGACCGGCAGCAGGGGGAACAGAAAGATCGGAACGGTTGATGATATAAATCCTGCATTACCCATAATGGGGATGCCATAATTGTCATAGTTTAGGGTCCTTATGAGGTAATGCAGGGTTTATATCATCAACCGAATTAATAGGCATGTATATCTCGCTTTGTGCCTATGTGTCTATATCTTAGATGTTAGAATCGCGGCGTTTTGGGTGCAGCCGAATCGCGCGATTTGGATGGGTATGTATAAAGCGTATAAAGTAGGAGTTGCCGATGTGATCTTGAACGTAACTGTTGAGACCTCAAAAAACCTGGTAGCTTCTTGAAATGACCGATGTGCTTGAACGAACCGATGAGGATTGACGTGGGTATTTCAACTTCAGATCCATTGGAGCTGAGATTGAAATTTCTTTCAAACCCCAATGATTTTTGACGAAACCCAGAAAATCATTTAGCCACGGCTGGAGTGGAGCTGGACTACGACATCTTCTCCCGGAGGTCCGGCCCTCAGTCTCTGGCAGAGACAGACTTCGCAAGACTTTGTTTCGACAGATGCTGGGAACATCATGAAGTGATTCTCATTACGCTTCGCCCGATAAACTTGACACGTTTCATGTTTCATGGTAGCTGTTGGCAAGCTTCTGCGGGTCGCAGAGTGGAAGTGATGCATTGTCGGTCTCAACATGCTTTTGTCGCTGCGGAGGGGCCCGCGACGCGCGGGAGTCCATGCTTCGAAGGTTTGGGGCCTGAAAGGTGAGAAAAGCGGACTCCCACGCGTGGGGGGCCCGCGACGCGGGGGAGTCCACGATCGGGGAGTTTGGGGCCTGAAAGGTGCGAAAAGGACTCCCACGCGTGGAGGGGCCCGCGGCGCGCGGGAGCCACGATTCGTTTTTGGGAGTTTGGGCCTTGAAACGTGCGAAAAGCGGACTCCCACGCGTGCTGCTGCGGAGGGCCCCTCCAGCAGGCGGGCCCCGCCGCGTGCGGGAGTCCAAAATTCGGGAGTAATTTGGGGCTTGAAAACGTGCGAAAAGCGGACTTGCCGGCTAAACCCAGAAGCCCTGAGCATCCCTTACTGTGCCTGCAGGTGGCACCTCCACGAAAGCAACAGGGTCGCAGCGCTGCTGCTGCGGACAAGGCATCTTCCAAAACTCCACCCCAGAAGCTTTACACCTTTAGGGACTTGAGAAGGCTTCACACCGCAAGCCTAAAACCCTGTTGCCAAGGTTTTTTGTATAGTTCTATACCAGAAGCCCTGAGCCCTAAACAACCTGGCTTACTGTGCCTGCATGAGGCAAGATCAAAGCACGACCATCGGGACAGAGAAGTTTAGTGATTTTTGCGGTGCTGGAAAAAAGCATTCAAACTCCAGCAACCCCACGCCCAACCGGGCAGGTCTACGACCACTTCTATGTCTTCGATGGCTTAGGGTGCAAGGGGGACAGGACCCAAATCCTCAAAAACGGGCAGGACCCAAACCCCTGACGACGACGCGAAAAGAGGACGGGACCCTCATCCTCTGCGGGGCAGGACCCGACCCCAATGGCGACTAAGAGACTGCAATTGGGAAGGACAAGACCCAAATCCTTCTAAGGGGCAGGACCCAAACCCCTGACGACGACGTGAGAAGAGGACAGGACCCTCATCCTTTGCGGGGCAGGACCCGACCCCAATGGCGACGAAGAGACTGCAGTTGGGAAGGACAGGACCCAAATCCTTCTAAGGGGCAGGACCCAAACCCCGGACGACAAGTTTAAAAGACAGACGCGAATCCTCTGAAATCTTCCTGAGGGGGCAGGACCCAAACCCCCGACGACGATGTGTATTATAAGGGGACAGGCTTATTGGTGTCTGAGGCTTTTCCAAAACCGCCTTGAACTTAAACTTCTCAAGCAGTGGCAACTTCGTAGGGCGCAACCAGGCTGAATGAGTTTTCCAAAGCTTGCAAAAATCATCGAACCGATTTCTCGTCCAAAGCAGCATAAGCAGCGATTTGGCACTGAAAATCCAAATCGCGCGTTTGGCGTTCCCGACCGTTGGAAAAGAACGAATAAGAAGCGATTTGCACTTGCGATTCCCGAATCGCAGCGCTTTGATTTGGCGATTTAATCTACTAAGGTCTATATCTACCACACCTATTTCTATGTTTATGTTTATACTTGTGGTGATTCTCATATCTGATTGTTTATCTTCATGTATATGAATCTGTAGTTGCATTCGTATCTACATCAGCATACATATACACATGAGTCTTATGCATGTATATGTGCATATGTATATATATATACACTATATTGTCCCAGCCCTGCTCTAACTATATTAGGAGCTCGGTCTCAATACCTCCCGGCTCCTTCGCCCATGATTTTACCCCGGGATGTTCTGGAAGATGTAACGGCCATGATGCACGGCGGGGATGCACCTGCGGTGTAGGGTTGATATAATGAAAACTGGCGGGGTGGCAATCATCAATCATCCGGTGGACCTAATAAAGACCCCTTATATGCAACTGCCGCGCTGCCATCAAGCTGCCATGACAACTTCATCAGTACTTCTCGCGAAGCTGTCAACTTATCTGTTCTGCCCATGGCCAGGATGTCCCTTGGTCCGGGCTTCCACTTATCCCTAAGTTATCCTAGTGTTTCGGTAACTCAAGTCGACAAAATTTCTGACCCTGGCGCTTCAGCATGCGGTTCTTTCGGGCGAATTTTGCATGTTATTGACTTCCTAAAGGGCACCTTTCAGGGATCCATAGGGTTCGTTTAAAGAGCTCCTTTAAGGGCTTTGTAAAGTGTTACCATAAGGGGTTGGGGTGTAGGGAGCTTGATGTGGGGCCGCTACTTTGGTACAGGACTTAGCAAAAAATGCCTGGGATAATGGCGTCAGACTGGTGGATTTGGCGGGAAACCCGCAAGTGCACCAAAACCTGCGGTTTAGAGTTGACAAAGAAACGAAGTGTTAGCTATCACCCAGTGCCAGTCTATTAAGACCTCTATGCATTATAGACTCCTTTTGGACACTCTTCTAGAAGCATTTTCTTCGGCAGGAGCTGCCCTTGTGTGAGAAGGACAGCCACCTGCTGTTCATAAACAGCGCCACTGGACTGTCAATCACAGCTGCCGTCAACGGTTTAGAGTTTGGGGTTTTAGGTTAGGGTTTTTAGGGTTCGCGGAATTGCAGGGGTTTAGAGTCCTAGTTGTGCGGAGCGTCAGCACCATGGCGAGCTGAAGATGCGCGACCGTTCGTCCATGGCAAGACAAACAAATCTACCGTTACGGGAACTTGTGAGGATGTAGCTGAGTAATAACAGTATTCCGTTCCGCAAGAGAAACGTAACAGCGCCATCGACACCAACATCAGCAGCTGCCATAGCACCGCAGCTCCAACGCCACCGCAGTGACCATGCGAACCAAACAAAACAGCAACGAAAACACCAACGCCAGAAGCAGCAGCAACAACACGGCAAGAGTGCACCACTTGCCAGAATAAGAAGGAAGAGCGACGACTGACCTAACCAGGACGGAACACACTGTCACCAGTCGTGGTGGTCATTTTCATCGTCATGATCAATGATGACTATCACCGGGAAGTAATGAGTAGATGTCAATCCAGGGAAAAGATCTTCATCGCTGGCATGGTCGTAGTCTGTAACATAGAACGGGGCAGTACGAGTAGCAGTAGCAGTAGCCGTAGGAGTAGCAGTAGCAGTAGCAGTAGCAGCTTGCAGTAGGAGGAGCACCAGCAAGAGTAGGAGTCGGAGAACAGTAGGTGCTGGACTTCGGACTTCGGTTGTACTGGATCAGCAGCAGTGCTTCACTATAATAGAGGTGGCAGTTTAGCTGTGCGGGGCATTTTGAACATCACCTTGATAATTCATTTTCAGTGGGCGCACCACTGTCATTATGCCGCTAGGCCGAGCATCAATCTTGGAACTGGGGGACAGGGCTTCCCTGAAGGTCGATGCGTCACGCGATGCCTCGCGGGCTGATAACCTGCGCCATGCCCTGTCCCAGTGCCGAAAAGATGCGGCGACTGGGGACGCGCTGTGCCTTGATTCATTTCGGGGGGTGTCGCCGTGACTGTTTCTGAACATCGCCTCAACATCTTGAAAGCATGTACGATGGCTGTTCTAGATTCATCAGCATCCGCAAGAACAACGCAGCATTGTTGCAAAACGTTCCCGAAGACCTTCCGGAAGATCTTAGACGCATGTTGTGCGAGACAGTGGTTTGCTTTCCAACGGACTTTGGCAGCACAATCGGAAGTTCCAATAAAGCGACATCAGCCCGGAATGCTTGCAAGAGTACCGGGAGGAGCTGCAAAGCCCAGCAAGAGCAAGGAGTAAGCGGGAACTCTGCGCCCGACAATACGGAAGTTTCCGAAAATAGGGGACCCGAAATATAGTACCCTAAATAGTCGGATCCTTATTATAAGGACCCCATAATAAGGTACCCCTCCCAAATCGACAGCTGAACTGCAGCGGCAAGCTTGTAGCAATCGTATGGGGGTGATGCTACAGGGGTCATGCTCTCTGGGCAGCGCTCTGCCTCGTGGATCCAGCTTCCTCGCCGTGAATCGATCCTGGTCAAACTGTCGACGCCATAGCCATAGTCCGAGCCCCACTCTAAATCTTCGAGTCCCTGTGGGTTGAGAGCTTTAGGCTGAGAGAGTCTGGACTGTCGCACGGCATGTCAGGAAATTCGCGCATCTGCAAATCTGGCAGAATTACTTGGTCCCATCCACATCGCAACGAGCAGCTGAAGGGGGCGTCCCCTTCCGCAAGCACGATGCGCCTCTCGGATCGCTTACTCTGCTGGATGTTGTGCATCTGGTGCTCGAGTTTCGGTTTTAAGGTTTAAGTATCAACGACATGATCTTCTGTTGGTCGGGAGTATCAGAGTATATAATAGCTTTTGTTGAAATCGAGGAGGGTGGAAGATGTGTACGAAGCTCTTGGCTACTGGCGGCTTGTGTTTCGAATGTTACTGCTGGTGCTGCCTCGGCTAGTCTCACTCTGCAGTGTTGCTTTCCTTACTTCTAGGACTGTCACCCTTACTGCCGTGACTGGAGAGTTTGTATGGATAAATGGTCATTGCAACTGGCCGTTCGTATGCTCCGTATATGCATCTCCCTCCAACACTCAAGCCGACAAGCCCTATAGTACCCTTATAAAGATCCCTTATAGGAGCCCTTGTAGTTCCTTTAAAGCCCAAAGCCCCTACTTACTCGCTGCAAACAGGTACGCGAAGAGAGGGCGAGAATGCTATCCGATCGATCGTGGCACGGAAGCCAGGCTACGAAGCTAGACCAATTGCAGCGTTCTACGTACCTACAGTAGTTCACAGTATGCATCGTAGTTCCTTTTTCTTGGTTAGATTTACCCAACTGTATGGCTAGGAGGAGTCATTAAGTTATCCCGACACAGAAATACGACGAAACATGAAGGCAATGGCACTCCCAGATCCACAGCCATGACATGGAGGGTTTGAGTTTTTCGTGCAGAGTCAAAGCATCTTCTCCGAAAGGACCTGAATAGTTCGAACCGGACTTGCCGGTCTGCTGTACGAAACACATCTTACTCATAGCCACTATACGCTACTTACATCTTGCCGCGGTTATCGGTGTCTGAATAGTTGGTTCAGTTTCCGGGTGTGTAGCTTCGTCACACTTTGCAAACGAAAACACTGAAGCTTCGGGCCGTCAAAGTCAGATCTTCGCCAGCGATACTTTCACACTCGCCCTCATTATCATCACCATCATCATCGTCGTAATGACCATGATCATCACAGACATCATCACTATCTTCATCATCATCATCATCAGCGTGTTCACGACCACCACCAACACCACCATTACCACCACCAGTACAAAGTTGTTGCTTACGCCTGGTGATATTCCTCTTGAAGGCACTTAGTTGCGTCCTGCAGCAGATGTCTGTCAGAGGTCAAGTGCTTCGGAATGGATTGGATTGTTCCGCATAGCGTATACATGATCACGGATACTTAAACGCTAAGCCCCAAAACTGACCTGACTCGAACGAGAACCTGACAAATTGATCCTCCCGTGGCTGCAGGTTTAAGGAACTTCTGGAGCAAGCCAACGATGAAAGCAAAGCGCTGGCACTGCGCGCAGCACGTGCCTACCTGGATGTGTGCCGCGATGCATTCAATGACAGAGTTTGCACCGGCTCAGTTCCACACAGCCATTAGAATGGTAGGGTTCGAGCCTACGAAAATATGAGCACGTTCTAAGCATCTGTGTGACTGCATCATCACCTGAGCTCTAAAATCAGTTCCTCGAATGGTCCATGTACCATGTTTAGAGCCAGCACTATGTATGGTGTCAAGAGTCTCAGGTATCTAAGACTCGTGATTTGGACTCTCCGACTTTCAGGGTACGGTAAACGCTAAACCCAGCCGGAGCTCGGATGGGATTTCTTTTGGTTGCGGACTACGTATCATCGTGGTTTGGATGCAGTGCCCTGAAACCTACCTAATAGTCATCACTGTACTTCCTTTTTCTGGGTTACTTTATAGAATCCTAACTATAAAAATGGTTAAGCCAAAAAAGGAACTGCAATGGAGACTCAGGTCTTGTTTGTAGCAGTACACTCTTGTTTTGGTGTCTCCGTATCACAGCTGAAAATCGCGATATCTGGGACCTCTCCGATCCCCAGTACCCAACCTTTAAGCTTTTTGGCTTCTTATAGTTTAGTAGGAACCGGAAAGTCTAACCTTTCATTTTTGTGTCTTAATGCGGAAGTTAAAGCCTTGTCGGCGCCCTAAACCCTAAACCCTAAGCTCGACGGATCTCAATCCCTACCGCAAACAGCATCGGGCCTCTTCCTGCCATGCTATACAGGGAATTCCAGAAAGTTGGAATATGGTTTCAGGGTAGGATACCCTATAATTTACCATAAAGGGTTTAGGATAATCCTATTCCAACTTTCTGGCTTTTACTTTACTGCTTCGATATGGTTGGAGCCTTAAACCTAGTAGTAGAGCAGGCAACCTTTAACCTTCTTTGGGTAGTATAGTCCCTATATAAGCCCCAACATAACCAAAAAGGTTAATCTTTAGTTCCCCATGATACCCGACAAGTAGGTTGAAAGTCCTGATACGGAGACACCGGAACAAGAGTGTACCGCTACAAACAAGATCCACCCTGAGTCTCATAGTAGTTCCTTTTTGTGGCTCAACCATTTCTTACAGTAAGGATGCTAGAGGGTAACCCACAAATGGAACTACAAAGGAGACCATAGCTGACCACTTCAAGATGTTTCGAGCCTGCAAGATCCTGAAGGCCTTTTCTGATCCCGACTCCCTTTCAGGCTCATGTGGTTACCTTTGAATCCTAAACCCTGAAACTCTTAGCCCCAAAAAGCCCTGTACCTTCAACCTTAAGCCTTAAAGTCGCCAGCTGCTCCGGTTGATGATATAAATCCTGCATTACCTTAAGGACCCTAAACTGGGAATTATGGTCTATTCCTTATTATGTTATAATGCAGGATTTATATCAAGCCTAAACCCTATAGATCCCTTAAAGGAGCCCCTTAAAGGTACCCTTATAGAGCCCTTTAAAGGAACCCAGGATTTATATCATCAATCGTCAAGATCTTGAGTCTGAGGTGTTTCTTTCATCCCTTTGACGATGCGAACAGCCGAAGCTCGGATCTTCTTCAGAGCACCTTAAGGCTTAGCCTCTGCCCACCCCCCCACCCCTCCCCACCCCCCAAAAGAACAAAGATAGTTTTTTTCTATTATCGGACTTCTTAACGGACATAGCAGGAAGAAGTAGGAAGGAACTCCAGACATGGCGTGTTGACGCCAGTTGGCATGAAGTAGGGTCTACACTAAACCCTACTTCATCTGTTTCTTCAGGTTTCTTGTGGTCATACAACATATCTTTGTCTTGCCAGAGATTCCGTAACCCCTGCACCGTTAACCGTATCGGAGGTTTTTCAGGGCGGAAAGTTCAGCAGTCTTACTCGTTTTGCTAGACCGTAAGAATTCTCGGGTCGCACACCAGAAAACACCTAATTTCGACCATTCTATTTTCTGCAAACTTCTTTCAGAATGCACATAATGTGATGCTATTGTCACGGATCTGATGTTATCGCTTGCCCTCTGCGATTGATTACGACCGCCTGTGTTCATTCCCCTGCCACTGCCTCTGTTGATGATGTTGCCTTGTAGTTACTGCTGCTGCTACTGTAGTCCCTGTGAGTATGATTCTGGCTAGTTGTTGTGGCTATGAATGTAAAGGCTGCAACCCATGTGATGCTTGTGTGTTTAGATAGCCCGGTTTTTCAGCGTATCCACGGCTTAACATGTGACCGAACCCCAAACCCGAAACGCAGACCAGGAGGTATTCAAAACAGTGTTGAATAAGCTCACAGTAGGTTTGGGCAAGCCGAGGATTTGGTGAAGTTCCGGGTTTAGGATTGGCATGACATCCTGAAGCATGAGAGCAAGGAATGGCGCGGCTAGTGTTTGACTTCATCCTTGCGCGCGAGGGGGTCGTGCTCCAGACGGCTCCTTGGTCACAAATTCCTGTGTAGCTGAGGATGCAAGCTCTAGTAACCCTAAACCCTAAACCCCTAAGCCCTACTGCAGTCGGAAAAGGGCCCGCAAAAAAAAAAAAAAAGAAAACCTAAGCCCAAGACCCTATTTCTCTTGCTTCGGGGATCCAGAGCTCAATAAGAATTCAATTGAAGTGAATAGCCTTCGTTGGTCCAGGCAGCTATATCACGTTTCAGTGTTTACTTGAATCGTTTCTCTATCAGCCTTCGAAACCCCCTACAGGGAACTCCAGAAAGTTGGAATATGGTTTCAGTGTAGGATACCCTATAATTTACCATAGAAGGGTTAGGATAACCATATTCCAACTTTCTGGCTTTTACTGTAAAGCCTAAACCCCAAACCTTCAGCCCTGCATCCTCAGCCCTTACAGTTAAAGTTAAACTCTAAATCCCGAGCTGGGCTCAGGGTAGCAGGTTTAGGATTGGAGGGGTTTAGGGTTAAGTGTAGAACGTAGGGTGGAGAGTCTGAGACTTGGAGTCTGCCTGAACCCTCAGTGTTCAGTGTGTGCAGTGCTTAGAGTAGTCACTCCGAGTCATCCTCAGCAGAATGTTATGGGGAAGCCGCAACAAGAATCGCATTGGAGAGTCCACATAAAGCTACATAGGTCATCATCAGATCCCAGAGTCGTTGTTTGCCAAGGGTGGTGATAGAAGCGCCTTCTTTTCGATATTCCTAGTATGGTGCCCTCCAGAGCAAGGGTTGCAAGTTTCCGAGATATGAAATCATCCGAAACCTTCAACCTACCCCAGGGTAAAAGGAGGGACCCTTAATAAGGACCCCTAGGTATATACCCTTAATATAGCTATAATATACCCATGAAATAGCCCATTATAGGGTAGGGGTCCCCATTAAGGGTCCCTCCTTTTCCCCCTTGAACCTACCCAAAACCCGAAACCGGAAACCCTACTTGGAGGATCATGGGACTTAGTAAGTAGGTTATAATTGGGGCTATAAGTCCCCTAAGTGGGGTTATCCTAATTATAAGCTACTTATAACCTTACTTACTAAGTCCCATGAGCCTGGAAGTACCCATCCTGATGGCACGGGGCCACTGGCGGAGGTGGATCCGGTCTTCCTTTTCGGAAAGTCTGCAAAGGACTGCTTCAAGGTTTAGGGATATTTAGGCCTACTACTGTTGGACGGCTCTGAGGTTCAGAAGCCTTAAACCCTAAACTTTATAAGCTTCAGTGAAAGGCCAAACCTGGAACGAGCCTTTCGCCCTAAACCCTCAACCCCATAAACCCTGCAAGCCCCAGAAGCCCTACCTGTAAACCAAGCGAGCCGTAGAAACCAAACAAATCCTATAATACACCCTGAGCCGTCGACTCCCCGATCAATAGGTTTTGGAAAGCTTTGCAGTTTGGGGTTCGCGATTTATGGTCTAGTAGGTTCGGGCCTATTAGGGTTTAGGAATAAGGGTTTAGCGTTAAGATAGGAAAGCTGGGGCAGGCTTCTTGTGCGTATTGCGAGTGTCGGCATATGTGAGGTTCGGTGGGGTTCCGGGTTCTGGGGCGTAATAGGTGTGCTTTTGTTTTACATGTACGGCGTTACGGCAGCATTCATCATTATCATCATGCTTATTACTCGACTAGGATGCTTCACTGGATCGGGTGGTGGTAGTGACGACGATGATGACGGTGATGTTGACGACGATGATGATATCGACGATGATGATGATGACGATGATGACCAGCGTCGTACCATTAGCAGCATGATGTGGGAAGTCTGGTTTCCCAAGTGCTGCAATGACCAACTCGACCTCTTCATTGAGACTACACCACAAGTCCAGGTAGCCTTCCCTGGTATACCCATGTACGCCCTAATGTACATGTAGCCTAAAGCCTACCTTTCCATGAAATTCTTGAGACCATCCACAATGAAGTAGGATGTCGGGCTACATGACGGATGAAGTTAAGTCACTCAGCCCATGTACATCCAATAAGCCCTAAACCCTACACCCTAAAGCTCGAGCTTTACTTTAAGAGCCCAAAACCTTAAAACCCTAAACCCCTAAACCCTAAACCCTAAACCCTACGTACGTGGCAGCTTATTGAGGATGGCGTTGGCGCAGAGAAGTTGGTCGAAGTCGTGTGCGCCCGGTAGGGTTTGGGCTTTGCACTTCAAGGTTGTTTCCAATTTTGTCCGTGGGCAGCAATTATGTTTAACGGTTCAGCAATTTACGGTTACCTAGAGGCTCCATAGTAGTTCCTTTTTGGGTTCATATTCAGACTTCTATAAGGGGATCCCAAAAAGGAACTACTATGGAGCCTCTGGGTGGTTTCAAAAGCAGAGCGTTACGAATGAGGCTTGGCAGCTTAGGCCTCTTCAGACTCAGCGTTCCATGCTTGAAGCGAGAGCTTGCAATTTGCAAAGAGACGGAGCTCTTGAAAGGGATCCTTGTTTAGTCATGGGGACTTTTTGGGGGGAAGGGGGGTAGGGGACTGCACTTCCTTAGTTTATATCCCCTCCCCTACCTTCCTAAGGGTCCTTATGATTTAGAAGCAGCCCCACTCTGATTTACACCTCATCAGCAACTGCGTTGAAAAGCTGCTGCATCGGCACCAACGCCAAGCATTGTGACTTTCGCAGCAGCATCCACGAGATCACAGTGGCATTGCCAGTTGCAACTTCTGCAGCCGTCGTGTTGCTCAAAAGTGCCCTAGGAATATGCAACTCAACAAATCGCAAGAATTAGTTCGAGTGACGGTAGTCGCCAGAAAGCGAAGCTACTGCCTATTGCCGAAGTTGTACGCGCGCAGGTAGCACTGGCAAATCGCCACTGTTAGCCGTTAGCCGCTGAAGCATCTAGGTTGGATGCAACATTCACAGCGGAATCTGTGCCAGCAGCTGCGTAGGATCAGCCACGGAGTTGTTGCCATAATGTCGGAAGCTGATTAAGAAACCCTGGGCCTATAACCCCCCCCAAAATAGTAGGATTCATATAGGAACCTTAATAAAGGCCCAAGGTTTCTTAACAAGGTGCCTACATTACTATAGTACCCTTATAGATCCCTTAAAAATTATAGTAACCCTTATAGACCCCTTGAAGGGAACCCCAAAAAAGAAGAATCGATGATCCACTGCGCCAGGTCCAAGCTGCTGTGCCGAGCTAGAGACGGCTGGAATGCAGAGCTCAACGATTGGGAGGCACGGTTTAGGGTTTAGGGCTTGGGGTTTAGCCGAACTTATCAACCAGTGCGTTCTTAGTTTCGGAAACAGGTGCAGCTGGTACAAACCCTCAACCCTAGCCTAAACCCTCCACCCTAAGTCCCAAACTGTGCATGGGCGGCAACAGCATAGTTTTGCCCATGAGTTTCCGGTGTTCTTTGTGGTTTTGCGTGACCTAGCTCCACAATACTTGTAGCAGTAGACATGGATCCTCCTAGTTTGGCTTCGAAACCTCAGCTGCTACTCTTACGATTGATGATATAAATATACATATATATATATATCCTGCACTACATTAAGGACCCTAGTCTATGGGAATTACGGTATATTCCTTATTATGGGTAATGCAGTTATGCAGGACTTTTATCATCAACCGTAACTAGTAATCCGCAGCCTTACCCAGAAAGCCCCAAGCCCTAGCCGCCGGTTTGGGGCATCCAGCATCTACATGTATTCTGTCAAAATTATGGTCCTTTTTTTGGTCCTTAGTATAGCACGGCCTAATATTTAGGGTACCCAAATATAGGGGACCCTAATTTTGACAACCACCCATGTATTTCAGATCCGTCCCAAAAACACCGGGCCCTCAGCTCCAGCCCGGTATTCTGTAAAAGGGTTTAGGGTTTAGGGGTTTAGGATTTAGGGTTGATCAATCGTGGAATACTGCATCATCTCCGCACCTGCGCCTACAGGGTTTGGTCGGGTTTTGTATCAAGAGTTCGCTTGAAGAACGTGGTTTCAAGGTTCAGGGTGTCGGCTGGCGGGGCCTATGCCCTAAACCCTATAAATCCCTTAAAGGAACCCCAGGTATTCCTTAACTGAGAGATTGCGGAGTCTCTGAATTCTTAATTAACGAAAGCCTGGGGGGCCTGGTGTGGCGATGCCAGCAGCCCATGCCTGGGCTTTGTGCTCTCCCACAGAGCAGCTCCTAAGTATTTGATACAGTTGAGACAAATCCTGCATTACCTTTATGACCCTCTGCTATGGGAAGTATATATTCTCTATGATGGGAAATGCAGGGTTTAATCATCAGCCGTAGGATCATAGGGGTCCCAAATGATGTTCAAAAGGGCGACCTGGCAGCACATAAAGCATCATGGTGTCTGATACTAAAGCTCACAGCGCTGAACCCAAAAGCCTCAACCCCTTAGCCTAACCCCACACAAGGATCGTCACCCCCCGCTCCCCCTGCCGACTGTGAGTTGAAAAGATGCATCATCCCCTTTCCTCCTCATGAATTAAAAAGCTTTTCCAGGCGAAGAACCCCTTCCCTGGCTTCCGGGAGCTCAGAGCTTCGTCTATGGTTAAGGGCTTTAGGGTTTAGGGTTTCAAGTTTGTAGTTTGCGGTTTAGGGTTCGAACGAAGAAGTTTAAGGCTAATTTAGGGTTTGATGTTATGTGGTGGCGTTATAGGGCTTTAGGGTGTACTTGCTGTTGGAGCCTAGAAGGTTCATACGTTTCTGTAACTCCTGCAGGGTCCAATTGTCCAGGCGCCGAAACCTTAACCCCTAGACCCATACCCCTTCAACCCCATAACCCTGAACCCCGAAACCCCATAACCAACCCCCCTCCCCCCCAGGCCCCTAAACCGTAAACCCGAGGGGAAGGAGTCTCCGGAATTCGTGACATTCTTCAGCCATTCAGTCCGATATTCTGCATAGGTCTGCATAGCTCTAGCATAAAACACAGCATTGCAATGCTTTCAGGGTTTAGGGTTGAGCCCTGTAGGGCCCTATTATAGACAGCTTATCGAACAAGAGACTTGTAATGAAGCTTTTCCACGATATTGTAAACCATCTAGAACCCTTGTAGAACCCGCGTAACTCGTAAAGCCCTAGGTAGATCCAAGTGGCAGATCTGAAATACACAGTACTGTGTACAACATGTAGGGTAAAGATGCCTGGATATTTACGAATACTGTTCTGGGTTGTCCTTTGGGATCTTGTTTAATTAATTTCCTCTACCATTTTGCAGAGAACCATAATAGTAAATAATTCTCAAAGGGCTTAAAGGACAACTCAGTGTTCGTTAGGGTTCCTTTATCATGCGTGTCCGACAATACCTATAGGACCTGTAGTCTCCATTGTAGTTCCTTTTTAGGGTTACCTTCTAGGATCCTCAATGTAATATTGGTTACACCAAAAAAAGGAACTACAATGGAGACTGTAGGTAGACCCCCAATCCCCACAAAGGCGACGATTGTTACTCCAGCTTGCCCGGTCTGTGTTGAACTCTTCCTCTGAACCCTGCAAAGGTTACTACATTGGCCTAAATAATTACCTATATACTATTTTGGGCCCTCCTTGTGATAATATTATAGTAGAATGGGCCCCGAAACCCTATTCTGATTATTGAGGCCCCTACATTAATGGAAGCCTGCTCTTATTTCCGCATGCTGAGGTAAGACAACGTGGTTCGCATGCATGGGCTATCCTGAGGACGTGCCACCGTAGCTGTGGGGAGTTCGATGCCTCGCGAGTCCGCAGTCCAAAATCGTCCCGCGGCCACCTTGCTTTGCCAGTTAGGTTACTATGAGGCCCTTTTCAGGGTCCCTTAAGGGCCCTTGTAAAGGGTATTGAAAGGGCCGGTGTAACCTTCAATCCTAAACTTCAACTTTCGCCCAAGCCCTTCAAGCAGCGACGACCCGAGAATTACGTCCGAGTAACCGAAGCTCCGGCAAGTCTCGGATCCCGGAAAATCTGAATAATATGGTTTGGGGCTTAGGGTTCAGAGTTTGGATTTAGGGCCTGATACTGCGCGTTGCTCTGGAGTTGCTGTGGGGTTTCTATAACCTTTGCTGTGTGCCTGTGTGGATTCAGGGTAAGGTTTTAGGCCAGCTTACCGTCACTAATGTAGGGGCCTTAATATTCAATAATTAATTCCCTATACTGTTTTGGGGGTTCCTTGTTATTTTTAGTCTAACTAGTAAGGCCCCTATACAATGCAAGGTTGTGTTGGCTCGGGGGTTCAGAGGTAAGCCCATCTCATATCCAGCAATCTGCTCCAGAGCTGCTGTGGAGATTCTTCTACGTCCTGTTCTCGCCCTCTTCGTGCTGCTCCTTCTATGGAGCACACCCCGCCAAACACAAGCCGCGAGTATCGGGCAAACCCGATGTCAACTCGCAGACTTGCACGAAGCTGTTGTTTGGGCAGGTTGGAAGGATAGTTACCGGACTTCAATGCCGGTGTTCGAATCGATTTAGAGGTTCAGGCTGGAGCGAGTTAGCAAAGTATGACCGGAGAATGCTGCAGTCAAAAACAAAATCCGTCAACCCCAGCAAGCAGGATAAGAACACGAGTCTGGGAATACGACGATGACAACTTGCCATACGCAGAAGGCAGATTCTCCAAGCCCTCCGTCAGTAGTACAAACTACCGTCAGTGCTAAACCCTTAACCCTAAACATCCGTGGCTGTGAGCTCAAGGCCTGAGAGCAGTTGGAAAAAAGCATGTTGCTGGTTCTGTTTGTTGGGGTAGCCCGGGGCTCGAAGACCCAAAACCAGAACACAGGGTTCAGATTCTCTGCACATGACCACAGCAGTGGTCGCCACCTTCGTCATCCGCAATGTAGCAGTAGCAATCCCGGAACCCTAAATCCTAAGCAATTCCCAGCAGCAACCAACAGCGTCAGAGGATACAAGTCAGTACTGGGCCCCTTGTGTCCCAGCCATCCTGCCCTACCTGGACCCCAAAGTGTTTGCCAGATTTAAGGCATGTTGGGATTTTAGATATACCTGTTGGTACTAGGTGCAGGCTTCAAGGCGTAGGGTTCAGGGTGCTGTCTCGGATCTCGAACGCAAATGCTGGCATTCATATCAGTGGAATCGAAATTTCGGGTTTAGAGATTGGTTCCCCGAGGATAGTGAGGATAGTGGACAAGTAAGTCTTCTCAGGTGCTTTATCACGAGACCGTCGTGACGGACAGGCCCTACACTTGACATGGTAGCCTAAGGGTCGCATCCGAAGCTACCCCAAACTCTCAAACCACACGCTCGATCCTGAACCCTACCAGACAAAGCCCTCTTTTTAATCCTGAACCGCACAAAGCTTGGCAGAATTCTAACCATACAGCCCAGTGTTTCTGTGAACCACAAGACCCCTGCCCGAGCATTTCTTAAGCCCTATGTGTTTGTTTGATTTTTCGTCGTTTTAGGTAGGTATCGGGCTTCAGCCCAACTCAGATCTTTGTCAGGCTGTAGGCCTGCATAGTACCAGCAAAAGCGCCAATCGAGTTTAGGATTTAGTGTTTAGGGTTTAGGAACCCTAAACCCTAAACCCTAAACCCCTAAACCCTAAACCCTAAACGGGGTGGACTTTGGTAACCTCGAACAATTCACTTCGGACCCTGGCTGCTGGCACAGGTGCTACATGCGGAATGCGACAGCCATCCCTTCCGAGATGCTGATTGAGGTCTCTTGCGGTTGAGGATTCAGGGTTTAAGGGGGAGGGGGAGGGGGGTAGTGGGTCTGAAGGTCTTGTTGGAATGGTGTCGCCGGTTGTAATAGTGCTGCATGGACATGATCACTGTCGTTGTTTATGCTGTTTGTTGAGAGTTTAGCGTCTCATCACTGATCTTAAAGATGAAACTAGGAACAGCAAGAAGCATGTTTGGTGTGAACCATGAACTGGCTCTGCCATGCCATAATCATCACGAGTAGCGTGTATGCGGAGCTGTTGCATATATCTTACTACAGCGTGGCAAAATCTGCGTATTCTGGCTCCTCTTTGCCAGGTTGTTGTTCATTTACCTAAACCTTAAACCCTAAACTTAAACCCTAAACCCTAGCCATAAACCCTAAACCCTAAACCCTAACCCTAAATCCTAAACCGTCCCGAAGCGCTACACCGTCACACCCTCGTTGCAGACAGCAGAGTGGAGCTCCCAAGCACCACTCCGAGAGGTGTCACCGCAGTTCTACCATCCCGACAAGCCACGGGCTCAGCTGAGGGTTTCGAGCTTTAAAACCTTAGGGTTCAGGCTTGAAGGTTTGAAGGCTTCGGGCTTAGGATTCTGGCAGCACGACTTGTGTGGGATTCTTCTTGTGGGGTTACATGCCTCTGTCTTACAAAAGACTTCGTGGGCATTCCGCTGTCGCTGGCGCTTGTCATAGAGTGGGCAACTCTTACTGCTTGCAGACCGTGGCCCGTGAGTGAGATGTTGTGATTAGGAGATGAAGATGGGCGAGTTTGTTCTTTCTAAGACACGAGAGCTGCTCAAGCATGAAATCCACGGAAAGAGAACCCTCCCAGCCAGGTGCAAACTCCACGAGCAGGCGCGGAAAATCCTCCGACGGGTACGGCTGACGCCGAAGAGCCCCCGCCTGAAGCCAAAGAGGCCGGGGCAGCAGAGGGGTGCAGCTGGTGGATGTGTGGGATGATTGGCTAGATCAGTTTCGGGCTCCTTGTTATAATTATTGCACCCATGTTAGTGTTGTCAAGTCGATGACGACAAGGAAGATGATTAGGATGGTTACGGCAAGGTTGACGATGTTGATGCTAAGATGGCTAAACCGAAGACGACGATGGCGATGACGGTGTTGTTACTGTATGTACTGACGATTAATATCTGGATGCCGATGACGGTGCTGCTGCTGATCATGGGCAGGTGATGATGGGGAGGAAGTCCTGATGAGGAGCATGATCATGATCACGATGCCGATGGCTAAGATCATGCTCATGACCATGCTGATGATACTGATGGTGATGATGATGACGACGGTCAGACCGATGTAGATGTTCATTGTGATGATGTTCATAATGTTGACAGTGATGATCAGATTAGAATGAGCATGCAGAACGCTCCGACAAAGATTGATGGTTCTCATGTGTTTAGGTGGCCGTAGTCGGTAATGGCATGTTCTTGGCAGTTGCTGTATTGTTTTCAACAATTAACATGCTACCTGATACGATATCATATTGTAGTATACACTCTACTATAGTCACTGCTCCCATGTGATTTAAGACCCGAAGATGATAGAAACTGCCAGGCCAAAGTGATTTGGGCGCTTCAGGCTCGCTGCAAGCTCTTGCCTGCCTTCAGAGTTTTTGGAGATTTCAGGGTATACGGTATAGTAGTATAGCGCTCCGACTACCTACTAGTATTTGGCGGGTTTGGGCGTCCAACCCGGCAGCTGCTGAGGCTGCTGCTGAGAAGACGACAACGATATCGACGATAGCTATGCTACTGCGACGGCTGCGGCAACGACATAGTTAGCTTAGGAGGATCCTTCATGCGGGGCCTGTTTGCGTTTTTAGGGCCTGGGCTACTAAGCCCATCTAAGCCCTTACAAGATCCCTTATGGTTGCCTATAGAAAATCCCACTCTTCGGGACCTAAACTCAAAACCCACACCCTTGCCTTAGGTTTTGGACTGTTTGGTGCCAGTGCGGTGCAGGTGCGGCCTTCGCCGTCGCTGTTTGAGCACGGAGAGGCTGCACCAGGAGGCCCTCCGAGGTCGAAGATGAGAGCGAAGCAGACCGAGGTTAGTACCTATGGGTGGTTGTCAACAATCGGGTCCCTTTTTGGGTCCTTATTATAATACGGCACCTATTATTTAGGGTACCCCAAAAGGGGCCATAATTTTGACAACCACCAGTATAGTCTCCATTGTGGTTTCTTTGTTGGGGTTTGCTTTACATGATCCTAACTATAAAACGGCTAAACCAAAAAAGGCAACTACAATGGAAACCATAGGTCGATTTCGGGTCACATATCTGGGTATCCTCATGTTAAAGTGCAGAGATCCTACTACTTCAGGTCTGTTTCGGGTCCCTGCTGCAACTCCTCGGTTTAGGGTTAAGGGCTGCAAACGGATTTAAGCTTAAGGTCGTCTATACATGGAGAGCCCAGAATTCAAGCCCGACCCCTAAGCCTTAGCCCTGAACCCTGAAGAGTTTACGGTTCCGGGGCCGTTTTTCGGACAAGTCAATTACTCGTGTGTTTCGCGGCAAGTGCTACATCTTGGCTGGGAGCAGATCTTCGCATATAGCATCCGGCTGGAGAACCCTTGGACGTGAATCCTAAGTTAAAGCTAAAAGCCCTGATTAAGTCCTAAAAGACTTTAAGACGTAAATCCCTAGAACTAAGGCCTTGCACCCTGTAAATTGCAAATCCTAAGACCTTAACCTTAAACTATTACTAAGTCAGGCTATAAGTACCTTAATTGGGGTTGTAAGTATAGATACCTTGTTTATAACCCTATAGTTACTAAGTCCCATGATCCTTGAAGCAAATCCTTGCCGCCCTCCACCCAGAATGTCCAATCTGCCGAGACAGAAGCGAGGCCCACGAAAGAGCTGTCTAGATCGAGTGCACAAGCCTGAACAATTGTTCCTCGGACATCCTTGCTTGAACTATATTACAATATGTCCCTAAGCCCTTTTCGAACGAAGGCCTTTTTCAATCCCCTCATGTAATCCGACATGGTACTCTGAAAAGGAGTCCTCGTAAAATCATTAGAAGGCCCCCATGTTAAAACCGTCATCTCCTCCCAGTCTCATCGATTTTTCGGCCTGACTTCGTGATGAGAAAGGCTACGAAAAAAATCGAGCGCCGGCCGTTAAGGCTCCTAGGTTTTGTAGGGCTTTGGGTTTGGTGTTTTTGGCAAGTTCAGGCAAGGTTTAGGCTTAGCTTTCAAGATGCCTTTCATGTGCTGCCAGTGTGACCATATCAAAGACTCAAAGACTTGTGTTTTTTGTCTATGGCTTTCCTTCTTGGCAAGTCTGCGCATCGTGACGGCTGCACGCCCAACCGCCAGAGACCGCTTGAACAGTGGTCGTTAGAAGGGGCCCCCACCCTGTAATAGGGGTATAATAGGAATATAATGGGGCCCTAATATCCTTATAGTCACTATTACAGGGTGGGGGCAGCTTCTAAAGTGGTCGGGTTTGGGTTCAGGGGCTTAGCGGGCTCAGTGTCAGCTTGTGCTTCGTGTAGCCATGGTTTAGGGTTCAGCGTCTGCTTGACTGGCTTGGCCGCATGTCCTCCTTGAACCCTAAACCCCTAAATAAGGAATATTCGTTTTGTTTAAGGGATATTGGAGT
Organism: Symbiodinium sp. CCMP2592; assembly: GCA_905221615.1. NCBI lineage: Eukaryota > Dinophyceae > Suessiales > Symbiodiniaceae > Symbiodinium > Symbiodinium sp. CCMP2592. The sequence continues at coordinate 270,266 of CAJNDT010002024.1, forward strand.
TGCCTTAGACCCTTTTGTAGATGCCCTATAGATCCCTTTAAAGGAACCCTTAAGGATCCCTTTAAAGGAACGTCTAAAAACCCTAAATAAACCTTCATGTTTCATTGGGGTCTGGTCTTTCTTGAGAGGGCCTTTCCAGTCTGGTCCGTATGGTCTGCTTGTCTGTCTTTTCAGCGGGAAGGCACGGTTTAAGGTTTAGGGTTTAGGGTTTAAGGTTTAGGGTTTAGGGTTTAAGGTTTAGGGTTGAGCAGCACAGATCATCATGGCTCATGATAGTTCCATGCTGGTCTAGCAGCTTCGTAAGACCACGACAACACGGCTCTGACCCCCGTTATGTGACGTTCTTACAACTAGAGTGCTACACCGAAATCCCTAAGCATTCAATGATTCACCCCAGCCGTGACAGGTGTGCGGCTCCACGCAGCGCTGATCAAGCAACACGCTTCAACGCTTCCGAAGTAGACTCTAACATAAGGGCCTGTAGTATAATGGGTCCAAAAACCCTATTCTGATTATTTAAGGCCCCTACATTCGACTCTGAGCCACCAGAAGCTCTCGCTTGGCCAGTCTACGAACATCAGGCAGAATTCGTCGGAAGAAGAATGGAGGCCACCAACTCAGCGCCCCTCTCCGTGAACCCACAAGACTGCGCAAAGAGCACAGCATCCGTACCAAATCCGCAGCAACCAAGCCCGAGAAGCCCCATGACCCACGCAGCCAGCCCCCAAGCCTGTGTCTACCCCAACAAAGGTCCTTGTTCCTCTCATATCTCTAGAAAACCCTAGACTCCAAGGCTAAGCCCTACAACCTGCCCAACCAAAAGCATGGCGCAAGCTGATGAGATGTTCGCTCCAGCCGAGCAGCAGGCAGAACGACGGCAAATTGGGGGTTCACTAATATGGGGGCATCAATAATTACCTATGTTTAGAGTTTTGGGTTGTTTCAAAAGGGGCAATAGGTGGGGGAATCTGCGATAAGCATTCTTGGTTAAGGGGTCCTCAATCCTACCTACAACATCCCACCTTTTGAGGCCCTGGTAAGCTAGATGCCTGATAATCTGATAATAATTAGACTCTAACGGACCCCAAAGAACAATTCCAATTGGTAAGGCCTGTATCATTCAGTTTTCAGTGTTGTGGCGTAAGCCGCTGTTGACGGGTCAAGTGTTCGACAGTGTTGGGTTCTTGCTTTGGGCTCAAAGTCTGTTGAGATGGGTGGGTCTTCGGGCTCGGGGCTAGCTTGCGGGCGTGAGTTCGGGTTTGCTTAGCTTAGGGCTCATGGGTGCATCCGGGTTAGGATGCTGTACACCGCGCCGGTGGAAGCCAGAATCTGCAATCTGAAACGTTGCAAAAACCACAACCGAACTCTACCCTGAGCTCCCCTGTAAGCTGTAAACAAAAGGCGAAGAATTCTGTAAGTCGCCAAGTCAGAGGCCATCGATGTGCAGCCCCCCAGCGCGCAGGAGCTCAGGAGGGGCGCTTCAAGCTGCTGCTACGGTTTTTTGGGATATAACCGGGTTCATATAGCTATAGGTTTACATGGTTTGTAGAGGGCTTATACATGGGTTCATATAGGTTTCATATGGATGTAAGGGTTTTTCGGTTGAGGGGATCTGAGTAACTTTCAAGTACGGGTTACAACTGCTTAGTCGGGATTCTCGGCATGCGTCGCGTATGGCTGGGCGCTGCAACAAGTACTCGAAGCCACGTCCGCGCTACTCGTTTATCTCCCCTGGCTGCTACATCAGAGTGTACGTCTTAAGTGTGTAGACCCAGCTTGTTGGCAACTGGATTCGACTCGCTTTCGTATCCTGCAGAAGAACCAAGCTTTCTGTTTAGGGGTTTTAGACTAGGGTTAAGTATATGACAATATTGTCTCTGACCTCCTTCAAGGTGTAGCCGCTCTTTACTCTTACAGTACTTGCGCCATACGTACTACTACAGACTTTTTTGATCGGGGAACACGCTACAGAAGGAGAATCGTTTGTGTGTGTGTGTGGCCCGGCGGGGTGGATCACATCAGTGCACAACCATGGATTATCTAACACATACAATGTGTACATACACATCTACGTTTTCTTCTACATAGAGACATGGAGATAGCAAGGGCGAGGGAAGTCGGTAGTTCGACTTTTCGCATCTGACCCTGTCGAGTCCCCAGAAAATCTGTGGAAACCGCTAGAATTGTTATTTAGGGTTTAGGGTTAGGGTTTATAAGGTTTAGGGTTTAGGATTTAGTAATCGGGTTTAGGGTTTCGGGTTTGGGGTTTAGGATTTAGGGTTTAGCGTTGTTCTTGTCCAGAAGGCTCCGAATCTGTCCCGCGAGGCTGATGTTCAAGGCCTTCGGCGATGCCAAGGATCGCTGGAAGATCGATGGTGCCACCATGAAGGCTGCCAACACTTCCAGGTAGAGTGGGGGTTTTATAATCAATTATCTAATTCATTAAGGATTTGGGTTTAGATTTCATAGATAAGTATCTGATTAATTCGGGATTTGGGTTTAGATTTCATACTTAATTATCTGGCTAATTAGGGATTTGGGTTTAGAGGTTTCGAATTGGGAGCATAGGGTTTCCGTTTTGAGGTTTGAAGAGTTGCACTTGCCTCCGTAGCCTTACAGATGCACGTTTCGGTTCTACCTACCCAGAGGCTCCACAACTAGTAGTTGCTTTTCGGGATTCCCTTATAGGATTCTAAGTATGAACCCAAAAAGGAAGTACTATGGAGCCTCGAGGTAGAGTCTCCATTGTAGTCCCCAAAAACCTGTCAGCGCGCAAAACACAGCCTGCTCGGAAGGGTGGCCAGGCCGAATCACGCGCAGTGCTGGTAGCCTTAGGGGGGTCCTTCGGGGTTCCCTTTAAGGGTTCTATGAGGGATTTATCGTGGTTTTGACATAAATGACTATGGTTAGAAATAAAGCAACCACATTTATCATTACGTATAACTCCCATCAAGGCATTTAGATACTAAGTCCCCTGATTGTCCAAGCACCCTGAAGCGCGGGCGAGCAAGAATACAAAAGCTAGCGTTGCGGTGGTGAAGATCGATACGGCGGAAGCGTTGCTTCCTTTTCCGCCACATTTCTTCACGAATTCATTGTTGCTTCATTGTCACCAGCCCAACATACCACCCTAAACAGTGAATGCTCTAGACATGGAAGCGGCTATTCTCACAAAGCCTGGAATGGAACCCTCATCCGGTTCCAAATCCTGAACCCGAAACCCTGAACTCCAAACAGGTTTTCAGGGTGTAAGGTTTAGGTTAGAGGGTTTCGGGTTTTCCCGAAACCCTACTGTAGTATAAACTGAACCCGAGCTTTGCCAAGAAGTCTGCAAGCTTGCTTGCCACCTGCCAGGGCTACTATCTGCACTCGGAAAGCGGCTACCTCTACATCTGGTAGCCTGCTTGAAGCCTGTTTAGCAGTTCTTTTTTCTTGGGTTTAGGATTTCGGTTTTGAAGTCCTGTTTGGCTGGGGAGAGCTTTGCACTGAATCTTGGTGTCGGCATTCTGGAATTTGCTGTTGAGTATACATATTCACTGTTCGATTTCACCGACTGCAAGACCGGAAGAAGGCACTGCGATATGTATAGAGGCTTACATACGTGCATGCACATGGTCCTACCAGTATTGTAACCTAGACTTGTACCTCAACATGGACCCAGTATCGCCAGGAAGACCCGGGTTGGTGGATCCTTGATTTGCGGTTCCCGACTCGCTTTCGTTGGACAGGGCGGTGCTTTTGTGCGGGGATACGGGTTCTTCGGTAGGGTTGAAGACTCAGGCGTTAAGATGTCTTCCTGGTAGTGATTCCCTCCACGCTTCCAAGCTTTAGGGTTTAAGGCTGTGGGTATAGTGTTCAGGGCCGTAAACCCTAAAGCTTAAACCCTAAACCCTAAAGCCAACCTGTAGTGAAAAGACCTACCTTCTTAGGGCTCCTTCTTATTATGGTGTTTATACAGTTCCTTAAAGACGTGGGTCTTTTCGGCTGCAGGTAAACTCTAACTTCGGCCCGAGGCACCAAGCGACCGGAGTTCTCTATGAGCATCTCCAAACTAGTGGCCAATGCCAGGCCAAAAGCTTCGGGTTGGTGTTAGGAAGTAGGGGAAGTTTTTAGGGGTTTAGGATTTAGGGTTGGGCTTAGGGTTCTGATTCCACTATAGTCTCCTTAGGTGTTAGGAAGTACTTGCAGGATCAGGGGACTTGGCAAATAAGGTTATGAAAGGAGGTTATGAAAGGGCTCCTTAAAGGGATCTATAGGGGCTCCTTAAAGGGATCTATGGGGTTGAGGGTTCAGGGAAGTACTTGGAGGATCAGGGGACTTAGCACGTAAGGTTGTAAGTCCCTCAATTGGGGTTATACGTAGCGATAAGTATAGGTACCTTGTTTAGAACCCTACCCATGATCCTTTAAGTAGTTACCCAGAGTCCCCAAGGTAGTTCGTTTTGGGGATTCATATATAGGATTCTAAATATGAACCCCAAGAAGGAACTACTATGGAGCCTCTAGGTAGGTCTCCTGAGGATTTTTTATTTTGTTCATGTAAGACCCAAGAGAACATTAAGAATATTTTTTTATTATGGTTCCAAGGGGGGTATAGGTAGAAAGTTTGAACCATGGGTTTAGTGTTTCGGGGTTTAGAGTCTGGGGTTCTGGGGTTTAGGTTTCGCAGTTAGGGGGCGGAATAGCAGCCAACATCATTCCTTAGGGTTCCTTATGCTATCAACTATACATGTACCCCCTCCCCAAAAAAGATGCACACCATGTTCGAATCATTAAGGCCCGTATATACCCAAAACTACACTTTTGCCATGGCACTCACCGGCCCAAATAGAGTGGCAATTATGTTACTTGTCGCTGAGCTGACTGGTGCTGGCGGCATTATGTTTACCGTTGTGCAGATGGTTGAAACCCTAAAGCCCTGAACGTTAAAACCCTAAACCCTAGAGCCTTAAATCCTAAACCTTCAATCTCTGCCGGTAAGCGGCAATGGGACACCCCAGCACACACAGAGCAGGCATATGGACAGACTCAAAGAGTCGAAAAACACCCTAAACCCCAACCCCAAATCGCTAAGCCTTACAGCCGCAAACTAAACCCTGATAGGCTGTTTGGTCGTCAGCTGTCCCGCAGCTAAATGCTGAGATCTGGACAGCGTTGGGCTCAGCAGAAGCAGAGCTCAGAGTTTGGGGCTTGCAGTGCAGCACTTCTAGTGACAGTAGCGTGTCTCCAAATCATAGCGGCACAGTCACGAAGGATGGTTCGATACAGGACAACGCAGTAAGAATACTGGCAATACAGTCAAGGCAATAAAAGAAGATAGGCTCAGGATCGAATCCGTGCTTGCGTGTGTGTCTGCCGCTCGCTGTATTGTCTCCTCAGTTTTGAGCCATCCTAAACCCCTTAAACCCTAAAGAACTAAACTCTATTAAACCCTAGACCCGCAAACCCTAAGACTCTAAACCCCTTAAGCCTATGGTTCACTGTTTAGACTATGAGATTCGGCTTCGCGGTGTTGGACGTGCCGGAATGCTCCTGTATATATACTGTAATATCCTATTAGGTCCTATTACATATATATATATATGTATATGTATATATATATATGCTACCCCCCCCCTCAAAGATCTATGTTTTTTGCTCTTTACTGTGCTTTTACGGCTTAAACAGTAAACCGAGGTTGACCTGAAACAACAAGCCCTTGAACCTAGCACCCTGACTTGACACACCCAAAGAACCTTGTAAACCTCCACGCGACAAATAGACGCCTGAAACGTTCGCCAGAAAGCCTCCCCGAAACAAAATAAGCAACAGTTAGCCCGAAAGCCCCGTGAAACCTATTCTAAAACTGTCAGCCTGTCAGCCCGAAAGCTTCTAAAACAGTTAGCCCGAACGCCTCCTTGAAACCTAATCTGAAACAGGTAGCCCCAAAGCCATCTTGAAACCTACACCGCCAAATCACTAGCCTTTAACAGCATCCGTGGGGGCTGTCTGTGCAGCAACTTGGGCTGCGCGGTTTATGATTGAAGCAAACGATGCTCATGATGCTTTATAGGGGGAACAGCCAACTTACAACCTGACGTCCTGCAGCGGAATCCTTGCATTACATTCACACAGACCACAATGTGATGTTTATGAAAAGTTGAAAGAAAACAACTGAAGCGTTAGATAAAAAGGGTGTTTAATTTAGTTAAACTGTACACACCACATGAACGGAAAAATCCATTGACAAGTTACTGCATTAAAGGACAGGGAAAAAGGAGTAACATGACCGTTTGCAATTAGTTAAAGGTAAGGGATACACGCTTTTATTCTGCTAAAGTTTGTCTTGTTTTGCTTGTTTCCGTTACCTTTAATTCCTATTTGTCTACCTTTCCGAATGCAAGGTTTATAAGCCAAAGAAACTAAAAAGGTAAGAAACAAAAGGAACCAACAGACAAATGAAGTGAATGAAATGAGAGACTTGCAGGCTTCTGTGTTCTCTGTTTTTGTTCTTTTCCCTTCGAACTCGTTCCTGTACGCTTTCATTCAATTGGATTCATTCCGCTCACTTTGTTCCCTCCATTCATTACACTACATTCAGCGACGTGAAGGACGAACGAAGCCCCAAAAACACAATTTAATGCAGTGAAAGGAACAAAACAGCAAGGACATGTGCGTCGTTTTATGCTTCATTTCACTACGTTTAGTTGCGTCGTGTGGCTTAGTTACTTTTTCGTTCGCTTTTTTAGGTGTCTTCAGGTGCTTTATTAAATTCCAATACGGAATACCCAATAACACAAACGGAAGAAGAACAAACCAAGACATAAAGTGAGTAGTTTGAATGCATTTTACTTAGTAGAAGGAACAGAAGCGAAGTGAAATGAATGCCTGCTTTGATGGAGAACTGAATGTTGATTCCATTCCCTTTTGTCTGTCGTTCTTTTATTACGCAGAAACCGAAGCAAGAAGAACGACAACAACAAGAGCACACAGGCAAAGGATACAACATCAGAAGGCAGCGGCGGGTGGGTGTAAGGCGCATGCTTAGGTTGTTGCTTCGTTTGGCTCAATCCAAGTACGCATGCTTTATCTTTACTTGCATAAACGTGCCAAAGAACAACGACCCACCGCACATTACATTCACTTCATTCTTAATCTCACGGTCACCTCTCCTGTCTTCATGTCACACACTAGAATGAGAAGGTAATAGTGTGAAGCGAACCCAGAGACGCCGTGAATTAATTTCAATGGAACGCTGTGGAAGCGTGAATTAAGTGAAACAAAGCTTCCGTTCGTTCTTCGTTCTGTGCTGCGTGTTTAAAATCAACAACAAGGCTCGCTTTGTCATTGTCGTTGTTGCAGTCAACTACATACAAGAGCCAGAACTAACTTCACAGACCTCTGCCACTCGTCTCTCAGCGGCTAGCGTGGCAAAAAATTCAACTCAATGAAAAGAAACGTAAACAAAGTGCACGGTATCTTCTTCCATAGATTTGGCCTTTTGTGCACGATTTTCCGGTTTCAATTTGATTACTTTGAAGCAAAAAGGCATATGCACATGTAGACTGCCGCAGACGTGCACATGCAGACTGTCACAAGAGCCGTGGAGATAACAAAACCAAGAAAGGCAGAGGACCACATTGAAGTATTGAAACACGTTGAATTTCAAGATTGCGTGGGTCTGCTGGGAGGAATCTTAGATTCAGGGACGGCCATATTGAAATATTGAGGCCATATTGAATTTCAATATGGCGGATCCAAGATCCAAGATCCAAGATTGCACGGGACTCCTGGGAGGAATCTTGGATTCAGGGACGGCCATATATATATTGAAATATTGAAGCCATATTGAATTTCAATATAGCGGATCCAAGATCCGATCCAAGATTCCTCCCCAAGAGCCCTGGGGAATCTTGGATCTTGGATCTTGGATCCGCCATATTGAAACTCAATGTGGCAGGGGGCCATATTGAAATATTTGGCCACATTGGGTTTCAATATGGTCGGTCTTTGCGGTCATGAGGAGTTGATCTGAGATACGCGAGTGGAGGGAAGGGGGGTGCGAGCAATCATGAGGAGTCGATCGTGAGTGGAAGGACGGTCATGAGGAGATGGTAATGAGTGGAAAGAACTGAAAACAGCTTAAATACATAGATCTTGGGGGGGGGGGGGGGGGGGGGGGACCATATAGCTACCCCCCCCCTCAAAGATCTATGTTTTTTGCTCTTTACTGTGCTTTTACGGCTTAAACAGTAAACCGAGGTTGACCTGAAACAACAAGCCCTTGAACCTAGCACCCTGACTTGACACACCCAAAGAACCTTGTAAACCTCCACGCGACACATAGACGCCTGAAACGTTCGCCAGAAAGCCTCCCCGAAACAAAATAAGCAACAGTTAGCCCGAAAGCCCCGTGAAACCTATTCTAAAACTGTCAGCCTGTCAGCCCGAAAGCTTCTAAAACAGTTAGCCCGAACGCCTCCTTGAAACCTAATCTGAAACAGGTAGCCCCAAAGCCATCTTGAAACCTACACCGCCAAATCACTAGCCTTTAAAAGCATCCGTGGGGGCTGTCTGTGCAGCAACTTGGGCTGCGCGGTTTATGATTGAAGCAAACGATGCTCATGATGCTTTATAGGGGGAACAGCCAACTTACAACCTGACGTCCTGCAGCGGAATCCTTGCATTACATTCACACAGACCACAATGTGATGTTTATGAAAAGTTGAAAGAAAACAACTGAAGCGTTAGATAAAAAGGGTGTTTAATTTAGTTAAACTGTACACACCACATGAACGGAAAAATCCATTGACAAGTTACTGCATTAAAGGACAGGGAAAAAGGAGTAACATGACCGTTTGCAATTAGTTAAAGGTAAGGGATACACGCTTTTATTCTGCTAAAGTTTGTCTTGTTTTGCTTGTTTCCGTTACCTTTAATTCCTATTTGTCTACCTTTCCGAATGCAAGGTTTATAAGCCAAAGAAACTAAAAAGGTAAGAAACAAAAGGAACCAACAGACAAATGAAGTGAATGAAATGAGAGACTTGCAGGCTTCTGTGTTCTCTGTTTTTGTTCTTTTCCCTTCGAACTCGTTCCTGTACGCTTTCATTCAATTGGATTCATTCCGCTCACTTTGTTCGCTCCATTCATTACACTACATTCAGCGACGTGAAGGACGAACGAAGCCCCAAAAACACAATTTAATGCAGTGAAAGGAACAAAACAGCAAAGACATGTGCGTCGTTTTATGCTTCATTTCACTACGTTTAGTTGCGTCGTGTGGCTTAGTTACTTTTTCGTTCGCTTTTTTAGGTGTCTTCAGGTGCTTTATTAAATTCCAATACGGAATACCCAATAACACAAACGGAAGAAGAACAAACCAAGACATAAAGTGAGTAGTTTGAATGCATTTTACTTAGTAGAAGGAACAGAAGCGAAGTGAAATGAATGCCTGCTTTGATGGAGAACTGAATGTTGATTCCATTCCCTTTTGTCTGTCGTTCTTTTATTACGCAGAAACCGAAGCAAGAAGAACGACAACAACAAGAGCACACAGGCAAAGGATACAACATCAGAAGGCAGCGGCGGGTGGGTGTAAGGCGCATGCTTAGGTTGTTGCTTCGTTTGGCTCAATCCAAGTACGCATGCTTTATCTTTACTTGCATAAACGTGCCAAAGAACAACGACCCACCGCACATTACATTCACTTCATTCCTAATCTCACGGTCACCTCTCCTGTCTTCATGTCACACACTAGAATGAGAAGGTAATAGTGTGAAGCGAACCAAGAGACGCCGTGAATTAATTTCAATGGAACGCTGTGGAAGCGTGAATTAAGTGAAACAAAGCTTCCGTTCGTTCTTCGTTCTGTGCTGCGTGTTTAAAATCAACAACAAGGCTCGCTTTGTCATTGTCGTTGTTGCAGTCAACTACATACAAGAACCAGAACTAACTTCACAGACCTCTGCCACTCGTTTCTCAGCGGCTAGCGTGGCAAAAAATTCAACTCAATGAAAAGAAACGTAAACAAAGTGCACGGTATCTTCTTCCATAGATTTGGCCTTTTGTGCACGATTTTCCGGTTTCAATTTGATTACTTTGAAGCAAAAAGGCATATGCACATGTAGACTGCCGCAGACGTGCACATGCAGACTGTCACAAGAGCCGTGGAGATAACAAAACCAAGAAAGGCAGAGGACCACATTGAAGTATTGAAACACGTTGAATTTCAAGATTGCGCGGGTCTGCTGGGAGAAATCTTAGATTCAGGGACGGCCATATTGAAATATTGAGGCCATATTGAATTTCAATATGGCGGATCCAAGATCCAAGAACCAAGATTGCACGGGACTCCTGGGAGGAATCTTGGATTCAGGGACGGCCATATTGAAATATTGAAGCCATATTGAATTTCAATATAGCGGATCCAAGATCCGATCCAAGATTCCTCCCCAAGAGCCCTGGGGAATCTTGGATCTTGGATCTTGGATCCGCCATATTGAAACTCAATGTGGCAGGGGGCCATATTGAAATATTGGCCACATTGGGTTTCAATATGGTCGGTCTTTGCGGTCATGAGGAGTTGATCTGAGATACGCGAGTGGAGGGAAGGGGGGTGCGAGCAATCATGAGGAGTCGATCGTGAGTGGAAGGACGGTCATGAGGAGATGGTAATGAGTGGAAAGAACTGAAAACAGCTTAAATACATAGATCTTTGGGGGGGGGGGGGTACCATATATATATATATATATATATATATATATATATATATATTGTATGTATATATATATATATGTATGTATGCTAATATGTATATATGTATGTGTATATATATATATATGGCCAGTTTGCGTTCTGACTTCTAAGACCTCCACTGTCCTGGCTGCGTCCTGGAAGTTAATGCATGGACGACAAGCAGTAAAGACGTCAATAACAACAGCAGAGACAGTTTTTTATGTGTAAGACGAGACTGATACATGTCGGTCGTTTTATTGTGATCGGAATTTGTACATGTCATTGTCTGTACATATATGCGCAGATGCAGATGGATAGATCGATTGACGAAGAGAGGCGGAGAGAGTCAGATGCAGGCTTGCACATTGTAGGAACGATCAAGAAATCTTGGCCTTGTAGCCCCAATAGATTAGGGCTCATACACAGAACCCGAATAAAGACCCAGGGTTTCTTAATCAGGTTCCTATGTTAGCCAGGAAACGCAACTCTTGGTCAGCTTATTCGATTTATGGGCTTGGGCTTGTTAGGCCCATTAAATGGGCCCCATTTGTGTAAGGAGTTGAAGTGTTTAGGATTTAGGCTTAGATATGTCTGCAGGTTTTCATTCTAGGGCTGTCTGCTGTTCGGCTTAGAGTGCAAATGTAAGGGCTCATTTCAGGCAGAAGTTTGATCAGTATCAAGGCCATGCTACGTCAATTTTACTGACGCGTTGGTGTCGTCAACCGTGCAACGGCATCTGATGCCCTCGTTGCCATTGTCATTTGCCATCATCCTGAGCGTCATCACTGCTGTCAGATATCACGCATGCCGTATGCCCTAACATTGTTATCGGCATGCAGCACCAGCCATGGGAAACATGTACCCGACACGGTACCGAAATCTACAGGCACTTCAACCTGCCGTTGTTTCAGCACCCTTGCTATCATGAGCATTTTGACACACACCACCTAGAGTCAAGCAAACATTACTCTCCCTTGCTCTCGCTCTCTACCGGGTGATCCTACATATCTTCATCCTCGTCCGAAATATCCACTCCTCAGGTGCTTCCGCTGCCGCCGACAGATCCGGCGAGCATGCAGGCCCCAGCGCATCCCCACGACATCCCTTTAGGGTTTTAGAGTTTAGGGTTTCTTGAGTTCAGCGTTTTAGAGCTTAGGGTTTGTTGGTGGCAGTGAGTGGATAGGGCCAAGTCTGGGGGGTTTGGGGTTGACCCGAAACCCCGAACACCAGGTCGAGGAAGCTGCCTCCCTCCCCTTTCAGCGCTTTTCTTGGCACAGAAAGTCATTGAAGGGCTCGACGCTGCAGATTTCTAGGGTTTGTAGGGGTTTGGGGTAGCAGCATACCGAGAAGCTGTGCTTCAGAGCCATCGGCATGTATGTAGCGGAGTCCCAGCATCAGGACATCCACTTGCCTCGATATGAATCTGGGAGGAGACATTTAAAAGCTCCGTGACATTACCACATCTTAGGAACATACGGCCATGTTCTGCCACAACCTACTCTTGGTGCGCCACTGTGAAGTCGATCTTCGGCTTATCGAAATCCTACGAAACATGCATCATAGTGGGTTAAAGTAGGGGCTATATGGGTTACTATGGGGGCCTAGATAATTACCAATGCTGTCTTGGAGGTTCCGTATTGTAATTAATTGTAGTACAATGGGCCCCAAAACCCTATTCTAGTTATCAAGGCCCATATTGTAGGTTGCGGACATGGCCCACCTGATCCAGGCGAGCAGCGTGGCAAACGGCGAGCTGCCAAACATCGACGTCTTCGTGAACCTCACCATCGCGCATGAGGCGTCTGTTCCCGATTCGGCACCAAGTGAGAGACTAGACTCATGAAAGAAGTGCCCACAAGCCTGCAACCGAAGGAGAGGGAGAGAGCACGCACACGCGAAGTAAGAACTGACGCAGTTGCGTACTGCCTAGCCCAGGACCTGAACATGCTACTACACATAGGCTCCAAATGGGATTACTTATTAAAGGATCCTAGATATGCAAAAAGGAACTACTATGGGGCCTCTGGGTAGTCACCTCCGAATCAACCGGACCGGATGTCCACATGTGCGATCAAGATTTCTGAAAGCTCAAGTCCTACACCGGACTTTTGCTCTTTGACCTGCTAGGCCGACAAGCAGATCCCAACAGATTTGCTGCAGGCCTTGATCTGTGGGGTTCCACAACAGTCAGGGGATTTATGGGGATTTGGGTTCAGTCCGGGTTGAGGGTTTAAACGGGAAGTAGGCATTTTTCGGCGATCCGGGTTCGAGTGGGATGGTCTCCTTGTATGAGTATTTCATGATCTTGAAGCTAGATTCATCTCCGGCATTTTTCACGCGGCGAGACCATTGTATTAGAAAACCAAGCTACGTTTCTAGTCCTTGATGGATGGAATATTACATCTCGCGTCTTGCTTACATGCCCCCTTTGTGTGCCTGCGTTGCACTGACAGGGAGCTGATATCTTCCGGAGGACCTGGAGTTGTTGTTCCGGGCCGCGGGCATGGACCAGATGGCTGGGCCCTCTTCTTACCTTTGGTTAGTAGGGAATGGAGGAATGGGGTACAATTATAGCTACTATTACTACCATATAACTACCATATTACTATCATATTACTACCATATTACTACTATATAACTACCATATAACTACTATTACCTGCATTCTTCCATTCCCTCCTAACCAAAGGTAGGTCTTGGATTCGGGAGCTTCGCACCCCTTCCTCAATGCAGTCGATGCCACTGAGTTTGGAAAGGCCAAGACGGTTGGTGTTGAGTTAGCAGATGGCCAGATGGTTGAGCTTAAGCAGACGAGCAAGGGTACGCTGCTCGAAGAAAAGGGAAGCAATCCCTAGGCGCCAATACTTGGAGGGCCAGGGACTTAGTAAGTCGTTTATAAGTAGGGTTATAATTGGGGTAACTCCATTTAGGGCAGTTATAACTCTACTTATAACCTACTTACTAAGTCCCCTGCCCCTCCAAGTAGTGCCACTTGGTTGCCTTGTTCAGCAGCTTGGGGGCTCGATCCACCGGTCACGGCGCCAGGGACTTCAGGTAGCCCACCCCGTCCATGGCAATCTACAGGTCAAGATGAAGGGCAGCTTGGAGCTGGATTCTCTTCGACTGATTGCCGAGATCGAGGACAAGAGCCTGGAGCAGTTGCAACAAACTACAATGAGGAGTCTGTGGGCTTCAGCGTCCTCCTCCCCTCCATTGTCCTGGAATGCAAGCTTAGATGTCTATGAGAACACTGGCGTGACAAGCAACGCATTGGCAGACCCCAACTTCCCCATCAGTTCGTACTCGCGCAGCTTTGGCCGATGTGGCCACATCCCACTACACAGCGACTTCACGAAGTGTGTGTGGCAGTCCTGTAACCCTAAGCCCTGGAGCTTAATCTCCCAACCGACAAACCCTTCAGACCTGTCAAAGACTCAGTCTGATCTATTTGATAATACCGGGTTTGGGGTTTTAGGGCATTTTTGCTAGAGGGGTTTGGGGTGCATGCTTCGGAGATCCAAGGCTGGACTTCGGAGTTCCAAGGGTAAGTTGCGGGATGCACATCTATTTATGATGCTTGCCCAGTTTCTTGTGCTCGCCGGCTAAGCCTTACACACTAAACCCTATGTCCCGTTATATTATAAGAGTGAGAACCCAAACGCCTTATTCTAATTGCTACAGCCCATAGGTTGCGGTTCTAACTCTTGAGTCTTTCGAGATGGCAAGTCTCAGGCTGCCAGGACCTTCCCTGCGATTGAGAAGATGAGTCTGGTAATGATTTTGAAGTACAACAGTTTGTTAAAGCAGTCTAGCCCCTAAGCCCTCAACCCAAAGCAAACTTAGGGTTCAGTTTTGAAATAGCGTTTACAGCATTCGGGTTGCAGCTTGCATTAAGTCAGGCACGGGAGACGTGCCGGTGGAGGATTTAGGATGTGGGGCTTAAGGCTTCGGCCCTACTGACAGGGCTTTTATTGGCTTGGTGTTTTGGATTCAGGTAGGGTTTGGGGCCACTTGACAATGACAGCTGCTCCCACCTGTGGAGAGCTATGCTTACCATTTCTTTCCCGTCTGCTATGTCGTTGTTTCAGCCCGGAAGCCCTAAACCGCGGACAGCTGGACTCTCGGCGCCAGGCAAAACACACAACGTGTTGATGCCTAGAGGAGACCGACGACAACCCCAACTCCAAACTCTAAACACTCACTTCTACACCCAGACAAGAAGCCCTGACGGCCTTGACGATGTTCATCTTTAGGCAGAGCAACGTCTGACTGATCCCATCCCATGGCTGTGCGCCGCCCCCACTCAACAACACTACAGACTCTGAGGGCTGCCATAAACACCACGACGAATATGATAGCAACGCACGCAGAGAGAGAGAGGGGTATACCTAAACAAGCAAAGCAGTATAATGTGTACATACATACACAATACACACACACACACACATATATATATATATATATATATACACATGTATATATGGATTTGTCTGATACACACATTACAAGAATAAATGTAGATGTGTGAATCTCCCCCCCCCCCCCCTCCCCACCCCCGCCTACCTCAAAGAAGAAAACACACCAAGTCCTGGGAGTGCCAGGCGGCCGTTGAAGAGTTCACCACCCGGTGGGAGCTCAGACCCCAGGCCCTACGCTCTTGGCTAAAGAGGCTACTACAGGGGCCTAAATTTCTACCTATACTATTTGTTTTTGTTTGTTTTGATTATTTTTTTGAGGGGGGGGGGGGGGTCGTTATTGTAGTTTTAGTCTCATGGGCCCCAAAACCCTATTCTAATTATTAAGGCCCCCATAATATGCTTTTGGCTAAAGAGGTTAGGGTCGGTTAGAGGGTAGGGGTTTCAGGTTTCGGGTTTAGGGGTTGAGTGTTGGGGGTTGCCAGGGTGTACTTGGAGGATCAGGGGACTTAGTGACTGAGTAAGTAAAGCTATAAGTACCCTAACCCTGGTTACTAAGTCCCCCGATTCTTTAAGTAGGGTCTTTGGGCTCAGGAGTGGACGGCTGCCCTCGTGGTCTCTTTTATGTTGTTCAGGCGATAGTGAAGACTCCAACCGTGGTGCTGCTGCTTATGACGGTATGATGACGGCGATGATGATGGTGAGGGTGAGGACGATGAAGATGAGGGTGTTGATGATAATACTGCTGATGATGATGTTGATGATGTTGATGGTGGTGATGGTTGGTGATGGTGATGATGTTGGTTATGTTGTTGATGATGATGTTGATGACTCGGCCATTGATTGTTTGTTGATATATGCACAGACACACGATTCAGGGTTTGTGGGGTTTGGGGGTGCTAGTCCCGCTTCACCAGCAAGATTCAGGGTTTCAGAGTTTCAGGTGCAAGCTTTGTAGCAGGATGTCAGACGATCTGCACTTCAATGCGGCGGAACTCACGTTTAAGCTTGCATTTTCGAGTTTCCTTTGCCTTCGACTGTTCCTGCTAGAAAACCCGAACGCAAGTTCCACAGGGTATCGGCAGTTCCAACAGCATCCTGTTCAGTAGATATTATTTACACAGAAAAATATGGGGATTTCCGAAAATAGGGGACCCTAAGATAGTACCCTAAATAGTAGGATCCTCATCATAAGGGCCCCATAATAAGGTACCCCTAATTTCGGAAACTCCCATATGGAACCTTGACCCTCAACACAAAACCAACACCGCTTCAAATGCACAACCCTTGACCTTCTTAAAGGATCAAGGGACTAAGTAACTGGGGTTATAAATAAGGCAACTATACCTATGATTACTTGTAGCCCAATTAGGGGACTTATAGCCTTACTTACTAAGTCCCCTGACCCTCCAAGTGAGCCTGTGAGAATCTAAGCGGACACAGGCTGCGCGCAGGATCACGAAGCTGCCCCCTGCAGGCACGGGCATTAGCTTACTTCCCTTGTAATCTAAGCCTTATTCAAGGTATTACGATCGCAATGGTCTCACAGGAGCCTTTGCCGTAGACCCTGAATCCTAAACCTTGTTCTGATCATGAAGACCCTCACGCGAAGCATCATGAAGCCCTTTGGCAATCGCTTGATCAAGGAATGTGCCAACGGCGGAGGCTTCCTTAGCATTTGGGTGTATAGGGTCTAGGACACGTGCGTGTATGCATACATCACATTGCATATCTATGTATATATATATATATAGACATATATATATATATATACACAGCTATCTGTATGTGTATATATATACACACACTAGATATGCCTATCTATATATATATATATAGGTATATTGAAATAAGGAATTCTGCAACTGTTTGTTTCCCAGGTTTCAAGTATGCCTACCCCAACCCCTCCTAGACTCTAAATCCTACACCTTAAACCGTGAATCCCAAACTCACCTCAAACCAAACTGAGTCAAACCTGCTAGCCTACGCCGAAGAGTAGAAGGCGTCTTCTGGAAAATCTTTCTGCTTCTGGTGCTTTTGGTGTTCTAGAGTTTAGGGTACTGGGGGATGAAGGTTTACGGTGCAAGGGTTTGGCGGTTCAGGGTTTGGGATTACACACAGAGTTGCAATCGCATTGAGGGCTGGGCAGATTGAGATTTAAAGTCAGCAGGCAGCGTTCAGGATTCAGGGAGCAGGGATCTGAACCGCAAGCGTCTCAACCCAAAAGCCTGAAGATGATCCTCAACACTGAGACCGGGGTTCTAAGTTACCGTCATGATCATATGCCGTTTTAAGTAATGACAGTCATGAACACCCTCAACCACCGAACCCTTTGCAACCCCAAGCCCCCAAAACCCTAAGCCTTTAACCCCTAAGCCGCCAAATTCTAAGCCTTGTAGAACCCTTTCCAGCAACCTTAAACCCTGCAAAGTAGCCGGTGGGGAAGGGGTCCTCATTAAAGCAGTTATATAGTAAGGAACCCCAAAAAACCAATTATACTTTATTACGAACCCCAACATAAGTTATTAATTAAGGCCCCAAGATTACCGACTCTCGCAGCCCCCAGGGCAGTGCTTTGCTCTTCAGAACTTCCGCGGCGATCCGCGCGGGGAGCTGACCAACTCTGAGGTGCTTTCGAGAGTTTGCTGAGCTCGGTTTAGAGTTTGGGGGGGCCTCCGTTTACTTTCGGGGTTAGGGTTCCGATTAAAGGTTCTAGAAGGTTTGGGGTTTAGATGCATTTCTATGGCCTATCAGGTGTTGGAAAGTAGTTTTGGGTTCAATTGAAGATGCTCGCCGCAGTGGTCGTGGTAGCGGCCGCGGTGGTGTTGGTAGTGGTAGCCGCTGTAGTTGTCGTCATACGCCGTCGCGGTCCTATAGTCGTAATCGTAGTGCTACTGAGGTGGTGCTGCTGCTGCTGGTGGTGGTGCTAGTCGTCGTCGTCGTCGTCACGGTTGTAGCAGCAGACGCAGCAGTGGAGGCAGCGATAGCAGTCGCAGTAGCTGTCGCTGCTGCGGTCGCGGTACACGTTGTTGCTGCTTTCGCGGTAGTATTGGTAAAAGTAGCAGTAGCAGCGGCAGCCGCATCTTGCTGTTGTGGCAGTGTGCTGTTTCTTCAGCCGAAATGCTATGAGCTGCTGGATGCTGGAAGGCCCTCGAATCATACGTCGAGATGCTGCGACGATTAGAATCACCGCCCTGGGGCAACAGTGCGCCGGGGCGCCAGCATGACTTCATGACTCTCGCGGCCCTTGTACCCATCTAAACCCTATATTCCCCAAACCGAATTTCACAAAACCCCAGACCGGAACCCTAAACCCTAAACCGAATCTCACAAAACCCCAGACCGGAACCCTAAACCCTAATTCCTAAGCCGAATGTCACAAAGACCCAGACCGGCATCATAAGAGGTGCTGGGGAGTTCAGGCACTTCCCGAGTCCAAGCTGGCATTGTTGTGGTTGCAACCATTTCAGGACTAGCCAGGCTTAATTACCCGGGCAACTGAAGACTATAGTCTCCTTCATTTTTTGTTCATATAAAACCCAAGGAAAAGTTATTTTTATTATGGTTCAAACGGGGGTGTAGAAGAAGAGTGTCAGTGCTGAAGAAACCCTGGAACTTATTCGGTATTCCGGGCCTGGAACTTTGGTTTTTTGCAGTGCCATGTGATGAGCCGTTTACTATCGAGCCCCCAGTATAGTATAGTATCAAGTAACGGAGTACCCATGTTGAATCAAACCAATATACTCCGAACCCTAATTATTCTGGATATTCAGGCACCTGTAGCCTATATAGCATTGTTGGGATCAGGAGGTGTATTGGGCAGTTGTGGCGACCCATCGTAGACTGGTTCATGAGACTGTTGAGTGCATCTGGCTTCGAACATGCAAGATGGGGTTCGATACCGGGCTTTGCTGGAGAGTTTTGACATCCAGAGGGTATTGGTTTTGTTCGAGCCTTTACATGTCCTTGCATAGTGGCATTGTGGATGCGTTGCATGCATGTCTATATATATATATATACACACATACATACACATCAAGGGCATAGGTACATATATATTGTAAATGTTAAGAATGGATGAGTCTTGGGGAGCGGGAGGCGGGAGGGTGCAGGATTTTCAGCTTGTCCAGCTACCTCAACAGCAGCCCTCAGTTGGAACGTTGCTCAGCTGCCCTCCAGGGTTCGTATACCTGCAGGGTTCTATAATAGGGATGCTTTATGGGGTCCTATACAGTTTTCTAGGCGCTTTGGGGTTTAGTTTAGGGTTTAAGCGTCCATATACCCAGACAGTTTATACTTTGGCCTTCATGGAGTTCCTGTGGAGGTACTTTGGGGCCAAAGTGTATTCTATTTGGGTACATCGACCCTTCGGGTACCATCTCGGGCTGAGGTGCACCCTGCGCGTGGAGTCGACTGGAGCCATTATCGGCAGGCCGTGGGCCTAGGTTGTACACACGCGCTTGGGGAGCTGATGCGTTAGTAATTACCTATACTGTTTTGGGGGTCCTTGTTAATGTGGCGGTCGGTTTAGTACTAGGGTACCCCCCCCCCCCCGCGACCAAAAAGTTGCGGTCGGTTTAATGTTCTGAGTGGCAGGGAATTGGGAGGTGCCGGGGCTTGGGGGCTGGCTTGGGTGCAGGGTCTGCGGTTCTGCGCGAATGCGCGGTCGGGGGTCGGGGGGGTCTGGGGATCACCAAATGCTGGAAACCAAGCCCCGATCACTCCAAGATTACTACCAAGACTAAAACCCTTCATTTTGAACACTTTTGCCTCCCTAACCTACACTCCCACACTCCCACCCACAATCGACCACATATGAAGCTTGGTGCGGTACAATAATAGTACAGTAGTACAATAGTAGTACAGTAGAAATAATACAGTAGTAGTACAGTAGTAGTACAATAATAGTGCAGTAGTACAATAGTAATACAACAGTAGTACAGTGGTAGTACAATAGTAGTACAGTAGTAGTACAAAAATAGTACAGTAGTACAATAGTAGCACAATAGTAGTACAGTAGTAGTACGATAATAGTACCGTAGTACAATAGTAGTACAGTAGTAGTACAGTAGTAGTATAATAATAGTGCAGTAGTACAATAGTAATACAACAGTAGTACAGTGGTAGTACAATAGTAGTACAGTAGTAGTACAATAATAGTACAGTAGAACAATAGTAGCACAATAGTAGTACAGTAGTAGTACAGTAGTAGTACGATTATAGTACCGTAGTACAATAATACTACAGTAGTAGCACAGTAGTAGTACAATAATAGTGCAGTAGTACAATAGTAATACAACAGTAGTACAGTGGTAGTACAATAGTAGTACAGTAGTAGTACGATAATAGTACAGTAGAACAATAGTAGTACAGTAATAGTACAGTAGTAGTACAATAGTAGTACTGTAGTACACTAGTAGTACAGTAGTTGTACCACAGTAGTAGTATAGTAATACAGTAATAGTACAGAAATAGTACCAATAAGCAAAGCATAAAGCCAGTGCGCACATTCCCCCAATAAGCAAAGCATAAAGCCAGCGCCTGAAACCCTAAACCCTAAACCTTAACAAACCCTAAACCCTCACGAATCCTAAACTCCTAAACTTCCTAAACCCTATAACAAACCCTAAACCCGAAGCCTTAAACCCTTCCAAAGGGGGGTCGGTCCAGATTCGACCCAAAACTTCATTTTTTATACAAACTTTAGTACTGGAGAGGCCTCTTTTGAGCTAGGGTCCAATCCCCGATTCGGCGGTTCACCCTAGCAGCCCCCCAGCCCCCCCCAATAATCAAGGTATAGTAGAATAGTAGTACAGTAGTAATACAGTAGAGGTCGTGGCTGCCTTAAGATTGACCATCAGCAAACAGCACAGCCCCGCCCCCAAAAAATCCCCCCAGCCGAAAAAAAACGCATTAATTAGACCGCCCAAATTTTTGGTACCGGTCGGAATTAGCCCCCGCGCCGAGGCATTAAAGGAGCCCATATTCCTAAACCGACCGGCACATTATAACTAAGTATGGCATACCCCAAAACCCTATTCCAATGATTAAGGCCCCATAGCATAATAATACTTGGACCACCAGAGTTGCCGAACCTGCTGCGGGTTCCCTAAGGGATCTTCTGGGTCTTTGGACCCAGACTCCTTCAGGTCAGGACTGGAGATTCAAGGCTCCGTAAAGGATCATGGGACTCAGTAACTTAAAGGGTTCCTTAAAGGTTCCCTAGTGGGTTCTAGAAGGGATCTATAAGGGCTTAGGATTTTACGGATCATGGGACTCAGTAAGTAGGGTGTTCACTAGGTCACTAGGGTAGCTCAACGTATGTTTGAATACTTGTAGACCTAAGTAAGGTGCTGATAGCCATACTTACTCCGCTAAGCCGAGACCAGACATGGCTTCTTCAGCTCGTAGATTGCAGCGAAACAGAGCATCCCAGACCTTCAAAAATATATTATGCAATATTAGGATATCATAATAGGATCCCGAATTCCCGAATATGATTTACTGTACAACCCTCAATTACGGTATTTTGGAAGGTTTGGTCTTGGTAGTGCTATTCCTAAGCTTTGCGGCTTGTGTTCGGAATGTCATGAGGCACCCCAAGCCGAGCTCAAGGCACCTTTCCCACCGATGGATTCCACAGCCCACAGCCCGTACATTCAGAACTAGGGCTTTAAACTTGCTGGGCTTGTGACCCCATATGTTCAATGTCAGCACATCTCAGCGACGTCCCAACGAACAACACGTAGGCCCGACGCCTGTGCATGCAGCAGTCAGATCGCCAAAGCACAAACTTGAATCCCAGCAGGCCTTCTGCGAGGTACTGGGATGCCAGAGCTAGGGGTTGTGGGAATCGGTTTGGGTCTAGTGTCCCGATGCCTGAAACCCTGTGCTGCAATCAGTCTCAGATCCCGTGACTCGCCCCCTACAGCCCCCCACACTTAAGCCCCAAAGCTTAATTCTCCATTTCTGAAAAATCCTTTAACCCTGATCCTGTTGGATTTCTGAGGTGCTGTCCAGACTTGGACGCTCTTTGTCGCGAAGATCCACCGGAGCGGCTAGCCCAGGCCGCATTTTACCCAAAGGGTCCCAGGTATTGCTATGGGGATCACTTCCACGAATCAGAATAGCAACTCTATTATATGTATAGAAACCCTACATTCCACGACATAGGTACTTTGAACCCTTCGGGTTATATAGGCGCCTTAGTAAGTAAAATTAGGTGCTGGTGGTATAACAGTGGCATCGTCATCGTTTATATAGGGACCAAACGCGCATATTGTCTGTGACGTATTTATTCCGACCCTGTCAGGGTTTACGGGCTTTTTTCTACGTGTTGTTGGCGCAGGCTTTAGTACCTTTTAGGATTCTAGAATCTAGTGGGGTTGTTGTTTGTGCTTCTTGTTTGTGCTTCTTTTGTGGAGTCGGGTTTCAGATTTCAGTGGTTCTCGGTTTGGGCGGCCATTGTGTGTCATTGTGGGCCTAAATGAGTAGGCTTACCGGTGCTGTTCGGCTTGGCGGGGACATCATCCCGAAACCCCGCTTTGGCGGTCCGGGAAAAAGAATCTGGTAAAGCACTAGAATCCTAAACCCTAAACCCTAAACCACTATAAAGGGATTGAAGGTGTAAAGAGCCCGTGCATGGTTCCGTCGCACACGACAGGCGCACTGCAAGATCCGATCCGAGAAGGACCCTGGCTTTCAGGTCTGTTGCACTTATTTCGGGGAGGGGGGGTGCCTCATTGGAGGTCCTTATGTTAGGGCATGGGTTAGGTACGGCCCCCACTCAGTAATAGTTGAATAATATTCATAATATAGATATAGTAGGACCTTAATAGTAGCCCTATTATAGACTCTTACTGTATGGAGGCCGTACCTAAGGCATTGGGCTTTAGAAGGTTGATAGGGTTTCCGGTTCATGACATTTTGTGTTCGGGGCCTGAGGCGCCAAACCCTTTCTTCTGACACCCAAACATTCGGATGCTTCGTCAGACCATGATCGTATCTCCTGGTATGGAAACCCTACTTTCTATTGTGTAGATGCTTAGGACCCTTTGAGGTGACCCTCATGGTTTGTGGGACCTGGCAGACCAGGGTATAGGGTTGTTGCTCTGCCTTTGGGCCTCCCGTGCCGGAAGTCCAAAGATACTTAAAGGATCATGGGACTTAGTAACTAGGGTTATATGTAAGGTAACTATACTTATAAACACTTATAACCCCAATTAGGGGGCTTATATCCTTACATACTAAGTCCCCTGATCCTCCAAGTAGAGGAGTATGAGAGCAACTCGAGCGTGGAGCTAAGTAGGCAGGCTATACTGACGAAGCACGCAGTGGAGAGAGAGATAGAGAGAGAGTGACTGTGTGTGTGTACCTAGAGGCTCCATAGCAGTTCCTTTTTGGGTTCATATTTAGAATCCTATAAGGGAATCCCAAACAGGAACTACTATGGAGCCTCTGGGTAAAGATCATTCAGACGGCGTTTCAAGGAGGACCCCCAGAGTTTGTGCAAGAAGTGTTCATTTGGGTTTAGGGTTTAGGGTCCTAAACCCTAAACCCTAAATCCAGATTTCAGGCATTCTCTTGGCGTGGGCAGCGAGGCGCACACCACACCAGACAGTCCAACAGGATGCAGTTTGACATGGCTGATGTAGGGGCTTTCATCATTAGAATCGGGTTTGGGAGGGGGTATCTTTCACTATAAAGATGTGGAACCCCCAAAATAATATTGGTAATGATCATAAGCCCCCTATATCAGTCGACTGCACACTTTCTATTCCGGGCCATGCTCATCACAAACGCCTTCTAGGCATTCTAGGCAGTGAGTCGTGACCTCTTATCGTGCGGGATGCAAATGCACCCAGTTCTGGCTGTTGCATGCCTTCTTACCTTCTTCTGCTTGCCCTCGACTGGCCCCTTCTTAGCTTCTGCGCCGCGGTCTTTGCCTGCTAAGCCGCGACGCTGGTGTTCTTCTATGTGGAAGTTTCCGAAAACAGGGGACCCTAACATAATACCCGCCCCAAACAGTAGGATCCTTCTTACAAGGACCCCAAAATAATGTACCCCTAATTTTCGGAAACTCCTATGTAGCCCATCTTCTAAGTCCTGAGTCCTACACCGCCATCTGAACCTGGAACAATAACGCCTCATTCCTAAACCTTAAACGCCAAACCCTGAACCCTAGTATAGGAGTTCTAACTGTACCTGCAGGCGGAAAAGAGCCCACAACAAAAAACAAATTAAAAGACAAAACAACCTGAACCTTAAGTAAGCCAACTCCTAAGCGCAGAAGGATCGCTTCTTCCTCTGCGACATGGAGACGACGGACGAGGCTGTGACCGAGCCCATGCTTGCCCCGAAATCCCGGCCCCTAAACCATGAAGCCGCCTGAAGTTTAGGTCTTTCTGTCTGAGGCTGTAGGGATGCTTAGGGCTTATAAGGGGTTAGGTTGGGGTTTAGTCGAAGTTTAAACGGTCTCCTGAGTGTTTACACCGTTGAGAAGGGGGTTGAATTTAGATTGGAGTTTCCGAAAATGGGGACCCTACCAAGGTACCCTAAATAGTAGGATCCTTATTTTAAGGGCCCCAAAGTAAGGTACCCCTGATTTTCGGAAACTCCCAGATTGTCCTCGGCTATTCACCGCTGCACCAAGGCACAGCATGCAAGGCGAAGTCCCCAAGACTCTTAAAAGTTCTGTTCAACCATCTGTCTTTGGGCGATCTATACTACTCTAGTTTAGGGTTTAGGGTTTAGGCTGACCATGTGGGATTGCTATTTCCGATTATGTCATCATCTTTTGCCCTTGCCGCCTGTTCGCGCGTCTGCACGAAAGTCTGCAGTCTTTCGAAGCGCTACGTTTGGCCGTGAATCCTCATTAGTGCAGGGCACTATAGGTAATCGCTAATACAATTCCTGAGAGTTCCTTGGTATAGGCGCAGGAAACTATTCCCAAAACCACCATTTTGATTACGAAGGCCGCCCTAGTGCTGGTGTTGGGTACCCAGAAGCTCCATAGTAGTTCCTTTTTGGGATTACCTTTCAGGATTCTATATATGAAACCCCAAAAAGGAACTACTATGGAGCCTCTGGGTAGAGCAGTCGACGGTGCTTGCGGCGAAGTTGGGGACGGAGTGCAGGGCTCCGGCAGGCTAAAGGTACTCCTACGGTTGATGACATAAATCCTGCATTACATTAAGGACCCTAAACTATGGGAATTATGGTACATTCCTCATTTTGGGTAATGCAGGGTGTATGTCATCAACCGTATGTCGAGCCACCACGGTCTGGAGTTTACAAATGCAGGGTTTAAGGTTTCGGAGTTCAGGGGTTTAAGATTTTAGGGTTTTGGGTTTAGGCTTTTTGGAGTCCTAAGTATAGTAGCTACGTAGAAAGCAGTGTTGCTATGGTACGAGTTACAGTTATCAATAGGAACCCTAATTAGACCAAGCCCTTAAAGCCTCAAACCCGAAACCTCAAGCCGCAAGAATCAGGTTTTAGTAGGGGCTCAATGCTTTCGGGGCCCCTTTAGAGTGAAGCCCCAATCGGGTAGGGAAATCTTTGCAAAATGCTGATGCTTCTTTCCCTTTTAGGGCCCCTACTTGGAGGATCATGGGACTTACTAAGTTTACAAACCAGGTAACTAATCGTCATAACGAGCTTAGACTTACTTGCAACCCCAACTACGGTGCGGATAACCTTGCTACTTAAAGGCTCATGGGACTTAGTAACTAGGGTTATAAACAAGGCAACTGTACATATAATTACTTATAACCCCAATTATGGGACTGATAACCTTACTTACTAAGTCCCATGATCCTCTAAGTAAAACCCCTGATCACCCAAGTATTCAGGGCACCATGCTGGACGGCTACGCTGTGAACAGCGACTGGGTCGGCCCTTTGAAAAGCGGGAGCAGCTCTGCAGCACTTTCTATGGCTCTAGGGGTGGCGGGCTTATGGGCTTTAGGGTTTAGGGTGCCTTAATATTATAGGGTCTAGGGGCCTCAGGGGTTTAGGGGCTTGAGATAAAGGGTTTTCAAGGGTTCAGGGTTTAGAGCCTGCGGGTTTAAGGCGTAGGTGTTGAGGGTTCGGGGTTGAGGAGTTTGTCAGCGTTGAAGTTGCCTACACAGTGGCTTAATTACTGACCTGAAGCCTTATGTAAAGCTCCTAGCGCACATAACTCAGGCATCCGACAACAGGGCTCTCAGTGTGATTCTAAGCTACCAAGGTAGGGATACGTGGTTGCCATAGGGCCTCCATAGGGTCTGCATGTTTTTTGCACTGGCAACTCGAGAAGAAAGCGCAATTAACAAGGACTCAACAAACTCCGAGCTCGTGGAACAGCCCGAAAGATCATGTTTCAGTGAAGCTTTGCCCTTGCATACGT
Organism: Symbiodinium sp. CCMP2592; assembly: GCA_905221615.1. Lineage (NCBI taxonomy): Eukaryota > Dinophyceae > Suessiales > Symbiodiniaceae > Symbiodinium > Symbiodinium sp. CCMP2592. The sequence continues at coordinate 296,780 of CAJNDT010002024.1, forward strand.
TTTAGGTTTTAGGTGTTCGTCATTCTTGGGCTTTGGGGTTCGGAGTCAGGATGAGTTCAATAGGATTGGAAGCTTAGGACTTCGATTCTTAGATTCTTAGAATGTAAATAGCAGGGCATACTCGCGTTCTTAAGGGAATCTGGTGTGTTCTAGGCCTCTTTGAAGGGTTTCTGTACCTTACAATTCAAAGTAACCGAAAATCCCAGGAGAGCTCTGCAAGCCCTGCAGTTTTCAGCTCATCTCGCCAGTGTGCGCGGATTTGGCGGGCTTAGGATTTCCGTGCTTCAGGGCTTAAGCACTGTAATTATGGCGTTTAGGGCGGGGGGACTGTGCGATGTTCAGGATGTTTGGGTTTGGGCACTATGCTCCACGAGTCGGAAACCCTAAACCCTATAAACCCTGAACCCCAAACCCTCGAAACCCTAAAGGAAGAAAGCCAGAAGAAGCCCTGGAATCCGCTAACAGCGAGAGAGCCCAAGGCTTGATCACCTGCGGTCCCCTGAGGCTGCCCCTTTGCGAAGCTGCTTCAATACCCATAGCGTCCTATGCACTGTTATGGGGAAGACTACCCCAAATCATAATAGCAATTCCTAATATAGAAACCCTACATTCTACTATCTCGGTACTTTGGACCCTTTGGGATAGGGTTAACGGTTTAGGGTACTACCTTAAACTACCAAGCCCTACTTTTTTGTAGGTTCTTATTATAAACCCTAATATGGAATTTATAGGGGACCTACAAGAAAGAAGGCTTTGGTAGGTTAAGGTGGGGTTTAGGGTTCTGGGTACTTGGGTTTAGGGTTTAGGGTTAGGGAAGCAGGCTGATCGAAGGGTTTACTGACTGAGTTTATGTAAGTAAGGCTTTGTTTGGGTACTTTTTGGGGGGTTGCGGTTTCTGTTACAGGGATCTCCAAACACAGATTTTGGCTCTTACCTTCACAGGTGAGTGGAGGTTTGATCTGAATCTCAAAGTCCGTGACTAGTTGACACGTTGTGCAACGAGGACCCCATGACTGTAGTCTCCTTAGGATTTTTTGTTTTTCGGTCATAGACTCATAGAAGCCCAAAGAGAACATTAAGAATACGATTGTTATTATGGTTCTAAGGGGGGTGTAGATGAAATGGTGGGGTTGGGTTGAACTGCTTAGCTCTTTCAAGGCGGCTTTCTTGCGGGGGCCTTAGGGTTTGGGGATTCTCATACCAAAACCATAAGGCCATCGAGGCCCCAATGACACCTCTGATCCCCAACCCCAGTAAATTCTGACCCCGTAAAAGGCGTAGACAGCAGAACCCCTAAACTAATCCCTAAACCCCGAACCATAAAAACCTGAAGCCCTTAACCACCCTAAGCCATAAACCGCGGATTGGCTGGGCAGGGTTTCGAGATCTGGAGATCGGGAACAAACAAGCCGTGAACACTGTCAAGGCCCCAAAGAACCCTACAGGGTTTAGGGGTTTAGAGGTATGCGGTTTAGGGTCCAGGGGCCCTGCCACCCGTGCTAGAGCTTAAGCTTTAAGCTTTTGGCTTAAGGCCGCAAGCTTTAACCTCGAGACACCAACCCTCGCAAGCTTCGAGTAGGATAGCAAACACAACAGGTAGATTGCAGGTTATTATAGGTACATATTGAGTGTGTTGCTATGTAAGTTTAATATAGGGTAGAATGTTGGTGCATAGGTGTGAGATAATTTTCGAGGTTTAACCGTATAAGGACTGTATGGGACTAGTAATGCTCATACTTTGGGGACCAGTCTAGTACTCGTAGCTGGGCAGGATTAAGATCCAGCTGAGCGAGATGGCAAAGGCAATGATCGGAACTTCTTGTTGTGAGTCGGGAGAGAGGCCTTTGGATAGACGTATATTTCAGGAGATTGTAGGAATGCTCTAGGTATAGTTTAGGTATATCACGCGGAGGTTTCATATGGCTATAATGGCCTGTAGCTGGCTTCATTTTTGAAGAGTTGTGCCAGTTTCCGGGTCTCCGATGATGGCAAGCAGAAGAAACTGATACTGCAACGGCCAGCTTTGGCTCATGCACCACAAAAGCGTGCATCACCTCCGCCCCCACCAACGCGTGAGGATGATAATGAACGCGAGCGCGATACACTGCCACAGCCTTCATCATGCAATCCTGCAGTACCAAGGGCAATAAGAGTACCTCAGCATACTTGGCCATCATTGTAACTTCCGGCTGTTGTGACGAACATTATCTTGTCTGCATGGTGTTGCTCCTGCTGATGGTCATTGGCACAATCACGATGATGCTGAACGCGGAAGTACTTGCCTTTGGTTGGTAGGGAATGGAAGAATGGTAGTAGTAGTAGTAGTAGTAGTAGTAGTAGTAGTAGTAGTAGTAGCAGTAGTAGTAGCAGCAGCAGCAGTAGTAGTAGTAGTAGTAGTAGTTGTTGTTGTTGTTGTTGTTGTTGTTGTTGTTGTTGTTGTTGTTGTTGTTGTTGTTGTAATTGTACCCCATTCCTCCATTCCCTACTACAGTATCCCAAGGTAAGAGTAGTACTGCTGTGTCACTTTAGGAGCCTAAGGGTCGGATGGCGATACCTTGAATATATGTGCCTAGACCCCCGGGGAGGATCCAAAAAGGTAGATCCCTTAATGGGGGTTCCTATAAAATACCCTTAGTATAAGGTCCCAAATTAGGGGATCTACTTTCTAGATTCTAGATCCTCCCGGGGGTCTGGGTGCTTGATCGAAAGAAGCAGCAGCAATGCACAGAAGAGCCTGACCAGCAAGGAGGAGTTGTGGTCGGTGCCGGTTCATGTGTTCGTCAATGTAGATGACGCAAGAAGAAGAGTGAGAGACACAGTCGTGTCAACAGTTCAAGGCAGCATGTCCATCATTGCCATCTAGAATCTAGATTCCCCATCAAAGGTTGGTTAATGTCTCCGAAAAGTTTCGCACACCGGGCCTGCGTAAAGCGGAGTCTTGCATTGAGCTTAACGTCTTTAAAGCGGGAGGTATTTGGACAATGTAAGGCTTGAGACCCAGACCACGCAAATTAAAGCGGTTCTCGCACCATGTTATCTTTCGGGATCTTTGGTGTTGGGGTATTGAACAAGATCAGCCATCTAGATGGCGGTGCTGTAGTCTTAATGACGCATGGAGCAATGATGATTCTGGAGAACAAAACCCAGCAATTGCCGTCAATATCAAAGCCCCAAGGGTAACTGTCCCTAAGGGTCCATGTGCCCAAATAGTATATACATTGGCCTTAATGTAGTCCCTATATAGGTACATTGGGCCCAAAGTATGTACTATTTGGGTACATGGACCCTTAGGGTGTAGCAACAGCGGCAACAATGCCACGCGTGAGAGGACACTCCCCTGGATTCTGTTGCCATGCGCGCGCTGAAGCGCTCGGCGGAGGGGGATTCGGATGAGGAGCGATTGCAGGGGTGTGAGGTCGAGGGTTTTGGAGGGTTAGGGGTTGGGTCTAGGGTCTAGGGTTGATGGATTTCTAGGGTTTTGGGATTTGGGCTGAGGAGATAAACGATGAACAATGGGCAAGCTCCAGTTCTGAAATGTGGATGCAGTACTGAGGGTAACCTTCCGAAGTTGCTCCGAAAGGGGCGTGTTCATGGGATAGGGGTGTGGGGGATTAGGATTTACATACGGGTTTACGGATTTAGAGTTGCGACTGGTTGCTCCAGGGCTTAATTATGCCGGCAACAGCACACACAGTGTGTGTGTGTGTGTGTGTGTGTGTCAGTGTGTGTGTGTGTGGGGCTAAACGTTTGCATATGCATGTATGTGCGGAAGTGCATGTATGTATATGTATATATGTTATCGCTATACAGTTTCTTATATTTACAAACGTCCGGACGGTGTATAAGAACATATGTACACAAGAGACACACATGAATGCATCGGTGTATACAAGCATACACAACGAAAGGTCTGCTACAAGCGCCCAGAGCTCCAGAACCGGTCGAAAGCACCCTGAACCTATAATCCCGAGCCCTCAGTCCTAAACCTCAGCCCCACATGCTAGACTCGTAACTTGGCCATGAGCCCTAAACCCTTAGTTACCCTAAACACTGAAGCCGAGGATGACCCTGAATGGCGGCGGAAGGTGTTCCAGCGCACGGAAGAGGTTTCGGTAATTCAGATCTCTCGTTTAGGGTTCAGGGATGAGGGTGTGTAGGGTTCAGGGTTGAGGGCTTAGGGTTTGCTTTACGGGGCCTTAACCATCAGAGCAGGCTTTTGTGTTTGGAGTGTGCTACCAGATGATATAGGAAATGTGAGGCTAATTATTTCGACATTTTGACCTGTACTTGAAGGCTCATGGGACTTAGTAAGTAAGGTTATAAGTAGCTTATAATTAGGATAACCCCACTTAGGGGACTTATAACTATAACTTACTTACTAAGTCCCATGATCCTCTAAGTAGATTATCTTTTCGGCCCAGGGTTTAGATCTTGGGGTCGAGGGTCTGGGCCAAGAAACGGTCATCTCTGAGATGCGCGGCTAAAGATTTGGGGATTTGGGGTGCGAATGCTAAGGTACTTGTGCATATGGGAGTTTCCGAAAATATGGGGGTACCTTATCTTGGGGTCCTTATAATATGGATCCTACTATTTAGGGTACCATACTCGGGTCCGCTATTCTCGGAAACTCCCATATGGTTCTGCGAACAGCATGTGATGCAGCAGCGGTCCGAGAAAGGTGGCTTGATTGTCGACTGCGAAAGGTTGGCCAGTCGGACAGTCTGTCGCCTGAATTGTGGAAGATCACCACCAGTGTCAACATCATCATTACGTCAACGCGATCATCATCATTATCATCATCATCATCATCTGACAACTGCATGACAACTACCGTTACCTACCTTGCCATCACGAGCGCCGCTACCAACAGCACTATCACATCCGTCGTACAATCATGGACCTGATCATCATCACCGCCACCATCATCGTCACAGTCATCATGATCATCATAATCATCATCAACATCACTATCACCTAGTAGCATCGAAACCAACACAATAGCATGAATGTAAGTGCCTGAGGAGCCAGCACATTCAGACGGTTGACTGCAGCCTGGTTACTGCGCGTATCACCTCCATGAAAACGCGTGAAGCCCATCTATCTGTCTTTTTTTCTGTGTACCTATACTACCTACACATCTGTCTGTCTCTTTTTCTGTCTCACTCTATGCCTTCCTACACATTTTTATCTGTTTATCTATCTATCTATCTATGTATCTATCTATCTATGTAGCTTAAGCACTTCAGCAGAACGGATCACAACAACTGTGATCATTCTGTTGATGATATAAATCCTGCATTACCCAGAATTTCAGAATAAGGAAGATACTATAATTCCCAAAGTTTACGGTCCTTAAGGTAATGCAGGATTTATAAACCCAAACCCTAAAACACTATAGATCTCTTAACGGAACCCTTCTGGATCCCTTTAAAGGAACCCAAGGATTTCTGTCATCAACCGTACCTTTCGAGGATGCCCAGCTTGCCTGGGCCAAGCGCCGGGACCAATACAAGGCAGGCCTCGGCTTGGTTACCCTAAGTCAAAAGGGGAAAACTACCCTATAATGGGCTATATCATGGGTATATAGTAGCTATATTAAGGGTAAATACCTAAGGGTCTCCGCCTTAAAGACTCTACTACCTGCGAAGAATTGCTTAAAGGGATCGAGGGTTCCTTAAAGGGATCTATAGGGTTTAGGCTTTATGGTCTTCTGAAAGGATCATGGGACTTAGTAACTAGGCTTATAAATAGACTTGGTAATTATAACCCCAATTAGGGTACTTATAACCTTATTTACTAAGTCCTCCTCCAAGTACCCTAAGGCTCCATCTACCCGTATAGTATATGGGTGTTTGCCAAAATTTGGGTCCCTTTTTGGGTCCCTATTATAATACGGCACCTATTATTTAGGGTACCCAAAAAGGCGCCATAATTTTGACAACTACCCTAATATACTTAGGCCTTAAAGTACCTACATAGGGACCCCTTTAAGGCTTAAGTATCTACTGTACTGGTACATGGAGCCTTTGGGCTACCTGAGCACCGTAGGATATGACAGCTTCTGTTGGCCATATTCGCTGTTGTTGTTCATCGTCGTATTGCCTGTGCCGCTGCCTCGCCGTCGTCGAGTCGCTTTTGGCATCAGGGGCACTGTCATGCTCATAATCTGTATTTGCATCGCGTCATTGCTATTGCTGCATCCCTGAACCTGGCTTGTTCGTGCAGCGCCGCTGTGATATTCTATGTATTGTTGGTTTGTACTGTCCGTAGTATTGTTCTTGTTGCTAATGATATTGTTATTGTTGTTGTTGGTGGTGGTGGTGTTGGCTGGCTGCTTCTGCTGCTGTTGTTGATGTTCCTGGTGCTGCTCCGGATCCTTTGTTCTGCTACTGCTCCTATTGTTGCTGTTGCTGCTATTTGTTGTCGAGTTTTGTTTTTGTTTTTTTTCGCCCGCACGTCTTGTCTTGTTCTTTAATCGTCGAGAGTCTTGAAATGGGAGCTCTTGATTGAAATTTGTATCACCGGCAAGAACACATATGACACTGGCGTTGTCTGTCTGTCTTGTTCTGGTTGCCGTCGGTACGAAGGTTGGTGCGACGGTCCTTAGTGCTGAGTTTCTACTGATGCTGACCAGTAGTCACTGGTCTTACCTGGATGTTTCCTACTGGCGGACTTCTCCCCCGTGCCGTACCAAGAGCTTATCTTCATTCCTGCTCGTCGTTGTCATCGTCCATACCTTTTGCTACTGGATGCCTAGATCTGGCTCTACCAACAGAGTTGCGTTGGAGAACCCTTCACTGCAGGACAAGCATTTGTCTGATAACGAGTCTTCTCTTCATTATGATCATCGAAGTGGGTAATTGTCAAAATTAGGGTCCCTTTTTGGGTCCTTATTATAATACGGCACCTGACCTAATATTTAAGGTACCCAAAAAGGGACCATCATTTTGACAACCACCCGAGTATGGTCTTGGGGTTTAGCTCTTGTGAGCTTTGCGCCTCTTCTTCTTGTTGCTGGCCTTGCGGTGGAGGCTGCGTCCCCCGCACCCACGCTAATCGGGGGCCTCAAAAGGTAGGATGAAGGTAGGCGGGATATTCCCAAATAAGAGTCCTTATATAAGGGATCCTTAATTCCGCCTACCTTCATCCCACCTTGTGAGGCCTCCGAGCTAAAAACCATGAACCCCTGCAGCCTTAGGCCTCAGACCATCGACCGCCACACTGCCCATCAGGGTTTAGGGTTTTGGGTTTCGGGTTCAGGCGTGCGAGACCCCAAAACTTGCAAAACCTAAATCATCCATGGATGCACAGACCCTACAGTGCCCAGCCCTCAGAAAGCTCTATACTGAACGCTAAAGTATCAGGATCGTGCCGAAGAGCGGCGGCAGCGACACAGTAACAGTCAAAGCCCCAGGGACTTTGAAAGATCAGGGTTTAGGGACTACGGCTAAGGGATTTCATAGGTTTCGCGATTTGGTTTGGTTCAGGGTTACAGGGAGTCTGGGACCGGCATCAGGGTTAGTTTGGGGCTTAGGGTTGGTTTTGGGCCTTGGGGTAACCCCAGTCCCAAGGTGCAATTTGAGTACTTGCAGTTGGGTTTCGGGTAGCAGTGCAGGTGAAACTTGGAGAGTAGTATCACTGGGACCATTTAGATTGTGTACTGCGTTGAGGCCAGCTGGGGGGCCAAGGCCCTTCCTTCTTATTTGGGTGGTTGCCAAAATTATGGCCCCTTTTGGGGTACCCTAAATAATAGGTGCCGTATTAGAATAAGGACCCAAAAGGGGACCCTAATTTTGACAACCACCCATTTGGTTGTTTGTTTCGACCTCGGTGGTGTAAGGTATGAAGATGTTCGGTGCGATGTTCCGGGTTGTCGTTCTGCAATAGAGGTTTTGTGCTTCGGTGTTCCTTTGTGACACGTAACTGAACGGCACTCCGCACCCTGATTTACCTAGAGGCTCCATAGTAGTTCCTTTTTGGGTTCATATTTAGAATCCTTTAAGGGAATCCCCAAGAAGGAACTACTATGGAGCCTCTGGGTAACACTGATTTATTGCGCCGGCGTTTGGATGATAATTTTGGGATCTGGTGGTTGCGACTTCCTCTATACTCATGTTCTCGGATGTTCGGTGGTATATGTTGCTGGTTCCTAAGACGATGTCAGTTACCCAAAACAGTCTATACTTTTCCCAGTGGGTTAATTAATGAACACTCTACCCAGAGGCTCCATAGTAGTTCCTTTTTGGGTTTCATATATAGAGTCCTATAAGGTAATCCCAAAAAGGAACTACTATGGAGCCTCTGGGTAGTGTTGTCCTTGATGCGCCAGTCCCACCTTCTGAGGTGGTGCGGCCATCGACACGCTCGTGAACAAGTTCGAAAAGATCGTGGAGGCCTGAAAAAATCTGGGCATTTTGCGCTCGGGGGTTTAAGGGTCTCAGGCTTTTGCGCGAACACTAAACCCGAGCATTTCATTTCGAGTCCTAAGCCCCGTTGCAGCGATACTGCGAAGCCCCGCAGAACTTGGAACTCGGGGCTGTCAGACGTCAGCTTCTTCGTGGTCTTTTGCACCAGGACCCAAGAAAACCCACTTTCTTCAGGACTCAACAAGGAAATCAGAAGACGGAACCCTACACCCCTACACCCCTAAACCCCAAACCGCGAAAAGTAATCCTAAAAAGGGGAGGTTTTCTAGGGTCCAGGCAGGGCCTACCAGCCCGCAGTTCATCCACCCTACTGGAGCCTTAATAGTCACCAGCAGTATTATTCCTTATGGTTCTCATGTTCATTTATCTAATATTGAGTAAAATTTTATGTACCTGTACATATTTCTTCTATAGTTATGATATAAAGGAGCCTGCAACCCTCTTCTAGTTATGAAGGCTCCTATATTAACTTCAGTAGAAGATCGGGCGGGGAGATTTGGGGTGCATAGGCACAGGGTGGCCCTCGTCTTCCCCGCATCCCTCTTGTGGATTTCAGCAGTCTTAGTAGAAAATATTCGTCATCGACGTCTACTCTCTCTTCCTTCTCACGTTTGTGTATACATACATACATAATCATACTTGTATTTATATATATAATTATATATGTATATAGATATCTTCTCTCTGTCTCTCTCTCTCTCTCTCTCTCTCTATCTGTCTCTCTCTCTCGCTCGTTTTCTTTCTCATTGTCTGACTCTAGTCGTAGTAGAATATCTCCCTGAACCTTGGTCTAATCTTTCAGGGTTTCAACGTCATGTCATCCCTCATGTAGCCTCAGCAACTACTGTTGTCACGATACCATCGGAAGCCGAGCTATTAATATTGATATTAATATTAATATTAATATCAATATTAATATTAATATTAATATCAATATAGTAATATTAACATAATATAATATAACATAATATAATATAATATAATATAGTATAATATAATATAGTATAATATACTATAATATAATATAATATAAGATGATATAATATAGTATAATATAATTTATAATATAATATAATATAATATAATATAATATAACATAATATAATTTAAGATAATATAATATAAGATAAGATAATATAAGATAAGATAGTATAATATAATATAATACAATATAAAATAATATAATATAATATAATATAATATAACATAATATAATATAACATAATATAATATAATAGAAGATAATATATGATAACATAAGATAAAATGATATAAGTTAATATAATATAATATAATATAATATAATATAATACAATATAGTATAATATAATACAATATATAATACTACAATAAAATATAATATAATATAATATAATATAATATAATATAACATAACATAATATAATATAATATAATATAATATAGGATATTTTATAATATAATATAATAAAATTTATCATGTACTATAATATAATATAACATAATATAATATAACATAATATAATATGATATAATATAATATACTATAATTTAATATAATATAATATAATACAATATAATATAATATAATATAGTCTAATATAATATAATATAATATAATATGCACACACACACACAAACACCATAAATGCATGCGATCATTGGCCGTCAGTTCCTTTGACATGGTCATGTCTCGATCCGATGGAGGAATTGGCGATTTGAGTTCGGGAGTTTAGTGGAGGACCATCGGCTCAGGCTTGGCAATGAAAGTCCGGAATCCAGTAAACGGTCAGCATGTTGAATCAGATAATTAGTTAGAGGATGATGGTACGGAGCCGTATTCCTTTGAGGTAGACGGCCGTGGACTTCAATTTGGCAAACTCCACAAACTCAGCATTAAGCCCTACTTAGGCAGCCAAGTCGCCAACCAACCCAAACAGGCACCACTCAACCCAAAAGGCAACACATGAAGAGCAACAGCAGCAGTACACCCTCAGCACTGAACACAAATAAAGGGACAAACACAAAGAAAACCCCTAGACCCCAAACCCTAAACCCTAAACCATCCTAAGCCCTAAACCCCTAAACCCTAAAACCTAGACTCCAACCCCTAAACCCTAAAGCATGCTAAACCCATGCAAGCACACTCTGCAGGCCGAGCGGGTGGCTGCAGAGGCCGAGGACCTTCGACATTCGTTCGTTGTTTGTAATTTGAGGTTTGAGCTCTACCCTAAGGGTCCAAAGGACCCAATAATTCGGTACTTGGGTTTAGGATAGTAGTTATGTAGCACAATATTTAGGAGAGTATATGATTATTAGATACTTGGACCCTTAGGGCTATAGGTGGGTCCAGGGTTTACTTTGTCATAGTTGGGTAGCACTGACTTTCAGTGCAATGGGTACATAAACCCGGGAAGGAATAGACATGCAAGTTGTTACATGCAATGGACTAGTGGCTAGTTTAGGGTAGACTGCCGGGATACGTTTGAGGGTTTGGGGGGTTCAACAAGGTTCAGCGTTAAACCCCTACACCTATCTCTCACAAAGTCGTACCTTGAACCCTCAACCCCAAACGCCGACCCAAAACCACCGAGACCTTATGCTGTATACTAGATAGCCTGATTCAAAGATTGTAACTTTCTCGGTTTCCTCGGTCTGAACCCCCATTGACATGATACGGTTGATGATAAAAAAACTCTGCATTACCTTAAGGACCCTAAACTATGGGAATTATGGTATATTCCTTATTATGGGTAATGCAGGATGTATTTCATCAACCGTAATGGGTCTTGAAGCACGGGGCTCCTGCAGGCCCCGGGCCCCTATTACCAGGTTCCCCTCCCTTTTTTCTTTTTTTCGGGTTCCCCTCTGGAAAACAAATAGATACATAAAAAGGGGTACCGTCATTATGGAGGGGCTACTGAGAAACCTAGTTCACGCTTCCTCATTCTGATTTTCTGTCACACGTCTTTGAGAAGGTGGAGCATATTCAGAGTAAGTCCGAAACCCCAAATAGGGTAGAGGTAACCGTTTAACTCTCCCCTAAACCCTAAACCCTACTATTCTGAACTGTTCTCATCTTCCTTCAATCTCGAGTCTCGACTCCATTTTCCTAGGAGGCTCGGGTGGACATGCCCATGCAGGAGGCTCATCGCGAGGCAGAATGGGTAGGCTACTATAAGGGTTACTATAAGGGTGCTATGACATAGGGGCCTTAACAATCAGAACAGGATTAAGGGGTACTATAAGAGTTGAGGAATGAGGGTCTCTATGGTTTTGGGTTTAAGGATTTGAACCTTGGGCCGGGGGGTTCAGGGCAGGTTATGCCTCCACGGATGCACTGGGCTAAGCGTATTGCTCATGAGATAGAAGGAAGCAACCTTCTGCATGACTCTGCAGGAGCCAGACTGGGTTTCTGCATGGAAGCAGAGTGAATATGAAGTAAAGTTTGTGTTATCAAAGATCCTCGTTTCCCTTCTCTGTCTCAAGCTTTGAGGATCCGGTTGCATTCCGTGGCGAATTGGTCGATAAGAGAAACTGGGGTTTAGGGTTGAGGGTGCCTTCGTCCCACAAACCCAAAACCCTACAGACCCTCTAAGCCGTAGAGGTCGGATCTCATGGGAACTCCGTTCCCCTACAATCCGTTCTTGTCTGAGTCTATAGCCCAAAGCCCTGTTTGCGCAATTTGTTTTTGGCCCTGGTATTACAAGCCCTGTTTCCTGAACACCGAACTGGCAGCCGTCACACCTCTTCCAGGCCGGCATGAACGTGGACGGAAGCTTCGTTGGATTCGGCAACACCGCAGCCTGCTCGCATCAGGGTTTGGGCAGGGTTTAGGGTTGGGCGAACGTCGGGGAATGGGGGATTCAGGGGTTAGGCGGGACGATAGGGGGGAAATGCAATTCCGGGATGTGTACATCGACTGTGCAGGGGTGTGTGGTAGCTTTGGGATTCGGCCTCGTGACATGTACGGCCAACCGTCCAACATCGTGGTATGAGCTCTCCAGATGATTGCAGATCGATTCAACATTTGCCGGAACGACTGAATTCCAATGAAGTGCGGGGCTTCAGTGTTGTAGTTTCGTGCTTGCAAATTGAGTGGCTTGCTTCTTGGAGCTCGGCTTGGGTTGTAGGCAGAAACCCTGGGCGTGACCTTCGGGTTTCGATATCGCTTTTTTTGTTCTTCGGCAGCTGGCAACAACTACTAAGAATCAAAAGCCTGCCCCTACTCTACTACGACGACGTCCACCACCACCACCGCTGCCACCACCACCACCACCTCGACCACTACAACTTCTTCGACCACTACTCCTTTTACTACTACCACCGCTCTTCAATTTGTTTCAAGAAGTCCCTGAAAGGAACCCTGAAAGAAACCTAGATACGTAGCCCTTCAAGGAACCCCTGTCGGAACCCTTATGGTAGCCTTATGGTGGAACCGTTATGGTACCCTTATGGTATAGCCCTTAAACCGTACCCTTATGGTAGCCCTTAAAGGCACCCCTCCTCCGGCTCGTCCCAAGGAGCGCGCGGGCATTGGCTTCCATAGCTCGGGGAGCTGCTTGGATGGGAAGTTATTTAGGGTTTCGGGTTTATGATTTAGGGTTTAGGATGTAGGGTCTAGGATTTAGGGCGTAGGATGGAGGATTTAGGATTTAGGGTTTAGGGTTTAGTGCTTTTCCGGATTCAAGGGGTGCTTTGAGGGCGCCTGGGAGGGTTTCATACGATCCTTGCGGAGTTTCGTTTCGTGGGGTTTGGGTGTTCAGGGCCAGGTTTGGGGATCTACGGATTCAGGGTTTTAGGGTGTTGAATTTGCAGTCTTAAGTTTCGGTGTTTCATCCCGATCATCAGATGCAGCACGCTCCTTGAACCGATTGGACCGAAGTCAGACCCTAAACCCTAAACCGGCGTCAGAGTCTTTCCAGGTGCTGAGCTGATCCCCAACGTGCTTGATCCGAAGTCGCTGTCGAGACAAGCCGCGGCCTCAAAGAAGACTCCGGATCATGGTCGAGGATGTGACTGGTATGATGGTTATCTTTTTTGCGATGTGTGTTTGTTGTGTTCTGTTTGTCGTGGTGCTGGTGGTTGCTTTGCTCGAAAGTGTTGCTCTTCATGATGCTTCTGTTCATATTGATGTTGCTGTTGATGTTGTGGTGGTCGTGGTGTCGATTGATATCACTGGCCTTGCGACGGTTCCTGCGGTTGGCTACATCCTAAATCAATGATTTCGTCGAATCGCTGACTACCTAACCTTATAAAACCTATAAACTCTAAGCCCGTAAACCCTAAACCTCTAAATCCTAAGACCCTTAACCTCGAACCCCAAACTTCTAAGCCCTAAGACCCTAAGCCCTAAACCCTAAACTTCTAGATCCCAAACCCTAAACCCCAAACCCCTAAACGCTAAGCCCCATGAACCCTAAACCTGGTTTTGAGGCCTAGGCTTCCGAGGCTCCGAGCTCTTGGAATTCATGGCCCTTCCTTGACGAGAGTCTGTCTGAAACAGCGGCCGCAAACTGAATGCGAATAATGGAGGGGCATTAATGACTTCACAATTTCAATAGGGTGTGGGGGCAGATTATACCATAACAATAATAACGAATCCCCCAAACCCAATCTAACTATTAAGGCCCCTGCATTATATTCCAAGATGCTGGTTCTCCATCTTCGTGCTACCAGGATGCTAGAACCGGGGCGGTGGGATAGTTCTGTTCGTCGTGCCGCAGTCTTCAGTCAGCTCATTAGACAGACTGGTGGGCACTTAGAATGGCCAATGTAACGTCACTCGTCAAGTTCGGGCTCAGTAGGTCTGAAGGTCTGGCACTTTCGCGCCGAGGGTTTAGTAATTAGAGTAAGGGTTTGGGGCGTTTGGGGTTTGCCGGGGGGTTGAGGGCATTCAAGGCTTCAACCGTCAACCTTACATCACATTCCGGCAGCGACCGCAACCAGCACTCTGCAAAGCTCCTAAACCATAAACCCTAAAACCTAAACCCTAAACTAAAACCTAAACCCTGAGCCCTGGAGATCCCATGCACCAAGGATTCTTCAAAACTGAAGACTCAGCTTCGGTACCAGCAGGCAAGTACGGATTCGGTATGAGGCTTCGAGATGGGGTCTTCCGTTTATTGCTTCGGGTTTAGGGTTTGGGGTTTATGGCCTTAGGGTTTGGGGTTCAGGCTCTACTAGGGTTCGGGTTCCGGGTCAAGGGGTGTGGAGTTTCGGGTTTATTAGGGTTTGGGGGTAGTCCTTGAGGGTTACGGGTTGAGGGGTGTAGAGTTTCGGGTTTAGGGTTTATGGCCTTAGGGTTTGGGGTTCGGGCTTTAGGGTTCCGGGTTAAGGGGTTTAGAGTTCCGGGTTTAGGGTTTATGGCCTTAGGGTTTTCGGTTCAGGCTCTAGGATTCTGGGTCACGGGATGTAGACTTTCGGGTTTGGGCTTTATGGCCTTAGGGCCTTAGGGTTTGGAGTTAAGAGGGGTAGGGTTTGCAGTTGAGGGTTTCAAGTTTAGGATTATGGCCGGTTATGGCCTTGGGGTTTGAGGTTGAGGGCTTGGGGGTTTAACGTTTAGACTTTCGGGTTTAGCGTTTCTGGCCTCAGGGCGAGGTGAAGGGGTTCAGGGTTTTTTCAGTGGAGCTAGGCTTACTGCAAATGTGGCTTCGGGCTCAGCGTGTACAGTAGGGGTTACACTCCGGGTGGAACGTTAGGGAGTGCGGCTATGGGAACTGAATTTGGGACGTCGGGGTCGCAGGCCGCGATGCCCCACCGTGATGCCTTCGCTGCGTGACCCGATGTCCGAAGCTGCAAAGCCCTTCGGAACCCAGCCCAGACTCCAGATAGCCTTCAACTTGAAGCCCAAGGCTGTTTAGACTTTTGAGCAAATGAGTCGAAATTCTTCAACTCTCCTAGGGTAAGCTGCATCCAGACTGGCTAAGATTCTTGAGCAACTCCTTTTCCAGCCGTTCAACGCTAAACCGAAGCCCTACACCTTCACCCGAAACCCTCAACCTCAAATCCTGAATCTTACTTACACCCCGAACCCTAACCCCATAAGCC
Source organism: Symbiodinium sp. CCMP2592 (assembly GCA_905221615.1). Classification (NCBI taxonomy): domain Eukaryota; class Dinophyceae; order Suessiales; family Symbiodiniaceae; genus Symbiodinium; species Symbiodinium sp. CCMP2592. The sequence continues at coordinate 312,235 of CAJNDT010002024.1, forward strand.
CTAAATGCCTGAAAGCCCTCACATTCTCCTGATTGAGCGGCCGCCCAGAGCGGCGCAGGCGCATCAGTGAGGGCGCCAAAGAGCTGCTCAAGGAAATTTCGTGTAGGGATACTTTTCTTTTAGGGGTGGAGGGGTAAGGATTTAAACTAAGGTGATGCCTTGCGTCCGAAACCCACCACCAGCACAGAACTAGAAAGGCTGTAGACACCAAACGCCACCTTACCAAACCCTGAGACCTACTGTACACGCTGGCCCCAAGCCCGAAGTCCTTCATCAGTTCGCAATGGAAACCATAAACCCTCCAACTTTCAAATTTGTATCCGAAACTCTATAGGCCGCCCCTAAAGCCTTCATTCACTTTCAGCCCTGCATGCGAAGACCCTAGTCAACTCTGAAGATAACATGCGTCCAGCCTGGTCCCCGAGAGCCCTTTATGAAAGCCATTGTTGTCCTGAACAGAGGGTATTTGGTGGGTATGATAGAGGGTGGTCGGGGGGTCCAGGAATACCCTAGTTTCAACTCTATACGCTGACTCCTAAACCATGCAACATCAATGTCGGGGATAAGAGAGAATCTGGAAGACAGACATAGCAAGAAGGACAAGCTGTGCCGTGAGAACGGAACTTTGAAACTGGGCTAAAGCTCTATACGCATGAGGGCATCCACTGTTGCGGTGTCGACTGACTTCTGTCCTAGATAAGGTGGCTTGTTCATGGGGCATCGTGTTGTTAGTGACTGTTAGTGTTCAGGCACGCCGGTCAAGGCGCCCCTTAGAATATGAGCCATTCTGCGAAGTCCCATACGCTGTGCCTACTCCATGTTGGAATCCTTAAGCTCGGAATGCTGTGGTGACTGGGACTTGTAGACAGACTACTAACCTCTCGGCCTGTATTCAACGACTAATCGCTAAGTTTGCGTTGCTGGAGCCGAAACTGCAGGACATAGAAAGACGAGCAATTTCACTAAACAGGAGGCCAGTGACCCAATGCCCCCCGGTAGTACACTCCAACGAACACTTAGCATTTACTTAACCGTTGGACATGACCTGTAGCTAGTGATACCGCACCCAATTAAGAATCATACACGAACTAGCAACTTCACGGTGTGGTGTTGGTTATCAATATTGTTATGGGTTTGTAACACAGAATGTGCCTTAGTCTACAATGTATGTTGCAGTTTCTAGGCAGTCTGTGCTGCTCGCTTGCTGGTTTTTTCAACAGCCCCGACATCCCACCCTGGTTCGAGTCGCTAAATCTGAATGGGGTTTAGGTTACAAGGGGCCCCCACCCTGTAATAGTGGTAGAATAGGAATATACTAGGGCCCTAATAGAATCCTTACAGTCACTAGTACAGGGTGGGGGCAGCTTCTAAGGTTTAGGGTTTACTCGCTATAACCCGGTCAATCAGCCATACGCCAGGAAGATTGTTCAGAGTGTTCAGATTCTATGGGCCCTACACGCACACCTCGTCCAGAAGTGTTGCCGCGAGAGTCGAGGCTTTTGTCTCGGCTCTCCTGAGCTCTCTGGGACGGAGGGCAAAAGACTCTCGATTGTCGGAACTGCGTGCAGATTCCCAGTTGATGATGGCCGCTCCAGCGCCGAAACAGTTGCTGCGATGTTCCAAAGTTCCTAAACTCTCAGCCCTATAATGTACGTAGATCAAAGCATTTCGGGTTTATCGTTGTAGTTACTGCAGGTTGGTAGCCTGAATAGTCAGTATAAGGAGTAGAAATACTCGCATCCCATTGGCTAGTACTTGTATATACATATATGAATATATGCATATGTAACATATGTATACATATATATATATATATATATACATGGGTGAGCTATACGGTCATATATATATATATATATATATATATATATAGATATATACGGTTAGTTATACATGCACTGACTCTTCGTACGATGATGCTCATCCAGCATTCTGTCTTAGGAGGCCACCACCAGGCTCTGGAATGCAGTCTTTCGTGAACCAGTTTCTGGAGAACCTTCGACCACATTTTGGAATACAGAATCCTAGTATCGTGAACAGCTCGACGTCTTTTTGCCGGGCAGAAATGAGCAGACAATATAGGTGCCTCCGTAATTAGAACGGAGTTTCGGGGTCTTTACAGCAACATCTATATCAAGGACGCGCACGGATACTTATGACCTATAACTTGTACACACTCGTCACACGTCTTTCTAACATAGAGTTTGCATGCATGTCGAGGTGGTGCTATCAAATAGGTTTGCCTGCATACCTTGTGTAGTCCCACCATTGATCCCTTCTCTCGTTATCACGAAGAACCACGGAATGCTTCGTGCTTTGAGCTTCTAGGCCGATACGCATAAGCATGTCGAGTTTGGAAAGGCAGGGATGAAACAGTAGCAATCATCATCATCATAACACCATGACTCATGAGGTAGTATGACCTAGACGTAGTGGCATTCGTGCTGAAAAGCGACAGGAATCATGGCTGCATGAATTTCTATGCAAGTTACGAACAGCACGATGCAGCAAGCACATTCCGCTTTCTTGAAAAGGCGTCAGTGGCAGTATTCGCAAGAACGCAGGAAGAGGCAACGAATGGAGATCCACTGCGTACTCTCTGGCTCAAAGCTTGGTATATACCTTGTGGTCCTTTGCTGGGCCTGATCAAAAGACGATCCACGCTGCCCTTTGCCGGCATTTGTTGGGACCGGTGGCTTCAGGTGTAAGCTTCAGGGGCAGTTCAATTGTCAATCTGGAAGAAGAGGAACAGCCGCAGTGTGTTTTGGGACATCGCAGGGCACGATCTACCCATCAGAATGTCAGCTGAACTCCCTTCCCTTCCTTTCTGTGTCCTTGTCCCTCTTGCACTCTATCACTCGCTCACTCGCTGACTCATTCACAGAGTCTCTCACCAACTGACACTCGCTCTCTCTGTCTCTGTTTCCGTCCATGTATATACACTGCATATACATATACACGGCGTGCGGGGATGTGCATATGAAGATGTGCACATGCGCGTGCACACACAAACAACCCAAACGTGTAACTGCATACATGCGCGCGAGTTATTTGTCTCTCTCTCTCTCTCTCTGTCCGCGGATCTTGCTGGTGATCTGTGCCAAGTATCCGCCATAAGTGCTGATACCGCCTGAGTAGTCCGCTCGGCTAGCTTTGTGACGTTGCTCTTACACTCAGCTCGTCGCTATTGCGTCCGCCATACGAGCCGACGTTCATCGTCCGCCATACGCGCCGGCGTTGTAGCATATCCACTAACGTATGTACAGCTGTTCAAGCTCTGTTTGGCTCAGGTGGTACGGCAAGGACATGACAAGACGTTTGTTCTTAATGGGTCATTGCATACCGCCTGCCCAAGTCACGCTCTAGCCGGGAGCCTTCAGAAAGAGCCAGAACAGACATGACCCTAAACCCCTAAACCCCGAAACCCCTAAACCCTAAACCCTGAACCCTGAACCCCTCAACCCCTAACCCCTAAACCCCTAAACCCTAAACCCCTAAACCCCTAAACGTTCAACTTGCCACCGTGTACCGGCATGGGGGTGCAAGCAGCCCTCAACCAGAAACCCAGAAACAGTCGACCCGGTCGCGGAGCCAGGGCCTAATAAACGGGCCAAGATAAGCACCTATACTATTTTGGGGGTTCCTTATCTAAAGGGTTCCTTATGGTAGTTATAATATAGTCTACCCTTACACCCTAGTCTTACCATTAAGGCCCCCACAGTAGAGACGTTCAGATCCGAAGAGTTCATTCCTACAGCGAGTAGGACCACTGGAGCTGAGATTTAGAACGCTGGGCCCTGGAAAACGTATGTGAATGGCGGGGATAGCTTATACTTTGGGGTTGGGGTTTAGGGTATCATGGTCTGTACTTACAGTACGGTCCCATCATGTTGCGAGAGTCGCATAGCACCCATCCGGAAGGTTTACTGATGCCTCCTCGACGGGGACAGCGATCGCGAAAGGATGAGGCACGCTGTAATTACACCAGATTACAATACTAAGACCAATGATCGTCGTAATAAAATAGATAGTAGTACTAAACATAGGAATACTAACAATACTATACTGGTCATAATAGTACTAGATACCCACAAGATGGCTTTGCATCTCTCGTGTTACTCACTTTGATGGAGGCAGTGGTTTGAGGTTCACCAAGTCGGAATGTGGAATAGTTCTCAATTTCTTTCTGTTGCATATACTGAGCCCTTTTGTTGAAGTGGGGCGGGCAAACCGAAAACACCGATACAACCTTTTTGGCTGGTTTGTTGGCGTGGACAAGTTCCGGTGTTCGGGTCTAGACTCCATGATGCGACGGCAGCGATTCATTTTATTGGGGTCTAACCCTAAATCCCTAACTAAACCCTAGCCGCCTGTTATGCATCACATTCTCCGGGCTCCGTGTCGAGACTACAGGCATAAACCGTTGATGGTATGAATCCTGCATTGCCTGAAGGACCCCCCAAAACTATGGGAAATCTTGTACATTCCCTATTATGGGTAATAACAGGATTTATAGATCATCAACCCTAAACCCTGTAGATTACTTAAAGGAACCCCCAAAGTTACCCTTTAGAGGAACCCTAGGACTTATATCGTAGTTTTTTCGGTTAAGTTTCGTTTATATACTACTTGGGCCGTTGGGGTTCTCTACGGGTCGGGTTGAGCATTGGGAGTTTCAGAAAATTAGGGGTACCTTATCTTGGGGTCCTATACTGAGGATCCTACAATTGAGAGTACTGTATCATGAAGAGGTAGGTCGAAACTGCGAAGTTAGAGATCTGGCATGCTCAGTTTACGGTTCCGTGTAGTGCTTCAGAGTTATATGTTCCTTAGTCACTGCACCAGCTCACAATTTATGCACTCTGCAGAAACCTTATGAAACCCCATAGGCCCAAAGGTTGCTGTCTTGGGCCTGTCGTTACCCTTTCCTACCCAGGTGTGGGAGGGACCCGTTATTCTGACCGTGAGCCCTTTGAAACCCGAAGCACAAGCTTGTTGTATTTGCTTTGGATACCAGAAAGGTCGGAATAGCTAGGAACTCGTAATTAATCGCACGACCTTATAGTCCCTTATAAAAAATATTGTATGCAGTGCACCAAACTCCAAATTCTAGATGTTACACTCATCTACTCTATCGGACGTAGGTATCTTGACGGAAGCCCCATTTATATATATATATATATATATATATATGTAGATCAAACCACGCTATAACATGACAACAAGTACTCTGATCAAGGACACACGAGCATCATGAATCTCCATAGCCCCTAAATCACGTTGTGTATCCCGTGTACTGCACCAACTTTGTAACAGTTATGATTACATTTACAATCTAATCATATGCAGCCCTTAATATCACCCCGAATGTAGACTGTTTCTGGGTCGGGGGAGTAATTACCCAACGTATAGCAGTTACGGAGATATGGGCGAGTCGCTGGCATGGCGAGTGAAGACGTACTTGCAGTGGACGGGCTGGCTCCAGCGACCCGTCTTGAGCAGATCTTTACAAACGTAAGGTACGGGCCTTAATAATTAGAATAGGGGTCCCTTTGAAGGGTCCTTAGAATGGGTTCTATATGTGCCCGCGCTCCGCGTTCTCGACCCCCCCCCCCCCCCCCCCCCAATGGTATCCCCCCCCCCCGACCCGGGCGACCACACAACAAGAACAAGAACAAGAACAAGAAGAAGAACAGCAGCAACAACAAAGCAGCAGCAACCACGCGGAGGAACCACAGGAACCACAGGGGGGGAGGGGGGAGACAGGAACCAGAAGAACCACAAAAGGGAGGGGGAAAACCAAGAGGAACCACAGGGGGGGGGGGGAACCACAGGAACCACAGGGGGGGGGAGGGGGATTACCATGGGGGGGGGAGGGGGGGGGGGGTGCGCGGATGCTGGCACATATAAGGGTAATTATAAGGGGTATTATGGGGGGTTTTGTATAGGGGCCTGAATTAATATCATTCCGATTTTTCAGGGTTCCTTATTATAATTGTAGTATAATTTGCCCCAACACCCTATTCTAATTATTTGGCCCCTACATTACTTTTTGTTTGATGTTGTCGATATTCTGTTCTATCGTATTATATATTGTATTAGAGCGCTTTATGGGGATTCAGTGTTGAGGGTTCAGGAACTTGGAATTAGGTTTTAGGGTTTCGGAATTAAGGTGGTTTCAGGTGCAGGCATATGTTGATGGCTGGATTCGGGGAGCTTAGCTTCAGTCTGACGGGCTCTGCTTATGGAAAAAATCCCAGCCTTCTTGTGTCTGAATCCTCACTGCTTCCCTATGTCGCGCGAAGTAATCCCTGGCCCTTCGTGAGCAAGGGTTTAACCAAACTGTAGGACGTCTTCATGGTGCTTATGCTGACCGGACGCTGTAGGAAGAAGGCGAGTGCCAAGCTGAAAATGATATGCAGGCAAAGGAACAAGCCCTTCAACCCCTGCAGATTTGTGTATGCTTCGCGCATGCCCGAGCAGGCAAACGTGTGACAGAGTAAGAACTTTGAGCCACAAACCCTGCATATCCTACACCTTCAACCCTGTAAACTGCCCAAAGCCTGTGTTGCGATGCATCATTACCTCTGAGAACCACAACCGCTCGAAGCCAAAGGCGGAAAATCCCAAGCCATCAATCCATACTTTGAGGGCTATTAGGGATCTGTAAGGGATTGATGTGGTTTTGTCGTCTAGGATTTAGCATTTGGGGTTTACAAGGTTTAGATAGGGTGCACAGGCTTAAGGCTTGGAGTCCTACTCAAGCCAGGTATATACCAAATTTGGTGGTGGCAGTGATCGTGTTGACGATCGCTTTGCTTCTCCAATGGCTCGGGTGTACAAGGAGCCTCGTACCTGGACCCGGCAAGCTTTTTCGAGACAAACACGAAATAGCCATAGAGATCAAAAGCCCAAGGCTAGTACAAAAACCCTAAACATCCCTACAGCTTCAACATTATCGCATAACCCACTGGTGGCAAGAGGAAGCATAACGTCGCAGGAAGAATCCCCTAAACCCTAAATCCTAAACCCTAAACCCTAAACCCTAAACCATGACATAGGGAGACACCCGATTCAATCATAATCAAAGGAACCCAGCCTTGAATCTCTAACGCCACACCACCTAGACCCTAGAATGTAGGACGTTTTCCAAAACAACCCATCTGGGGCCAGGACGTTAAAATAGGAAGCTGCGGAAACCCAAAAACAGGTCTTACTTTTTTGTGATCTAGGTATACTACTGATATCGCAAACCCGCATGCTGGAGGAGCTCGCAACTCCTTTATGCCTTCGGCGTCTTCCTGTTGGGCGTGCTTGTCTTTGCACTTTGCTTGCAACTGATTGACGTCGAGAGGCTCCAAGGCAAGAGCCTAACTACCCACAGGCTCCCTAGTAGTTCCTTTTTGGGTTTCATATATAGAATCCTATAAGGTAATCCCACTACCATGGAGCCTCTGGGTAGGCTCTTCAGCAGTACCCTTTTGCTCTTTGTTCTTCTTGTGTTCCCTTGTTAAAGCCCAACAAAATTGTAGGAACACGTCGTCGTCATCAGCCCACGGCAATAATGTTCAAGTGTACGGATGTATGGATGGATGGATGCGGGTATGCATGAATGTATGTGTGCATGTATATATGTGCGTATGTATATGTATTGCTTGCTTCTTTTAATGTTGTGAATCTGCTCATGCATCCGGTTTATTTCTGCGCAAACAGTTTTTGCTGCCCTTGGTTCTGCACTTTTCGGTGTGTTGAGCTTCGAGGAAAAAGCATGTGGTCCGGGGGCTCTTTATGGGTCCGGGATAGATGCTGGTTCTCCCCAGTGTGTTAAGGCAGTATGCCGTAAACCCCAAGAATGTTGGGGGCGGGTTCATAGGCGTTAGGGAGAGTCCAGCCTAAAACCCATTGGAGGACGCTTGATCATGCAATTCAACAGCCGGGATACCCGCTTTACAAGGAAGCTTGCCGGATTCTTGAGAACAGGCCGCTCAGCGGTTTGGGCTGGAGATTCCGAGAGGCTTGCGATTTGCGATATTGCTGTCGACGGTTACAAAACGTTCCAACAACCAGAAGTTTGAGTCGAAGCCTAACTAGTTACCCACAGTGTTCCTTAGGGTTCCTGATGAAAAGTCATACTATAAAGGACCCAAATCCCTGTTCTAATTCTTTAAGGCCCCTATATTAGCCCTTCGACAACCAGCCCCAGAGCGATGCCCACAACCGGACGAGTCTTTTCTGAACACGGACAACTACTTAATATGGAAGCATGAACTAGATACTTACCTGGTGCCGTTACTTTTCCTGATTATAGCTATAGCATAATATACCCCCAACCCCATCCCAAAGCCTTATTCTAACTACAAATGCCCCTACGTTAATGTCCCCTCGCTGGAGGTCTTTACGACAGAATGGGAGCTCCTAAGCCGGCTTCCGTGACTAAGGGGGCGGTGGGCGGTGGAGTTTGTGGGGTTCCGGTGAACAAGACTTAGTCCTTAAAACCCCTTGAAGCCCGGAAGTTTTTTGAACCCGGAAGCGACCTAACTCTGCACCGCATTGTAAAGGCGGGGGGCTTGCGGGAGCAACTTCGGAGCGAATCCGAGGACTTGGTCACAGTCAAACTGGGCTTACATCCCTCAGAGAAGATTCCCAATCGACCCTTGGCGGCAATGGGTGCTGAACTGCAAACTTAAAAATTGAATCAGACCTCATACCATGACCCTTAACCCTCTCTTCCTGCATTTTCGGCGTGCAAGCCACAACTGGAGGTTTCCTTGGCTCTAAATCCCAAACCCTAAGCCTCGAATCAATCTGGACACATGGAACTCATGCAGAAGGAAAAGAGGCGACAAAAAAAAAACAGAATCATGGCTTGAGGGGTTTGAACGACGAACCTATAATAGTGGTAAAAGGAAATAGGTCCCCTAGACCACTCCTGTTATCAATTGTGTGGACCTAGTTCCAGAATAGTAGTATTTCTGGGAAATCGGCAGTGAATTCGGTTTGCACACGCCGCACAGACATGATTCAGCAATTGATGCTCGCCGCTGGTAACGGTTGAGGGTTTAGGACGTTTTAGGGTTTAGTACGGCTGATCCTTCGTCAGAACTTCGTTTGCTTTCGAATGCTTGCCACGAAAGTCCACAACTGTCGTAAGACTAAAAAGCCGCCGTGAGCAGAGGCCGCGACGACATGGATCCTTTCGACGCCGCTGGCTTGACTTAGCGTGCGGGGATCATTTTGTTGAAGAAAGTCAGGCAAGACAGTCTCTGTAGACACCGGGACTACAACATCGGAGCCTGAACAATTACCAATACTATTCCTCTAGGGTTCCTGTACGAGTATCCCGTAACGGAGCCCCAAATCCGATTCTGATAATTAAGTTTGTTGTGTGACCTGTCCGCAGCACTCGAAGTAGGCTTTCGTTTTGGTAGGAACAACGGCTTGCTTTTCGACCAGACCGGCGCATAAGCAGCAGGATGTTCATGAACCTCGGTCTCTGTATTGTTTAGGGTACAGGGATGTTCAGGATCTAGCTTGTCATGCGTAGGGTTTAGGGTTTAGGACAAGAAAAATCCTTGAACTGTGCTGCGGTCCGTCCGGCACATGTTTGTGCCTGAGTTTAGCATTTGGCACTCCGCACAACAGCTTATCATTGCTAATTCCTTTGACGTCCTAGTCTGCTGATCCAGCACTTCTGTCTGTGACGGTATATTGCATACACGGTTACATATACGTATGCACATACCGTGGTACTAATTATAACAGTGTTGCACATACTTACATAAACACATATGCATATGAGCAGATTTGTATGCGGATTGCACCCGCACATATTACCCCTGAGTGTTGTGTGTAGGTGTTCATGTGTTTATGCGTACACAGCTCCGTATACATACATAAATGCATACATAAATGCATACATACATGCATACATACATGCATACACTTTATCCGTACATCCATGCATCCTTCCATACATTCATACCTGAGTAGCTACATACATGCATACATCATTTCCTTCCCGTACATGCATAGATGCTCTCGTGCATCCTTACATTTTTACGTTTATTTGGCATGCTCCTGTATGTACAGTCTACTATCCCCTTCACGACAACTCATGCGCTCCAAACTCCAAATCCTCCTGGCAACCTCCAAAGGTTCGAGCCCCCGAAACAGCGACGGACAAACACAGCCATACACACATATACATGCATTGATACACATGTTTATGTATGTATATATATATACACACATAGTTACATACATACACATATTGTACATATATAGTATAGTACATATATGTCTCTCTCTCTCTCTTTCTCTCTCTCTCTCTTTCTCTCTCTCTCTCTCTCTCTCTCTTTCTCTCTTTCTTTCTCTCTCTCTCTCTCTCTCTTGCTCTCTCTCTCTCTCTCTTTCTCTCTCTCTCTCTCTCTCTCTCTCTCTCTCTCTCTTTCTCTCTCCATCTCTCTCTCTCTCTCTCTCTCTCTCTCTCTCTCTCTCAGTACGGAAGTTTACATACACATAGCAGGTGATGGTGCAGCGACGTTCGTGCCGATCGTTTCAAGCTGCTGCTTGGAAAAGAGAGATTCAACCCTAACGCCCCAAGCACACCCTAAACCCTAAGCCCAGTCCTAGGGCGCCAAACCCTGCAGACGCAAAGCCCCTGAGACCGGTGGCCTGTGGCTTGTGGTCTTGAAATGGTTGATGATACAAATTCTGCATTTCCCATAATAATATAGCATAATTCCCATAGTCTAGGGTCCTTAAGGTAATGCAGGATTTGTATCATCAACCGAATCCTTGCAAGTCTCGAAACCAAATTCAAGCAGAAAAAGTTCTCAAGTAGCTAAACCTGGAAACCAAAATTCAAGCAAAACAGGATCTCAAGTAGCTATACCCCGGAAGCCGCAAGCCTCAAAGTCGGTAACTACTCATATCTCCCATGACGGCACTAGCTGAAAGGTACTCTCAAAGGAATCTACGCCTCAGGCCCTCCAATCCTAAAGAAGCCCTAAAACCCTAAAGCCTCAAAGGAACCCTAAAACCCTTTAAGGAACCCTAGAGAAGGAGCCCCGAATCCTTCAAGGATCGGGACCTGAGGGCGAGCGACCTCGAGGAACTCCTTCAGGCGCGATCTTATTCTTATCTGGGTTGTCCTTTGGGATCTTTTTTAATTTCGCCTACTATTTTGCAGAGAACCATACTAGTAAACAATTTTCAAAGGGCTTAAAGGACAACTCAGTTATGTTCTTCGTGTTCTTGATTTAGGGTAGTTCAGGGTTCAGAGTTTTAGGGTTCGGTTCAGGGTTTAGGGTTCAGGGTTTTAGGGTTTAGGGTTTCAGGGCTTGGGGTTCAGGGTTTGGGGTTCAGGGATTTAGGGTTCAGGGTTCAAGGGTTCAGCGTTTAGAGTTCAGCGTTTAGGGTTTAGGGTCCGTGTCTCTTCACTGGGATCAAGGAGTGTCAGGTTAGGGTTTAGGTTTCGGTGGCTCGTATTACACCCTATAATCCCTAAGCCCAGGAATGGTGCTAAGCTTGAATCCTACGTAGGGAGGTTTCGAGGGTTCCGGGGTGGAAGCGCTAAGGTCCCTGAAGCCCTGAATAACCCTAAAGCCCTAAACCCTTCAACACCGAAGCTAAACACTACAATCGTGGATACTCTTGCTCTTGCCTTCTTCTTCTTGTTTATTTTCAGTATCAGTACTGCAATGAGCTGTATGAGCTCCAGCACAGGGTGATGTCGACCTACCGCTAATCTGGGCTGGTTTTGAGGAAATAAATTCTAGTTGCACAAATCAGGAAACCGCCTTGTTCACCATAGATCCCTCCAGAGGGCTTTGTGTAGAGTCCCACGTATCTACGATAGAGTCCAAACGCCCTACTCTAAGTGCTGACGACCCTAAACTAAAGGCCCTAAATCTCTCATAGAGCCCTAGTAGAATTCATAATATACCATAGAGCCACAAACCCTAGACAGTTAATACGGGAGCCTGAATACTTGCAACTTAGGGTTCTTTGACTGGTTTTGATTTTCCCTAAACCCTAAACCCTAAACCCTGAACCCTAAACCCTAAACCCTAAACCCAAACCCTAAACCCTAAACCTTGGTTCTTTGATTGGTTTGATTTTTACCAGTTTCAAGTCTCCTCGCAGAGTTTTCTTCTGAGGCCGTGAAGGTTCAGACAGCGCCGTCGCGGCTTCTCGGCAAGGCGCCCAGCAGAGTGGGGTTTGAGGTTTAGGGTTTAGGGCTTAAGGGTTTAAGGGTTTAAGGGTTTAGGGTTTAGGGGTTTAGGGGTTTTAGGGTTTAGGGTTTAAGTCTCGAAGGCTCATGGGACTTAGTAAGTAGGTTATAATTGGGGTTATAAGTCCCTTAAGTGGGGTTATCCTAATTATAACCTACTTATAACCTTACTTACTAAGTCCCATGAGCCTTCAAGTAGGGTGTAGGTGAGAAGCTGCCCCCACCCTGTAATATTGGTATAGTAGGAATATACTGGGGCCCTAATATATTTATGTATAATCCTTATAGTCACTATTACAGGGTGGGGGCAGCTTCTGAGGTATAGGGGTTAAGGGATGGGGTGATGATGAGGATCTGAGACTAGGGTTTGGTGTTTTTAGGCAGCGAAACCCCTCAACCCTGAACTCCAAACTTTCACCTTTGTTCGCAGCTTCGGTGACTCAAGTGCATTCGGCAAGTGGTGGAGTTGTGGCACGTGCGTGCTTGTGTCTCTGTGGGTGGGTGGGTGAGTTTATTTTCCTTTCATGATTTGTCCTCATCACTAAAACATATGGGAATTTCCGAAAATGGGGGACCCCAGTATAGTATCCTAAATAGTAGGATCCTTGTTATGAGGACACCCTCTAATCTTAGGAAAATCCGATATTTCACATACCAAACCCTCCAAGGCACCGGGAAGATCCGCTTCGAGTACGTGAAGGACCGCTTCACAACTAGCAAATCAAGGAGCATCGCAAAGGATTGCGCTTTGAGGGATCCATAAGGGTACTATTTGGGGTTTTAGGGATTTGGGGATTCAGAGCGTGGGGATATTAGGGGTTTAGGGTGTAGCATGCTTGTGGCACTTTCACCGCACCCTATACAGCCAGTGACCGGACCTGATTGTACAAATTGATGCAATCGCCAGCATGGACTGCCCCAACACTACACCCTAAACCTCTAAGCCCTAAACTCCCAAATCCCTGAATCCCTAAATAGTGCCCTTACAGATCCCCTAAACATCCCTATCCTAACTCGTCTTCCATGTCCCTCAGATGCTCAGTTTGACGACCTCGCGAGCAGGAGCCCCTCACGGTGTGGCCTGTGGTGGGAGGCGACAGCGGATGATCATGGCATAGGGGGCCGAAGAATTTACCTATACTATTTGGGAGGTTCCTTACTAGAACTATAGTATAATGGGCCCAACACCTTATTCTAACAGGAGGGTAAAGATCACTTTGTCTTGGGCCTGGATTGGGCTCGAGAGAGAGCAGGCTGAGATGTTCTTGCCTCAGTAACACACGAGCAATGACGACTATGCTGATAGTTTGTTTATGGTTTTTGTTTTATCTCTCTCTCTCTCTCTCTGTCTCTCTCTCCCGGTCTCTCCCGTTCTCTCTGCCTTTGTTGGGGTATGGTCCGCGGCACCCTTTAAACCGAAAAGACCACGGATAAAAGAGCAGCACGGCAAGAAGCGTGTACCTATGAAGCCACTGCCGAAAGTATCTCTCAACTCGCTCGTTGCACTGGGAGCGTTGTCACAGGCTTTTCTTTCGTAGCAGCCCTCCGTCCGTATCAGAGCACTTTTGTTAGATAAAGCAGTAGTGCGCGAAGGAAGTGTCGTGGTCGTCGTCGCCATCGTCAGCATTGGTCCCCTTGTCCTCGTCCTCCTCCCAGAAATCAATGCTGACGGTTCTGTTCGCAAGGAGAGCTTGAGTAGTCGCAAGTACCCCAACATGATCGTGTAGTGATGTGTTCATTAAACATAGCAAAGGGTATCCCTGATGATGATGGTGTCAGCTACGGAGAAGATAAGAAGCATCGCAACAAACCCGGCTATCACGACCATATTCTTCATGCACAAATCTGGGGAGGCCGTTCAGCATGCCATCAACACCATCGTCAGCGCCAACGCCATCTCCACTTCCGCCATCATTCGCATCACCGTTGTCAACATCATCATTCTCATCACGCATGCCTGCCTTTGCACCATCACCTTCATTGCTGGTGTCAGCCTCGGCTCTATCTTCAAGCTCGTTTGTCGCATACTGGTATTTGTTGGTAGGGCTCTTGTTCTCACCACGATTATCGTCACCTGCCCCGGAGTTTCAACGAGAGCTTCAACCCTAAAAGCATGACCCCCTGCTACACCCGACGCCCTGCCGAGCCCACGAATTTCTGGTGGCCATCGCACCGAAAGAATACAACCGTTTGGCCATCCTGGACGTTGGGAGGACTCCACCCACACGAAGGGTTTTTGAGTTTGGGGGTTCATCGTTTGTAGTGTTCGTGGTGTGATGGTCGTGGCAGTCACGGTGGTTGTGCTGTTCTGATTTCCTTTGCTAGGTTCAGTAGCAGCAGCCAAGTCAGGCATGAGGGCCCGGAGTTGTGGCATTTCATAGCTTTCGGAAGTGTCATCGTCGCGGTTCCTAGTGGCCCGTCGCGGTTGTAGGCATGGTGGTAGTGGCTGTGGCAGCAGCAGTCATGGCAGTTTAGGGTTTGAGCGCTTTAGGGTTTAGGGTTTAGTGTTTCAGGGCTTAGGGTTTAGGGTTTTAGGGTTTAATTAGGCTTTAGGGTCATGGTACAGGTGGCAAACGTCTAAGTCTAAGCAGTGATGTTTGCTGACGCTTTGTCCCCGAGCTTCGGGTCCGAAACCCTAAACCCTACCTGGATCCTAAATGGGTGGTTGTCAAAATTAGGGTCCCTTTTTGGGTCCCTAATATGATACGGCACCTAATATTTGAGAATAGTACGCCGTGGCGGTGTGCGTATTCGAGAGTTTCACTTTATATGTTTTGTTTTGTTTCGCAGTCCTTCAGCATAGTTCTCTAACTTGATGTTTCTTCAACATGTCACTGTTGCCTGTTGATCCTGTGCATCAACTCTAAAGTAAAGCCGTAAGATATACAATCCTTAGGCATACAACCCTCCGTTGCGACTCTGAGAACTTAGACGTAGAGCTTAGGCCTTAAGTAACCCCGTAAAAAGACAGTACAGGGGGGGTCGCAAAACAAAAACAAAAAAACAACTCCTATAGGGGATTTTTGTTGCGACCCCCCCCCCCCTTCCACAGACCTCAGTGAGATCGATCGCAAGGTCGCCAGTGCTTAGGGAGTTCAGGGTGTTCTATGTAGATTTACGTTACCGTTATTAGTGCATCAAGCAGCAGCTTCTACACAGTGCTCCTACTCTTCTACGCGACCTCGTCAGGAACATGGCACGCGGCAAATGTCCTGCACGAAGACTGGGAAGTCGCGCCTAAAGCACGGGATCGTAACTGCTACCTCAAGTTGGATTATCACTTCTTGTACGATCAGGTGGTCCTCAAGGATTTGACCTTCGATGTCGACGACTGTCGTCGTAGGCTTCGCTCATTCCTGGAGTCCCTCTACTACGAGAATGAACACGCCTTCGAAATCACACTGTGTTTTCTTAACGCTGCTTTCCGACGAGTCTGCACTTCCAAGATGATTTTCCGAATTGGAAAAGGAGGCGACGGAAAAGGGTATGGAAACGATTTTGGATCGAGCTCTTTTCGGTGATCTCGCATCGTCTACCTTAGACTGCGGTGTTTCATTGACCGGAACGAGTTTCGCAAATCCGCGGAACTCGCATGGAACGCCGCTAACGTCCGAATCCAAGAGATGGACCAGAAGGCACATTTTCATGCAGATATACGGAAGAGATTTGTTGTCAACGAAGACATTGACTGCAGGGTGAAATTATGGGTTCACCTCGAAGCGGCGCTTCGGGGACAGCCTGAAAATACAGGAGCTAAACTATGACAACATTCCTCTGATTGAGGAGGAACGCGATCGCAACAAAAGTTGCCAACAACTCGAACGCCGCGTTGTCTGTTGATCCTGACAAGGGTGTGTTCTTGCTATTGCCACAAGTGGAGCTAGCGTCCTTGCTCTCCCACGAGGTTACGGCTGCCTTGCATCAGTACTGCATACCCTTTTTCAAGGAGACGAGTTTGGAGGAGTCCTTGAGCATGATCAACAACTTGGCCGCGGTCAACGCTGATTTGTTGAATGATACCAAGTGGTTGGCCTCACGCTTAGCCGGAGGGAATGCTCCACCACATGGCGAAGGCGTGAGTGATTTAACCGAATACAATGACACCGTCGAAAGAGGACATTCGCAAACACCTTGGAGAAGGATCTTGAAGGAGTATCTCGTTCGCAAGATTGAGTCTTTGCCTGGAGCTTTTTCCTCGTCCAAAAGCAAGTGCACGAAGTTGTCCTACCTGATCGAAGCCGTCGACCATGCAGAAGTGATCTTACCCAGACAGATCGACCACGGCACCTTCCATAAGCTTCTCATTGATTGGGATCGGTTGGTCTTGGCCATGGAGAGTCATGGCGGCTCTGCGGTCTATGGATCATGGGCCCAATGGCGTGATCCTTACGATCTCCTACACACACAGGAAACGTGGACGGGTGCTGCTTTTCAACATGATGCGCACATGATTCGCTTCAACAAGAGCCTCAGTGAAGACCTGAACGCTTTGGGTCGGTTGAGCGAAGCAAGACTGCACGAGAAAGTCCACGTTGTTGCTTTGGAAGCATATGCTCATGATGGAACTGATCGCAGGAAGGATATGTTGAACGCATACATCGCATGTCATCGTCGTGACGGACGCAGCCAGGGTGAATACTCCATCATTGAGGTTGAGTACTACAGGCGACCGCACTACGGACGCCTGAATTCCAGAGGCCCACCCGGTCAGAAGCTGACGCGTGAGGCCCGTCATGCCGCGTTCAGCTCGCATTGTGTTGAGGTAGACGCTCCTTGCTGCCATCCGCGACCCTTGGTTCACAAGCTACGAAGTGCGGGACTCTGGGACGACAACAAATAACCTATGTTGGCTACTTCCATCGCTGAACAGACGTTCAGATGGCTCAGAGGTTACGCGGGCACCTTCAATACCATGTCCAGGCCAACACACCTTTTCTACGTTCTCCTCTATGTGCAGAAGCATAATGACCTTGTACGATGCGGTTCTGCCACCTACTTAAACCCCTATACAGCACGAAGCGACAGATCGGCTTGGAAGCACACATCTTGAAGAAGCATGTCAGCAAGAAGTACTCTTGTCGCAAAAGGTCGTTGCCAAAGAAGAAGCCATCCTCCATCAAGAGCTCCTCATCTTGAAGAAGCCGTCAAGTTCCCGCCGCACATGAACCTATAAGTGGTCTCACATATGTTGTGGCATTGCCTCATGCAGCTCTTCGCTTTCGACGCAAATCTCATGCTCGGGTGCATACCATCAATCATTTCTGCTGTCAGTCGGTCCCTAATCAGGCATACATTCCTGATGTTGTTATTTATACAGTCCCTTTATGTTTTATGTTGAACTAGTTGCTCACGGACGACAGCTCTTGCTTTAGCCACCAACTGAATGTGCGAAGAGAGAAGAAAGACATCAGTCAGTTTACACATGCAAGTTCGCAAATGCTCGACTTGACACAAATTCTTGCTGAGTTTTTTGTCCTTGCTGAGGTCATGGCCTCGGAGTACTGTTGTCCGGCAGCCAGCTTGTGGCATGCTAGTTCTACTAAACTCGGGTCCGGAACGTCGTGGCGATGTGTGAGTACTATGAAGATAATATTAGCTAAGATACGAGAACAAGTACTGTTTTTACTGTAAATACACACCGCCACGGCGTACCAGACTCTAATATGTAGGATACCCGAAAAGGGGCCTTAATTTAGACAACTACCCAAATAACATTCCCTCTTCAGGACTTTAGAGAAGGAAATCACAACAATGAGCCCTAAAAAGCTCGGCTCTTCAGGACCCAGGTAAACCCTAGCCTAAACCCCTACACCCTAAACTTTGAACTCTTAAAGCCTAAAACCCTAAACTCTTAAACTCTTAAACTTAAACCCCACAACCCTGAACCCTGAACTCTTAAACTTAAACCCTAAAACCGTAAACCGGCCCAGCTTTAGCCGAGATATCGGCCAGGAGTCTACAAAAGATCGTCCTGCAACTCGCTTTGCATTGCTGCCTGGATCGGGTCGAGGGGTTTGAGGGTTTCGGGATTTGGGGGATTAGGGTTTAGGAGTTTCGGGTTTTAGAGTTTAGTGGATTTCGGAGTTTAGGCGATTAGGGGCTTTATGGCTTCGGAGTGCCTTGTGATCCTGGGGTTCTACCTCTGTTCTTCATTGTGGTTTCTGTTTTGGGTTTATATGAGTCTCACTATAAAAAGGTTAAACCAAACAAGGAACTACAATAGAGGCTATAAGTATGCCATGGTGTTAATTCGTGCTTATCTTCTTGAGTCTGTTTTCTGTAATGGCAAGCCGTTCAGGTACTTTTGCCTGTATCCCCGACCATAAACTAAACCTGACCTGGACCCTAAAAGTACGCAGAAGAATCCTTAAATCCTAAACCCTAAACCCTAAAAGCCCTAAACCCTAATTAACCCCTAAACCCTAAAAGCCCTGAGCCCTACATATACCCTCAACCGGTGAAGGCAAGCCACCCGAATGGGCCTGGCGACTTGCTGGATTGGCCCCGGCGCGGATCACAAAAGTGCTGCTCAGCCTTCATAGGAGGGTCAATCGCTGGAACAGGTCGGGGCTTAAGGTTAGGGTTTAGGGGGTTAGGGTCCCTAGAGGAGTTGTGGTGTTTATGTTATAGTACTTGTACCAATATAATTAACTTACAGAATGTCTTAGCAGCTTCTATGCTAAAGTTAAAGGTTTGGTTGACACTTAGTCAGGGTTGCGGGTATGTTGGCATTTGAAGCCCCGCCGAATCCCTGCCAGACCTGCATCGCTCAGCGCGTCATGCAAACATCCGGGCATGTGTGCGGTCCATGAACGATTTTTCGGCTTCGTTGGGCTGCTCAGTTTTAGCCCTAAACCCTAAACCCTAAACCGTATAAGGGTATAAGTGAGCTCAAGGCCGTGGGCTCGCAAATCTCCAAGTCAATCCGACAAGTTTTCGCCCATTCACATCTGAATTTTCTGCGAAAGCCAGGTCATATCGAAGCTGGGCAAGCGCTATAGCGAGGACCAAACCCGAGCGACTGAGTTCGGGCAGCCTTGGGCTACCGGAATTTAAAGTATAACGTCAGGCGTCGAGCCGCGAGTCCCGTGCACCCTCCTAATAACTAATTGCCAATACTTCTCCCCAAGGTTCCTTATTATGACTATACTATAAATACATACTGAACCCCAAGATGCCAGTAGAATCATCATAGCCTCTATATTCAATGTCGGACGCTGGAAATCGGATGAACTTGTCTTGGAGTTAGGGCAGCGTCTCTTGTTCGGGGTCTGCAGTTTCTCAAGCATTGTCTGCCAGCTATGTTCGTTGCATCAAGCGGGTTTTCGAAGTCACCTGGACCTTCCTCATATGTAGGTAGATACAACTCTACTCAAGAGGCTGTACTGCCACCAGGACAAGGACCACATCATTTGCGTCTGTGCCTTTGGGTGTCCTGACAGAAAGTTTAAGTCCACTGCAAGCCCTGTATCCTGAAACCCGCAGCCTTAACGAATTGAGTCCGAGCCCAAAAAATTAAATACTGAACGACAAGCCCTGAACACATCCTGAACCCTCAATGCCAGGCTGCTAGACTCTATAGATAACTTCAGATCTAAATCCGCGACGGCCATATCTCGGAAACGCTCAAGTCCTAAAGCCCCGGACCCTAAAAACCTAGACCCTACATCCAACACCTCTAGACAAGCTTAAGCCTCCGCTTGCTGTCGTGGCACGGTGTTGCGGGTCTCTGTTTTAACTTATTGTCCCTTCTGGATGACTTGGTCTGCGGCAAGAGCGACCCTCCAAACCCCCCTTGTTTAGTGTTTAGGGGCTTAGGGTTTAGTGTTGAGGGGTTTAGGGTTTAGGGCCTTGCTCAGGTATGCGTCCTGGTACATCCCTACTGCAATCGCAATGCTCGTGCAGAAGATGAGCCGATCTCGCATGCCTCTGGAGAAGTTGTTCTTTGCCGACCCAGGCTTCCAAGAGCCGCTGGACACTGAGGCGGACACATGTTTTAGGGTTTAGGGGTTTGAGAGTTCAGGGGTTTAGGGTTCAGGTGTTTCGGTGCTCAGGGACTAAATGGTCTGTGAGCGAGACATGGATGATCACGGGCTGCACAGGGGACTAATCCCTGTATCCTACATGGGCGTTTCCAGAACTGTAGGCTGGCCGCAGTGCGAGGAGCAGGTCACACAGTGGCATGTGAGTAGTTCTCCGAATCAGGGGCGATTTCAGGGTCCTTTTTAAAAAGCGTGTCGCATTGCTTTTGGGAACAGGGGCCCAATGTAGAGAACCACACATGTGGGTTGTACTGCGCAGGCTTCACGGTACGCTCGCTTCGGTCGTTGCTACGAGGCGGGACATTAGTCATGCTACAATGCTCTCATGCCTATAGGGCTCCAGTTATCTAAACAGTAGGTTACTAACCATATAAAATATAGCCCAGTAGCCCATTATTTAGGCAACTGGAGGCCTAGGGCCATGCTATGATGCTCTCATGGTCATGGCACTCACCGCATGTTCTGTTCTCACGGCTTTTTCGCCAGTCTTTCCACCACTTCCTACTACTACTACTACTACCACCACCACGACGACGACTACTACTACTACTACCACTACTACTACCACTACTACTACTACTACTACTACTACTACTACTACTACTACTACTACTACTACTACTGTACTACTACTACGACTACGACTACGACTACGACTACTACTACGACGACTACGACGACTACGACTACGACTACGATTACGACTACGACTACGACTACGACTACGACTACGACTACGACGACGACGACGACGACGACTACTACTACTACTACTCCTCGTCCTCCTCCTCCTACTACTACTGCTACTACTACTACTACTACTACTATTCCTATCCTCCTTCCTGGACTCCTACTACTCGTCCTACTTCTGCTTCTCCCTGCTGCCAGGCATAGCAGCACAAGAACTAGCATGCAAGATAGTGAACATTCCATGACTTTCTAATTACTCGCTTTAGGCAGCTTCGCAACCACACCGTGACTACGAGCGAAAACTTCATCGGTTTGAAAACGGGAGAAATCCTCACGGAGTTCAGCGAGGGAAGGGCTCCAACTGGAGCGATGCTCAGGATTTGGACACGGAAAAGGAATGAATTGGAGCAGCGGCGTGCGTAGAGTGCTCACCAAGCTATACACGCTACAACACTAGCCAGAACTTGTGTTGAACATGACTGCAGTATTCAGTAGCTGCCAGTAGCTACAGCAGAATAGCACAGAGCGTCAGTTTGAGGATCACGCGTAGACTACCGTTGAGGGTTGAGTTGTCGAGTCGGAGTACTTCAGCTCGGGTATTTAGAGCACTAGATTACTACATGTTGACGAGGCGGATGCAGGATGTCGGGTTTGTCGCCTTCTGACCCGGAGCTGTGCATGCAAAACAGAAGAACTGAACCCACAAACCCCAGAAAGTAAGCAATGAGCCATGGCAAACTCCTAGAGCACGAAGAGCAACAAAACCCGCGGGCCCCTGGCACTTACATCCAAAACTCTTCTTGGACACTGCAATGTGGTTCTTCTTGTTGTATGTTATCATTTTCTTGTTGAGGGATCCTCCTAGGATGCCGGATCAATCCGTCATCCTAAATCCGAAAAAGACGTTGAAACATAAACCTTGAACCCCAGCGGGCCTATTGCCGAACTTCAACCCTAAATAGTTTGTCTGGCATACCCTAAATTCAAGACCTCGAACTCTAAACGCCAAACCCTACATCTTAAGTCCGCAAACCCCAACACATTACATCCTGAACTCTAAGCCGTCAAACCCCACTAAATCCTACTTGGAGGATCAGGGGACCTAGTGAGTAAGGTTATAAGTCCCCTCACTGGGGTTTATAAGTCATTAGAAGTATAGTTACATTATTTATAACCCTAGTTACAAAGTCCAATGATATTTTAAGTACCTTAAGCTCCTATAGATCCCTTATAGAACCTCTTTAAGGAACCTTTAAAGTTACTAAGTCCCATGATCCTTTAAGTATGCACTTGGAGCTGCAGGCTTGTCGCTGGGGACCTTCGTCCTTCAATGCCCAGCCGGTTCGTTGCATCGGTGCCGAGGAAGGCCTCTGAGGGCTTAGAAACCCGAAACCTTAAACCCTAAACCTTAAATCTTAAACCCTAAACCCTATACACCTTAAACCATCAGGATTCAGGGTCGCGTTGAGGGTTTGGGGCTTAGAGCTTCGGGTCGATGGGTTGAGGGCTTAAGGACTTCCCTCTATTACACATGGGGGTCCCTTTGAGGCGTTTCTCGGCCTTTATAGAGTCCTTATACAGCTCGTGCAGGGTCTTTAGTTGTTTTTTTTTAGTAGGGGCTGTTGTTGGTTCTCCTTTGTAGGGGAACTCGGTTTTGGGATTTCAGGGTTTATTAGAGGTTAATGCGGGTTCTGGATATGCGTGCATGCTTTGCATGCATGCATACATGCAGGCATGTATGCCTGGAGGCTGTGTGTATGTATGTAGGTATGTAAGTAAGTATGTAAGCAAGTATGTATGTAGGTATGTAAGTATGTATCATGTCACATCCTGACATGTCAAGCAATGAAGTCTTGCCATGTAGTGCCATGCTGTGGAGTGCACCTGGCCAGGATATAATAGAAAGTACTGTAATGCACAATCAAAACACCAGTACCGTGCTGTAATGTCATGGAATGTACTGGACATGATTAAGCAGATGTAGTGTAGTGCAGTGCCTGGCATGGCAGTGTTTTAACTGTGATAGCAAAGGTATGGTAATTGTCTGGTAGTCGTATTGTAACGGTACTATTGTGGCATGGCATGGCGCAGCATGGTTTGGTATAGTAAAGTATGGCATGCAGACAGATCACCATATGTTGACTCTGTGTTATGTCTTGGTAGACACACATATGTATGTAGATACGTCTGTACATTTGTTTGCTTGTTCGTATGCATGCATGGGTAGATGGATGGATTTATACAGTAATACAGCATGCGCACACGTGGATATAAGTTGTAAGTGTTCACAGAACTAGCGTACGTTTCATGTTGACCTTGAACATATGTGTAGAAATGCATGCGCAAGAAAAGACACAGGCATAGAGGAAGAGAAAAAGAGAGAGATAGAGATAAAGAGATAGACGATGGACAGCCGGACACGTGTCTTGTGTTATGCCAGCCACGGGATCAGTAATTACTGTACATGGTTTGCAGCTGGCAAGACAAGTCGAGTTTCCTTTAGCTGACACTTACTTTCGGCAAGCGTAGTAGCAACGCACAGAACAATAACCTGTTGTAAGGTTTTTGCAGTGGCATCCACATTGTTGCAATGATGAGTGCGAGTGAGGATGAGCAGTCCAAAGATTGACTGGTGTATGGGTTTTCGATAGTGACATCCACACTAAGGTTTCAGTGTAGTCTCGAGTTGTGGAAACATGCCGACATACCCCGACTTAACAGAGTCGCAATCTTTTGAAACACGGTAATTGTCATGGGCAACATCGTAGCAGTAAGAAGCAGCATATCAACGATCTCCATCGTTATCCATTCATCATGATGACATCAAGCTACATGCTGGTGTTGTGCCGTGCTCTTGATCTGCGTCTATCGTGTGCAACATGACACGAGATTTTTGTATGAGTTGCAGGCAAGCGTTTCGATTTCTACGGAGCCAACACGTCTCGCTACTACACGCCCGTGGCAGTAGGCGTGGCGAGGGTGCTTTTAGTTGTTTCTAAGCTGGGGAGCCACTATGTGCACCCTAAGCCCGGGCCCTAAATCCTAAATCTTAAACCCTGGGCCTTAAACCCTCAGCCCTAAACCCCTAACTTAAGCCCTAAACCTCGGAACCTCAAACCCGAAACCCTTAAACCCGGAATCTCAAGGCGATGAGCTTTGAATCACAGCATACCTTCTTTCAAGATGGTTCAGGAATTGAAATCCTGATAAGCCCAATAGGTATATGGGGGCCTGTCCTAAAACCGCTGTCTGTAAGTTGAAAGAATTTAGGATCACAGCCATATAGGTATGTGTCTACTGTGTAAATATTTATATGTGGCGCTATCAAGGTATATAGTTCTAGGGCAACCGATATCGGAAGAGTCATGGCGCCGAAAGTTTGGAGCTATCGCAAGCCGGTAACATGGCCACAGCATGATTCGGAAGACTACGCTGTCGAACGCTAAGTGTTGGCAAGAGCTGGACACTCTGTCACGACATGGTATGCGATTCCTGACATCGCGATAGCTTACACGTTCAGGTGTGGGATACCGACGTTTTGTTGATGTTTTGTGCCGCTGTGGCTGTCCCGTTGTCCTTGCTAAGTCCTTTCTGCAAGAGTCCATGCTAAAGCGGCAAGACACGCTTCAACCCTACGCTCAAGCCCTAGGCCCTAAACCCCAAACTCATGCCTTCATCCTTGAGCCCTGCACCCTGAATCCCAAACCTCATGCCTTGAGCCCAAGACCGCACAGAATAGGGGTCGGAATGGCTACAATAAAACATTGTCATGGTGCCTTAAGACCTATAGACTAGTTATGCTAGAGCGGACTCTTAATCCTTTTTCTGAGGCCTATATATCAAACCCTTTTGGTAACCCGTACAGTATCTCCATCACCAGCCCTATCGCCACCCTTTTGAGGAATCCTATTGCACCCGAGCCCTGAAGGTATCTGGCTAGCGAATTGGGAGACAGGTAACTCGCCTCCGATCATCTTGCACGGCTCCAGGTTCAGACGTACAAGCTTCAAGTTTTAGGGGGGGTCTAGGGCTTACCTGAACCCAAGAAAGCCAACCTTGACAGGGCTTCTTACTCTGATCTTCTGTTTACGTACTGAAGGCTGGGGTTAGGGTTTTGGGGATGTTTTCTGGGTATGGGGTTTGCAACTTCAGGGCCCAGTAAAGCTTTAGATCCCACCCATGACTGCTACGAGGGCGCCACGCCACCTGTTCTGACCAAGTTGTGACAACATGTTCTTGAGCACATATCCTCAACAAGAGCCAGAACACCATAATTAGGAGTAGTACGATAGAGCACTGCAGCCAAAAAACAAAGCCATGAACCCATTCCCAGGAAGCCCCTTCCTCAACAACCCGCAACTCCGAACACTCTCCCCCTAAGCCCTAACCCCCGAAACCCCGAAACTCCTAAACCCTAGACCCCTCAACCCTTAACCCCTAGACCCCTACATCCCAAAACCCTAAATCCAAGCTGCCACTTCGCAAGAGACCCGTCGAGCCTGGACCCTCGAAGCAAGGATGCTTTCCATGGTTCTCCACCGCAGCAATGTCATGGTTTCGGGTTGAGAGTTTAGGGTGTAGGGTTTCTTCAGTAATAGCATGGTTTAGGGTTTAGTGTTCATTTAGGGTTTACGGTTATGAAGCACCTTACAAACCCCGAGGCCCTGAAGGTGTAAGGATGTCTATCCTGAAGGAAAGAATCACAGCGGCAATAGGACTAGTGACAATGTGTGTAAGGGTAGTTGTGTGCTAGTGATCGTCAGAAAAAGCAGTCAACAATAACAGGAATAGCAGTAATGATGACAAGGGTGAGAGTCAACAATACTAACAGCTTAGAAGTAAGGATAGTAGTTAGAATACTGCGAGCAACAGTAACAAGCACAGGGGTAATAGCACTAAATTTAATGCTCATAATAACAGCAGCAAAGGAAACAATGCAGGAAGTGGCATTCTCACAGCAAACCCCAAACCCCCAAACCCTAAACCCCTAAATCCAAAGTCTCTAAACCCTCAACCCCAAACCTCCACCATTCTCTTGTGGTCAAGGCTGCGAAGCCCTTGGCCTCAAAGGCCGTTTCTCGGTCCTTCCCGGGCGCGAGCGGACACCGATGCTTGACATAAAGAGAAACAAGGGGGGGAGAGAGAGAGAGAGAGTTCAGGAGGAGTTCCTTAGGCTCCTAGAACAGATTACGTGGTTCATTCAGGGGCCTTAATAGTTAGGAGAGGGTTTGGGGACATACTATAGTATCACGATGACAAGGAACCCTCTGTAATTATTCAGGCTTCAATATTGCATGCGAAATAATTGACAGGGTAATTCAATTGTCTCTGGGGGTTCTAGGGTGAGGGTTCATACTTTATTCTATATAGGAACCCCTTCAAGGTCTAGTCTGAACGATGCAGGTACTTGATCTCAATAGTATACGCTTGTGTTGCGTCTGTTTGTCGTGCGTCCTTTTGGAATGTCTAAGTTGAGACGAGGGACAGTGCAGCTGTGTAAGAGGATTATACTCTATAGCCCTACAACACACACCCCTCCTCTAGACCCTACCGTCGTCTGGCCTCATCTAAAGTATATGGCGTTGCCAGAATGTGCTTGCTCTGTATATGACAATGTAGGTTGTATACTGATGCGGACCATAGGCACCCGGACTCCACTGTACTAGGCACCAGCATCCAGGGACCTTTAAAATTAGAGTTGTGTTTGAGGGAATATTATACCGCAATGAGGAACCCCCAAAGCCCTGTTCTTTTTGAGGCCCCTATATTACAGTACCCTCATAGATCCCTTTCAGAATCCTTTGAGGAACCCGTTTTGAAGGAGCCCCTGTTCTAATTGTTAAGGCCCCTATATAAGGGCCGGAAGCTCGCCTCAGGAAGTCGCTTCAAAGTGATGGACCCGTCTACGACATAAGTTGGATCTGCGACGAGGGTTGAGCGACGGCTTTTGAAGCCCACGGCCTTGGTCGTTAGACAAAGGTAACACTACATTGTTTCAACTACAGATCATCTGTTACTTATATACTATATATATATATATATATCAGAGGATATATGTATAAGACGAGGCCAGGATTCGGCTGATAGCGTTGACTATTGCTGTTTACCTTCTCGTGCTCGTCCCGAGTTGAAAGTTCTGAACACTGAACCGTTCCGAGCAGAGCCGTGCTTGTCTGAAGCACGCATCCTGCAGTCAGTTCGAGGGGTCGGGCCGGGATCCGTACTTGTGTGACGAGCTGGTTTCCGAATATGATGGAGCGTCTTATACACCCAACATAGTGTCGCATCTTTTCTTTAAAAGAGTTCATGCATAAGGTGCCCCGAATTGTGTGCGCAAGTCTAGCCTAAACCGTCCTTCTGAATGTTTTGTGTGTTGTTTGCTATGAAATTTCGGGGATCCAGGTTCGTTTCTGGTAGGCTCGCTTGATATAGAAGCCTGGGAAATACAGTGTTTACGGGTTCCTTTTCTTGTACTATAAATCTACCCACCCCACTTTTCTAAAGTTTAAAGCCCCTAGACCACCACTGAGCCGGGCTGATTTTGTCTTGCATGTCGTTGCAGGATGCATTGGATCTGCCATGGCTACTTATCTTAATTACATCAATGCTACAAGTACCGTATGCTCATGCAAAAATGGCTCAAGTGCCGGATGGTCCGAGAAAAGTACCATTGTGGAATGCCACTTGATGTCTGATAGGCCCGTACATGACATGTACTCGGTGCTCTCTCCTCAGACCCATGCGCTTGCAACGGTTTGGAAGTGGAGATACGGGGCACTTGGGGTTTACGGTAAATGCAGTTTCAGCCTCCTTCACGATATGTGGCAATCCTGAGAACCATCGTGAAATCACTGAAACCACCATAACGCAGATGTGCAGCATGCATTCCTCATCCCCATATTCTCACCTGATCAACCGCATGTGACGAGAGGGTTGCTATAGACATCTGACACTGTAGATGCGAGTTGAAGGCACGAAGTTTTTTGCGGCACATGTTTTCGATTGTTGTCGATGTCCATGTCATTCGTGATCCCGCCTGGGCGCCTGGACACGAGAGTCCATCAGTTTCCTCAAGCCACCCTTTGAGCCGTGCGCGGGCACTGGGAGCAAAGAAGCCTCAAGAGCTCAACGGTCATGTGTTCGAAAGCAGCATTGATCATAGTAAAGATATATTAGGACCTTAATAGTAGCCGTATTATAGACTCTTACTGTAAGGGGGCAGTACCTAAAGCATTGAGATCAGTTAGATCCGCGTCGCACCTCGTCGTCTTAACTCTGCCTCGATGACCGAGGGTGAGTCGCGGGGGAGAGTGAAGCGCGATTCCGGTAGCCTGCTCTGCAGGGGGCAGATGCATCGCATCCAGCTGGCGCGGAGGTGTGGGTCCGCTTGGCTTTCAGATAAGTGTATTGTTGGAAGATAGGTGCAATCACGGTTTGCGGGTTGCACAGGTGGCGCGGTTCTGCGTCTGCTTTTACAATGCAGGTTGCTGTCGTCGCCAGTAAACTGGTGCCTTGGCTGATGCTCAAACTGATGATGGTCATGATGGCGAGGTAGCTGCTGGGGATGATGATGGTGATGATGATGACGACGATGATGATCAAGCCCAATGCAGGTGCTGGCGGTGATGAACATGCGGGCGTTGGTTTCGGTAATGGTAACGATGCTAGCCCTTGACGCCCCGGAACCTCAGTCTTATCGGCCGCTATACCCTGTAACCTCTCAACACGCATCACATGTTACATATCATGTTATTGCTTAGCTCGATACTTCCAGACAGATACGCGAAAATGCGCGGTAGCAGCCCGTAGACTGCGCCGCAAGTTGCAAGAGAAGTACGTTGCAATTGGCTACATACATGACAGACTGTTTCCAATGCTTCGATTATTGTCACTGTGATTAATATCCGTACTGCCATGATGGTATACTACTACTGACTATTGACTATTGTTGTCAGTATTGTCATTATGGTTGTTGCTAGATTCTAGAGGTTCCATCCATGCCAAGCCAGGGTTCGGGGCGTAAACGCCGCCACGGAACGGTCGCGGCTCTCGGTGGGACAGTTTGGAGTTTGGGGTTCAGGGTTTGGGGAAGATCTGGTGCTCCAATGACCCATTTCTGGGTCTTTGAATGTAGGCTTTGCAGATTTGGCCTTGCAAAATCCATAGCATCATAGAGCATCGACGTTGATGCATAGAAGAAGTGACCTGAAAGAGTAGAAACCCACCTCGCCCTTTCAGCCCCAGAGCCCCAAAGTCATAGTCATAAAGACCCTGAGCCACCCCTCGCGCCCAAAATCCTAAAAGCCTTAAACCCCTAAGCCCATCAACTCCTAAAACCTGAAAATCTAGGAACCCTATATATTAAAATATATTACAGCCCGAATGTGAATAGTGATAAATCCCAAAACCTCAAACCCCAAGACCTTAAACGACCCATAAACCTCTTCAGCTCAGAGCACCCGAACTCTAAAGCCTAAGCCGGCAGACTCTACAAGCCCCATAGCCTAGACCTTTATAAAGCCCTCAGCCCATACCAGGACCCCCCCAATGGCCCTTGAATGGAGCCCTTATGGTCCTCATAATAATGGGTAATTGAGATATATTAGAGGGTAGTTGGGGGGTCTAGGTAAACCCTGAAACCGTAACTCCCTAGAGCCCTCAAAATCTTACACTCTTAGGCTTCTTAACCTCCAAAGCCCTAAGACCGAAAAACCCTTAAGCCATCTAAACCTCTATGTAGACCCAAAATCCACTCCTCTCCCGACTTCCAGGGCAACGGCAGGGCTTGGAGTGTAGGATTTCAGGTTGATACGGTGCGAGCTCCGAGCGTGAAATAGAATCCGAACACGTCCTTATGCGTTGGCACGTCAAGCTACCATTTGGGGTGGGGGTTGGTGGCAATGGTAGGCAGAGGGAGACCTTCACTAACACAGTTGTCGAACGAGTTTGGGTTTTGGCATGTCTTGGCCTAGGCTCCTGCAAAGACTTGAGTCCTCAGGCGCACAAAGAGGAGCCAGCCGTGCATCAGGCGGGGTCAGCGTTGATAGTTGGGAACCTCGCAGCTCGGGAACTTCGTCACAGACCCATCGAAGTGACTCTGAGCCGCCAGCCAGGAACACGATCATTGGTAGTTAGCCTTAAGGTAGA
The DNA here is from genome assembly GCA_905221615.1 of Symbiodinium sp. CCMP2592. Lineage (NCBI taxonomy): Eukaryota > Dinophyceae > Suessiales > Symbiodiniaceae > Symbiodinium > Symbiodinium sp. CCMP2592. Next base: position 342,349 of record CAJNDT010002024.1, read on the forward strand.
AGCCAGTAAGTTGGAATATGATTATCCTATAACCCTTCTAGTGTAAATTATAGGGTATCCTACCATGAAACCATATTCCAACTTTCTGGAGTTCTCTGTAGGACAAGATACATCACCTCGAGCAAGCCTGTGTGCGATAGCCAAGCAGTTTCGTTGACACAGTGACACAAGCTACAGGGTGCACCCCACTGCGAGTTTCAAGAAACGTGATGTGCCCGAGCGTCGAAAACGCAAACGGACACAATGCAGAACACAGCATATTGTAAACGGGCCGCACCACTCCATCAGCGAATTCCAGTGCCGCTGCCGATCAACAGCGACCGATGCACCAGTGCCACGGCCACCACCTCGACCAACACCACCGCCGCCACCACCACCACCATCATCACCACCACAACCACCACAACCACCACAATCACCACAACCACCATCCTGCGACCACCGGCGCAACCACCGCCACCACTCCACTGCGCCATCTTCAAGCTTTTCTCCGCGCATCCAGCCTGGCATCAGCCTCGATATCAACCCAAAGATGTTACAGCTGAGCCCGATGCTTTGATCCTTCGCCGGTGACAGAAGGCAACACCCTCCGACGAGTCTCCAGCTTGCAAGACCATAGAGCAGGCACGTTAAGGGGTGTGGGGCTTGTTGTTTTTTCGGGTTTAGGGAAATGTATTGGGGCTTCTCGGGTTTCTTCTGTAACTCTAAGGGTTACAAAGCTGAACTTTCATTCTCCGAGCTCCACGGATTATATCGAAGCCGAGAAGACGAACTCACAATTCATTGTATGCACTATGTGCTCAGTTTTGTTCGGCTTATATTCCTCATAGTATATGGCTGTGCTGTAACATGCCCCAAAGCCCTTTGCTTATTCTTCGTAGTACCATCATGTTTTGACTAAGGGCCCAAGCAGTATTCATGGTTCCAGGCGTTGCAGGTTTCTGTCGTTGTCTCTGTCTCTGAGAAGCCGGTGAAGGTATGTCGCAAAGGTGATACTCAAAGCCTTGATGGGCTTAAACCCCCTCCAACCGAAAACCCTAAATCCGAAACCCGGCTGAAGCCGAGTGTCCCCGAACAAGGCCTGACTCGGATTGAGGGTTGGGGTTCTTCTTTCATGCCCTGCCGACTACGGTAGGCCTCCAAGGCGCATAAGTGCTGCCTGTACGCTGGAAGGATCGGGCAGACGCAGGAAGGAGTTCAACAAAAACCGAAACCCGAAACCCTAAATCCTCTATAAACCCTAAACCCCCAAACCCTAAACCTTAACCGGATGTTCAGCTCGTCAGCTTCTTGTAACTCCAGAGCCTGATGTCACCTGGGTCAGGCATAAGCTTCCTAAACCCTTAACCCTTAAGCCATAAACCCTAAACCCTACTTGGAAGGACGATTGGCGTCGCCGAGAGAGTTCCTCGTTGCTCCCACAAGTGGATGCCACGGCCAGGGCCCAAAATGTCAAAGACAGTTCCGGTGAAGGGCTTTAGGGCTGATATCGGGGCCTTAATAATTAGTGTAGGGCTCCTTTAAAGGGGTGTACAAGGGCTACTAGAAGGGCTATTCTAAGGATTTAGTATAGCTTCTAGGGGCCTCAATAATTAGAACAGGGTTTTGGGGTATATTCTACAATAATTCTAATGAGGAAAGCCCCCAAAATAGTCAGGTAAATATTTAGGCGCCTATACTAGACGGTTTGGGGCTTGCTGTTGTGGCTTTTGGGTTTCGCAGTATGTTTTTTTACTTTTGGATTTTAGGAGTGTTGAGGTTTCTGGGTCTGGGGTTTGGAGTTCAGCTTTCGGGGTCCAGGGCTTGTAGGGTGAGGGTCCAGGATGTACTTTAGGGGCCTTAATAACTCCGCACCCATACTATTTTGGGGTTCCTCATTATAAGTAGGGCCTCAAAACCTATCCTAATGATTACGGCCCCTATACTAAATCCCTAGAGCAGCCCTTCTAGTAGCCCCTACTCTTGTTACCAAGGCCCCTAGATTATTTCAGCATGTGGAGTCGCGTGCTTGGTGTTGAGTTGGTGATTGGAGACGTGGTTTAGGGCTCAGGTTTTGCGGCTTCCCATAGGCTCCATAGCAGCTCCTTTTGGGGATTGCCTTATAGGATCCTAAACATGAATCTCAAGCAGGAACTACCATGGAGCCTATGGGTTGTTCCACCCTCCTAAGTTCAGGTAGGGTTTACCCTTCAATCTTCAGTCGCTGGAGAGAACACTTGAGTCCTGAACCCTGGGCTCGAGGCCTCAATCCTCTAAACCCTTACCCCCAAACCCGAAGCCTTACACACACGCACATAATCTGTTTTTGTCTGTTTACATATGCATAATATGCTGTTGCTCACTTGTTGAGCTGTCATATTTGTTTGTTGATTTAAGCAGGTGGATATATTTATACATATTTATATAGACACACACATCCCCTCAAAGCAGGTCATAAATCCGACATTAACTCCGAGGGAAGTGCACCCCTGGTCCAAGGCAGATGAAATGCCAGCTGTTCCGGCTGTTCCGGTTCCGGAGATCTCCATGCCAGAGGCACCCATGGCAAAGCACCCTAAACCCTAAACCCCTAAACCCCTACACCCTAAAGCCCTAAACCCTAAACCCCTTATAAACCCTAAACCCTAAACCCCTTATAAGCCCTAAACCCCTAAACCCTAAACCCCTTATAAACCCTAAACCCTAAACCCCTTATAAGCCCTAAACCCCTAAACCCTAAACCCCTATATAAACCCCTGGACCCCTAAACCCTAAACCCTCGGCAGAGGCACCCATGGCAAAGCCAGACGCCGAGGTTCGGGCCCCAGCTTGCTGAAAAGCCCTCGACCCGAAGTTGGGGTCAAAGGATTTTGGCGATCTTCTGTAAAGCCGAGGCTGAGTGGACCCTAAGCCTACTACTACAGGGGCCTTAACAATGACCTATACTATACTATTTTGTTGTTTCCTTATCCTAGTTATAGTATAATGGCCCGCCCAAACGAATTATTAAGGCCCCTATACTAAATCCTTATATCGCCCTTTAAAGGAGCCCCACTTTAAAAGGCCCCTATATTAAACCCTAAACCGAGGCTGAGTGGACCAAGGTTGAGGTGAAGGATTCCTCTCCGGAAGCAGCGACGGCTTCTGAGGACGAAGTCGGAAGGGCTTGTACTTGGAGGATCAGGGGACTAAGTAAGTAAGGTTATAAGTCCCCTAATTGGGGTTATAAGTAATTGTAAGTACTGTTGCCTTATTTATATAACCCTAGTTACTAACATGATCCTTTAAGTAGGGTTTAGGGTCAGTTTAGGGTCTAGGTTTCAGGGTTGAGGGTTTATAAAGGGGGTTGAGTGTTTTTTGCGTGGTCTGGGCTTAAGGGTTAAGGGCATAGGCTTTAGGGGTTATGGGGGTTTAGGGTTTAGGGCATTGGGTAATTATAGGGTTTATAGGCCTGCAGGGTGTAAGGTTCAGGGTATAGGGTATAGGGCTTTGGGGTTTAGGGCTTTGTTTGTTTGGCTTATGGGGGTTTAGGCCTTTGGGCTAAATATGGGTTTACTTCCATCGCAGTGTCGGAACGCAAGTATGAGTTCTATAGATTCTTGGCTGAGGGCTTTGAAAAGAAACCGAAGATGCAAATCCCAAGGCCCGCTAACCATACCAGCCTTAGCACAAAAGCATTCTAGAAACCCAAACCCTTTTTGACGACATACACGCCCTGAGGTCACACTTTAGGTACCTGTTTCCTTGTTCTTCTGGCTGCAGCTTTACGCTTAGTGACAAGTGAACCCAAGAGTAGGGTACAGGGTTCGCACCCGGAGTTCCATTAAGGCATTCAGGCTTCCTTGAATGAAGGGTCCTATGACTGTTCCGTTCTACGCGGGGGCATTGGACTGTGGATCGTGTAAAGCTGGGTTTGGGGTACTTAAAGGATCATGGGAGTCAGTAACTGTATAGTCTATAGGGTTGTAAATAAGGTAGCTATACTTATAGTTAACTACTTATAACCCCAATTAGGGTACTTACACTAAGTCCCCTGATCCTCCAAGTAGTGGCATCTGGTTTAGTTTTAGTTCTAGGATTCCGCATTGTGTGGTCACATCACACCCCCCCGAACCTAACTTACTGGCAAACACCACCTTTATGCAGTTTGCTGCTACATTGAGCTTTACACCGCCACTCCAACCCCAAGTAATTGAGCCTACGAGTAGGTCTCCATTGCATAGATGTAGCCTTAACTACCTTTGGTAAGTAGGGAATGGAAGAATGGTAGTAATAGTAGTTATAATTATACCCAAAACCCTAAACCCTAACCTTAAGCCCCCAAGCCCTAACCCTAAAATTAAATTACTAAACCCTAAACCCTAATCATAAGCCCCCCAAGCCCTAATCCTAAACCTGAACAGCACATGATAGGAGCCAGAAGCCCATACGCTTGAGCCTCCAGAAGCTGAGGCGTTTCGGGTTTAGGGCTCCGAGCTTGCAGGGACAAGGGTACCATAGGGGCCTAAATAATTACCAATACTATTTTGGGGGTTCCTGATTATAATATGTGTATATGATGGGCCCCAAAACCTTACTTATTTATATAGTATACAGGGTTAAGGTTTTAGGGTGTTGCAACCTTTCAGGTATTGGTCTTGTTTTTTGTTTCGGCTTTTCGGTTGACAAGAGAGCCTGGGGCTCATGGGGTAGGGTTTAGGGCGCAGGGCAGTTCTGGATCTGCTGGGGTGTTCTAAATCTCCGTTGAAATGCCCGTAAACTCGTAGACCCTATACGAAACCCGAAACCCTGGTAGACCCCAGGCCCTAAAAGAGAGGAGAGCTTCAGTTCCTGGTTGTAGGTACATTTATACTATAAGGGAGGCCGAAGCCCGGTTCTAATGATTGAGGCCTAAATCCTAAACCCTAAACCCTAAACCCCTAAACCCTAAACCCTAAACCCCTAAACCCTAAACCCTACATACTACAGGAGCAGATTTATCGGACTGCCGAAGCCGGATCTGCTGTTCTATGTGGATTACTTGAGAAGTGTCATGGGACTTTGCAACTTTACAGGGTTCCTTAAAGGGCTCCTATAAGGGATCTATAGGGGTTTAAGGTACTTAAAGGATCATGGGACTTCGTAGCTAGTGTCATGACTAAGGTAACTACACTTAATGAATTATAGCCCCAATCTGGGTACTTGTAGCTTGTGACCTTACTTACTAAGTCCCCTGGTCCTCCAAGTATGTGTAGAGGATTTAGCTGAAGTTTGGGGTTTCAAGTGTTGACGATGCAGGTTATCAGCTTTCACCCTGGTTCACCAAAACAGCCGCAGCCATGCCCAAACCCCTATACCTACAAACAATCTGTCTGCTAACCCCATAGTACGGTTGATGATAAAAATCCTGCATTACCTTAAGGACCCTCAACTATGGGAATTAGGGTATATTCCTGATTATGAGTAATGCAGGGTTTATATCATCAATCGTAGTAGCCAGAATACTTCAAGACGTGAGCCCAGAGCTCAAGAGCTCCGAGCTGGTTCCCCTCTTTCCGAAGCTGGGTGTCAACCCCTAAGGGTCCATTTACCCGTATAGCATATACTTTGGGCCCAATGTACCTATCTAGGGAGTACTTTAAGGCCAATGTACATACTATATGAGTACATGGACCCTTAGAGAACAAGTTCGAAAGGTTCCCTTAAAGTTCCCATAGGAAGGTTCGTGGCTAGTTATAAGTAGGGTAACTATATTCATATCCCATGTTAAGGGACTTATAACCCCACTTATAACTACCCCTGAACCTCCAAGTAGGAAGGTCCTACAAGTGACAAGGGCTTGGAATCGAACTTCTATCGACTTTTTGCTGTTGTAAACCTCACTTGGAGACCTTTGTGCCCAGGGTTCATTAGGCTGTTGGTTGTGCAGCTGGCGCGCTGTAACTATACGTGAACCAGTCAGATAGAACCTACTGCAGGGACTTGAATTATTACCAATACTACATTGGGGTTCTTTATACTACAGTATACTGGACCCCACCACCCTGTTCTGATTATCAAGGCACCTAACCCATGCCACGTTGTCTAAACGCCTGGTAGGTGACATCTCCAGAGCCCTCTCCGGAGCTCCCGAAAGAAGATGAGGCGCATGGGCGTATTGAGGATGTTGCTTTGCTACGTATCGATGACCACAACGATGGTGAGTGACGAAGCTGGCGGTAATGGTATCAAAAAGGCTGTTACGAAACAGATTTAAGAGACAGGTTTGCCATGGTGGCGAAGAAGATGATGATTAACACGATGAGCCATAATCATATGATGATGGTGGTGATGATGGTAATGATTAGGAAGGTGATGGTGACGATGATGAAGATGCTGATGATGATTGTGGCGGCGATGATGATAGTGCTGAGGTTGGTGTGGATTCTGCTGCTGATGATATGGAGTCTTCACGATCGTGTACAGCCGCTAACGCAATAGGGCAGTGTCTTCGAGTTGCGGGCGGGTGTGAACACAGACTCATAGGATTTCGAGCCTGATTTGGGTCAAGGGTTGGATGGTTATCAATATCAGGGTCCCTTTTGGGTCCTTATTCTAATACGGCACCTAATATTTCGGCTACAAAAAAGGGACCCTAAATTTGACAACCATCCGGTCAGGTGTTTTTGGGGTTTGGGGCTTCAGGCTCTCGATTTCGCGGTTTGGGGCTTCAGGCTCTCGAGGCTCGACAGGGATTTGGAGTTTAGGGCCTAGGGTTCAGGGCCCAGGCGTTTGGGGTCTCGGTTTCACGGTTTAGGGTTTAGGGTTTAGGGTTTAGGGCCTAGGGTTCAGGGCCCAGGCGTTTGGGGTCTCGGTTTCACGGTTTAGGGTTTAGGGTTTAGGGTTTAGGGCCTAGGGTTCAGGGCCCAGGCGTTTGGGGTCTCGGTTTCGCTGTTTTGGGCTCGAGGCTTCTCCACGTTGATTCAGAACGGGGTCACTTGCATCTCGGACTGGTTTGTTCCATGCTTTTCGCAAGGAGACGGAGGTGGAATCCGAGCAACTCTTGGCAAAGTTCGTGGGGAGCTCAGGGGATCGCAGGACCCCTGCCGCTGCAGCGCTCGGATTAGCCTCTAGTCTGGTTTTCGGCGCTGCGCAGAATTGGATCGGCGCTGTCTTGTGGAATGACTTTGATTTGTCGGTTAACAGATTACCCAGAATCAGTTCAGAAAGCGTCTTCAGCGCCCAAGCTGTTCGAACGTAGTATTTTGAACGCTCAAGTTGCAACATATCAAAACGGGGACGGCGGTTAAGTTATGAACACTCCAAAACTACGACCCATGTTTACTTCGGGCTTCCTCGGTCAGCTGTGGACCAAGCAGCATATCGCATGCTTCTAGAAGCCTAAATAATTACCAATATTATTCCCTAGGGCTCCGTTTTGTTGTTCTGCTGTAAAGGAGCCCAGAACCCTATTCTGATTATTAAGGCCCCGATATTAGACACTAGACTCACTAGACGCTTGAAGCGGGGTTCGGTGGGATTACTCGCGGTTTCGCACAGCCTGAGGCAGCCATGCAAGCTGCAGCGAGGACAGGGTAGAAAAGAGGTTGATGCTTCCCCGAGGCAGAGGCTCTACATATACTGCCAGTAGGGAAATAGGTCCCCAAAACCACAAGAAGCATGGTCGTTGGGGGCCTAATTCCAGAATGGCAGAATATATGGAGCCTCTAGACTTGTTTTCAATCTGAAGCATGACGAGACTATCGCGAAATTCAACAGTGCCAAGTATGTGTGTTTGAGTTTGAAAGATCGTTGTGTTCTCCGTGACACACAAATAAATTTTGTTTGTGTATAACTGATCACAGGCAGGAACCTCACAAACCCTATAAACCCTACCTATAGTCTCCATTGTAGTTCCTTTTTTTGGTTAACCAGTTTTATGGTTAGGATCCTATAATAGAGATTTTGGTTAACCAAAAAAAGGAACTACAATGGAGACTATAGGTAAACTGTGGGAACGGGTTATGACTCGTCGTTTGACACGTTTGTGTTCTCGGGCCGAGTGGAGCCCCCCCAAAATTTCCGCAGCTTCCCACCAAACATCCACCAACCGGTTCACCGTGGGTAGACGGCACCTCACCTGCCGCAATGATACAATCTGTCGCTCATAAAGTGTTGTAATATAGAGGCCTGAATAAGTGGAATAGGGTTTTGTGGATTATGTTATTATTCTAATAAGGAACCCCCCAAATAGTATAGATAATTAATATAGGGCCCCTATGGTATAACGGATCGCGACATCGATGACCCGCGCACGGTTGTTGGAACTGGCTAGCCAAAGCTGCCCGAAGACGGTGATGGACCCGATTGCATTAATTAGAGCTCGCTATGTTCATCTCGAACCTTTTCGTTGGCCAAGCGGGTATGGACTTGTTGCTGCCGGCTCACTCCCGCGAGTAGAGACGTGCTGTCTGACCCTGTCTCTATCTGTTTTATTGTCGATGCTTTCCGTTGTATTCCCTTCCCTTTGCTTGCATTAATCTATGCTTCCTAGGATCTTATACTTAGGGCCCTAAGCCCCTCAAGGACCCAAGAATCAGGTCCTTGGAAGCCTAAGGTAACATACATGCGTGGTTGTCAACATTAGGGTCCCTTTTTTGGGGGTCCTTATTATAATACGGCACCTAATATTTAGGGTACCCAAAAAGGGAACATAATTTTGACAACCACCCACATGCATGCGCCAAATTCGCGGACGCCCTGGGCCAGGCGAAGGCCGACCCTTACAAACTACCGTCTCCTTAGGAATTATTTTTAAGTTTGTTCATAAAAAGACCCAAGAGAATATTACAATATTTTATTACATATGGTTCTACGGGGGGTATAAGCATAAACCCTAAACCCTGGGCCGCGTGCCGTGACTGTCGCATCTCGGAGGACCCACGCTGCCGTGACCTTGTGCCAGGCGAAGGCCGCAGGGAATATGGCAGCAACGAAGGCCCGGGGTAGCGTTTAGGGTTTAGGGTTCAAGGCCAGCCGCAATATCATGTTACGATAGGTTTTATGTTGTCATTTCATGGTCCTACAGAGTGTATTGCATTTTGTCGGTTTTTACAATTTCATATCACGCTCTTGCGTGTTATATCAAGCTGTGTCTTACCATGTCATGTGATATCATATGGTTTCAAATGCACCGAATTATGTATGATGATATATGACCTGTGGTATCGAACCCACACTATATTTACAATTCATTGTAATATACCAGCATATGCTTCATGTTCCTCTTATGTTGTATATTACATGTTGTGCAGTATATCTACATGTAGTGTCTTTCATGGTATATTAAGGAAGCAATATTCAGCCATGTAATTACTATAAACCGCAGTGTTATGGTATTGTATCTATGTCATGTTATGTTTCGTTCTTTACGACCTCTTCCTATATCATATCATGCTTTATTACATCATGCTTTAGGGTTTAGGGTTTAGGGTCAGTCACATTGCATTGTACGTAGGGTCAGTCACATTGCATTGTACGTAATGCTGCCAGTCATGTTGTATGCGTGACTTTGCCATAGAACGTCATAGCACTACAAGTCTTGCAAAGGGTTGATTAGGTGATTGCATGTTTCAGTATTCGTTTCTTCGTTTTTGTGGGTATGTCACATCAAGCTGCATTGTACACTATACTATATCATGTTATCTTATCGGGAATTGAAAGTATCATTATGCTATACAAAGACAGTTCATATTATACCATATGATCTCAGCGTGTCTTATACAACGGTGCACAATGTCATCTTCTGAAATCCCATATTGTGTCATAGGATGGTATGCTTTGTTATGGTATATTATGGTTTGCTACATTGTGTAGCATTTAACTCTTGTACTATTGTCTCATATTATGTTGCAGTGTGCCATGACATAATATGTTATAGCATATTGCAGTATAACTTATTATTTCTGAGATTGTTTTTTTATGTTTCGGCATGAAGCGCTTGGTTCTTCTGTATCATGGCCTATTTCGGTACCTTTCGGATTCGTATTGTGCAGTATGTCAGCATCTTATGTTGCTATTCGTTTTTCAATCTGCACTATAGCACATTATATATACACGCATCCATGTGAAGTATTCGGTTTCATTTCTGGGAAAAGCTGGCTAGATCGATCGTGTTGGATGGTCAGAACTATGGTCAGGCCATTGGCGTGGCCAAGGATCCTTCCGTCCAGGCAAGGATTTGGGTAGGGCTTGTGTATTCCCAGATGTGGTTCGGGCTAGCCCTGTGTTGGGATAGTGGTTTGGGCTGTAGGGTTTTCTTTTTTCAATATGCTTAAGGGTCTAGTTGCTGAACGAGGCTAGGTACAGGTTGACACCACACAAACCTCCGACAAGATATCCACATGCAAAGGCAGAAACGTCAAATGCCATAACTGATTTCATGTTCATGCTTCTATCTCCACCTGAGGTTATGCGTGGCTTTTAGTTCTGGCCCTTGGGTCAACATGCATCTTGTTCCCCCTGAAACTCAGAGCAGACCAAGACGTCTTCTCGAGGATCACGGCTAAGCCCCAACTGTTGTCCGAAAGACCTTTCTATGCTTGTCGAGAAAGATGCATCTTGTTCCCCAGCCTCGCATGTCATGGATTGCGTGTTGAGCCATGCTTGTTGGAGTTCGGTACGCTGCCGCCTTTACTGTGGTTCCATGATTTTGGGCAGCTTTTCAAGTTCTTCAAAGCAGTTTTGGATCTCTGTGTCTGCAAAAGTATCAATATGGGCGCCGTCTCAGTCGTAGTAGTAGTAGTAGTAGTAGTAGTAGTAGTAGTCGTAGTAGTAGTAGTAGTAGGAGTAGTAGTAGGAGTAGTAATAGGAGTAGGAGTAGGAGTAGGAGTAGGAGTAGGAGTAGGAGTAGTAGTAGTAGTAGTAGTAGTAGTAGTTAGTAGCAGTAGTAGTAGTAGTAGTAGTAGTAGTAGTAGTAGTAGTAGTAGTAGTAGTAGTAGTAGTAAAAGTAAAAGTAGTAGTAGCAATAGTAGTAGCAGTAACAGGGGTTGGAACAGAACTAGTAGTGCAGTAACAGAGGTAGCAACAGGATTGCTAGAACTTTCAGTACAAGAACCTAGTCGTCACACACACACACACATTTTTTTAAATGTTTTTATGCGTGTACACATACACAAATACAGGCACTTAGAGAAAGAGAGACCATAGCTACATACATACATGTCCTGCATGAAGACGACAGGAAGACTGCAGACAGCATGTGTGGAATGTAACGCGCATATGCATCTACAACTCTTGTCCTCTTGTGTTCAGTATGTATACAAGAACACACACACACATAAGGACACACACACACACACGCACCTTATGTGCTGCATATATACATATATGGGTACAGAGTTAGGTACATCGTAAACAGGTAGATAGATATTCAACTGTATATCTGTGTGTGTATATACATACTTATGCACATACAGACATACTCCGTACATATATACGTATGTATGTATGTATGTAAGCTTAAATCCTAAACCCTAAACCCCTAAACCCTAAAGCCACATATTCACGTATGTAGTTGACAGTTCCCGTCTCGAAGCACAGGCAACCGCCGCTGGAGCCGCGAGTGGTGCAGTGTTGCTGGGCGCAGGTCCGACGATTGCAGTAGGTCTTGCTTGGTTTGCTCTTTGTTGTTTAGGGCTAAGGGTTTCGTTTAATTGCCTTAGGGGTGGTGCTTGCAGTAATGATCCCTTCATGTAAGGCTCTAATCGATGATGAACCCTGGACCCTCAACCCGAACACCTTTCACGAGCCCTCAAAGGAGCCACTTACAGCCACCCATACCTGCTGAAGCACATCTCGAGAAGGATAGTTTGAGGGATTCGGATTTGGGGTTACTGGCGTTAAAACCCTGAAGCCCAAACCCACTAGTGTTTAGGGTTCATGTATTTTGGCTTGAGGGCTTGGCTTTGATCAACTAACCGTGAGAAGCTTCAGGGCTTTGGGCTTTGCGACCCGAGGAAAAGCAGATTGGACTACTTTGATGAAGGCCTCAGTACAGACTAAATATATATATATATATATATATATATATATATTTATGTATTTAGATGTACATATATATATATATATATACTTGTTTAGTTATTTGTCCATTTATTTGTGTATCTGGTATACTAGATCCGTCTGAATATATATATATATATATATATATATATATTCATACATATTTATAACATAGGTACATGGAGCCTGAGGGGACTTTCGACGATTCAGCCCAAGCCGGCAGCTTGCGCATTGCAGCAGATTTCCTAATATCGGGGACGTAATAACTAGAATAGTTAGGGCTAGAGTACAATCTAACTTTTATCAGGAATCCAGAAGGTAATTATTCCGACCCCTATATCAGCACCAACTGCCCGGAAACACCAGGAGATTTCAATAAGCTGTATGCGGTTTATTAACAGGTAGGCCCTAAGGCCTAAACCCTACTTAGAGGATCATGGGACTTAGTAAGTAGGTTATTATTGGGGTTATAAGTCCCCTAAGTGGGGTTATCCTAATTATAACCTACTTATAACCTTACTTACTAAGTCCCATGAGCCTTCAAGTAAACCTTAACACCTCTGCCGGATGCAGGGTGCGCAACTACAGGAATGACAGCGGGAGGTGTTGTTGGAGCCGCAGTTGGCCAGCATCCCAGATTTGAGTTTCATTCTTGCTTTTTTTTACTGCTGTTACTATTGTCACTTTTTTTACCGTTATCGCTATGATTGCAATGATTATCATGGTTGCTGCTATTGGTGTTATTGCTACAATTACGGTGATTGCCTGTGCACTCCGTTAACCAAACAGCAAGCGGAAATCCGACGTCGCCCAAAACCCACAGTCCATCATCCCCAAACCCAAGCACAACCTAAAATCACTGAGGTTCCGGGTCCCTAATAAGGCTCCAAGTATTCAAACGATCCCTGGAGGTTGAGGGGGTGGTTGGAGCTTTAGGGTTTTTTTTGTTGGTGCTTGGGATGCAGATTTCGTGGTCCAATGCTGTCTACCCAGGACCGCAGGCCAACACCGGAGAAATAAGTCAAAACCTGCAAGCCAAAACTCACAACAACCCATCGAGAAGTAATCCGAAGCCCTATAAAGCTTAAGCACTGAACCTTAAAGCCCAGACCCCAAACCTAGTCAGTTTCAGAACATGCCGGAAGATAGCTCAGCTGAGGCGTGGTTCCGGCTGTCTTCACTTTCGGTCTGTCGATCCCCTTTTGCGCTGCCATCGGGGGTGGTGCAGGCCAGAAAGTGTCCTTCAGCAACAGCTTGAAGGGCTTGGGGCGTACGGCTTGAGTCCATGCCGTTTATTCAATGACCTAGATCTTGACATGCTTGGAAGTCGTTGTGATTGTGGGGTCAACACATGCGGGGATGCTTCAGAGCCACTAACCCTACTATAGTGGGTGGGTACAGGAGAAGCCATCAAGCCTGCCTGGGACTGACCTTGCCCCCAAACCTGAACCTCGCCTTCACACCTGAACCCACACCCGCACGCATGCGCTTACTCAAACTTCTCTTTCACTCGTGACTTGAGCCACATTCGCAGTGGCATAACCTTGGTACACTTCTCGATTTGTGCTCCATCTTGGTACACTTCTCGGTTTGTGCACCTCGGACAGGGGCCATGCAGCTTGGTACACTTCTCGGTTTGTTGATGCACTCACACTCCTCCTCGAACATTCCAGGTATGTTCGCCTCCGGAGTGCTGGACAAAAACATACATAGGCTGTACTAAGCAGTGGCTTTTCCACGCCTCATTTCAATCTCCTACTCGCCCTCTGGTCAAGCCAATCTTTTCAGCGTGCTGCTCCAGCTTAGCTCGATTCAACGACTTCGTCAGCATGTCTGACACCAGCTCTTTTCCCGGTACATGTTGTAGGCTCACAGCGTGATGCTCATGCTGATCGCGTGTCCATGCAGCTCTTATTGCATAATGGCGCGTTCGCCAACCTTGCACCGTAAACCTAGCTCTAGTCAGAAGGCATACTGCCGATGAATTGTCATTCTCCATGCGCATCTCGATGGGACGGTTCGTGAGCTCTTGTAACAGCGCGGCTGCGTCTGTCAAGAATCCTGTGCATGTCGCCATCGCCTCGCACTCAGCCTCGCAAGTACTGTACGCGGTAAGGCTCTGCCGACAGCTCTTCCAGCCAATTGCATTTCCACCAAACAAGATGACGGAGCCAGATCTGGATCTACCACCTCCTGGACTGAATGATGCATCCGAGCTTCCCAACAGCGTGGTATCGGCGCTGTGTTTGTAGTTAAGTGTCATTCCAGCGGTTCCCCGCAAATACCTCCACAAGGCTTTCGTGACCTTCAAAGCAATGCTCGGATCAAGCGATGCAAGAGAGGCACACTGACCTACCGTAGATTGGATGTCTGGTCTTGTTTTCAATGCGATCCACTGCAAGCTGCCTATCTCCTGTTGCGCCAGTTTAAGCTCCTGCTGATATGAATCAGTGCGCTCGCGTGGCAAGATCTTGCCTTCAGGGATATCGGGGAGGCACTGTACCCCCGCCAGGTGAGTCAGACCTCGTCTGTCCAACTCTTGCAATAGCCACTTCCGCTGACTGGTTGCCACCAGGCCTGCTTGGAATGTCACTTGTACTCCTATGAAAGTGATTTCCTCTATCATTGGGATGCTTAGAGAGCCTCGGATAGCAGGCGACCGGTCCTTCAGTCGCGACAGAATGCCCTGGAACTTCGTTTTCCAGCATTTGTCGACATGCTCTGCGTACCGCAAAAGGGCCTCCCTTTCACCCACACAGAAACCATCGTCAACGAACATGGCACATATTGCGCGGATGATTCTTGACTCCACCTCGCGTACCGTGTAGAGTCCCTGACAACTGGTTTCAACGATTTCCAAAGCTGGGAGCTCGTCGCCTGCCGCCGGAGGGAGCTCCACCTTGGCTTGTTTATCCTGCCTTTCATCCTGCCAGTCTACTGGGCCTCGCCGGAGTCCGTAGACTGAACGATGTGCAGCAAGTAACGTTCCAGGCTTGAAGAATCCTAGCTTGATCAGCGAATTAGGAGGACGGAGGAGCACCCGTTCTTCGACAGGCAGTTTTGAATTCAGAAATGCGCATGACACATCAAAAGCCATAGCTTCCCACGAGTCGTGAAAAGCAAGCTCATTGAACAACATGCGCACTCCTTCTGCAGAAATGTTTTCGGAGCTAAGCTCGGCAGAATCTGTGCTATCACTGCGCTGGAAGTTGCCACAGGCAACAAGCCTACACCGTACCTTGGTTTATAGGCACAACTCTTGACCTGCTCTGATGCCGCCTTAGCTCCATTCTTTCTTGCTGACGAAATGAGGTCTTCAGGCATAATCACCGGCTTTTTCGTAAGAACCAGTTTCATCGGTATGGGCTTGGGGACCCGCTTCTTAACGTCATCACCCCAACCTAAAGCCCTCCTCAACTCAGCATCCGTACTGTTCTCATTTACCTCAACCCAGACCTCATTCGACAGCATGTTGGAGATCTCGCCCTCAGCAGCCTGATAGAACTCCTGTTGTTCCTGCTCTGTTCCCTGCCAGAAGATGTTTTGGGCAACTGTTTCTGCAGAACCCTTCTCCTGAGCTAGGAGCTGCGTAATCCTTTCAACCTCATCCATGTCCGCTTCTATGTCCGAGCTGTAGACACAGTACTTGTCATCAGGGCCCACATCATTCCGTAACGTCTCTTCGCTTCTACCCTCAACACGCTTGCAAGTTGGAGCTGACACCAGAAACCCATGGTTAAACCGTGATAGACTAGCTTCGTATCCCTCTTCATCCTCGGTTTGTCCGTGAAGCTTCCGCTTTATGGCCATTTCCAAGTTGCTGTTACGATCATCATCGTCATACTGGGGACCGTCGGTGCGTTCCTCAAAGGTCATCAGATCACTTGGCGCCGGCTCTGTCCAGCGCACCTCGCCCTTGTCTGATACCCAAACATCCAGTGCTTCATCAGGGCTGGTTCGTTTTGTCCAAGTGGGACGGTCCACATTGAGCAAAACTGGCAGCCTAGACTTTACCACCTTCAACCCCTTAGGAGTATCAATCAACACGTTTGCCCCGTCAATGTAGCTCTCATCTACTCCAAGATAGACTCCTTGATTCGTCTTTGCAACAAATGAGGGCAGCTTATCCACATTCGGTCGTTTGATCGCCACCAATGCCCCAAACACCGGCGCATCCTTAGGAGACTTTATGCTCAAGGCAGCAGCTCGCAAAAGATAGCAGGCGTGAACCACGGCATATGACCAGAATCTGGCAGGGAGACCTGCGTGAATCAGGAGCGCTGTAGCATGATGCTTCAGTGTTTGTACCATACGCTCCACCTTCCCAGATGATTGCTTGCAATAGGGTGCCGACTTCGTCTTCCAAAGCCCCATACGAGTGAAGTACGCGGTAATCTGATCGGATATGAACTCGCCTCCACCGTCACTGTGAACTCTAAGCAGGGGTACCTGGCCGTCGCTGCAAGAAACCACCTGCGCCATGATGTCCGTTAGGCTTTCTTGAATCTCTTCAGAAGACATGGTGTGCTGCACTCGTGCATAGGGCACTGCCGTCCCGTCAGGCATGATCAAGATCGCTACGACAAAATAACGAAATCCATCAACTGACGATCCGTGAGGTCCAGAAATGTCTACGTTCAACGTCCCGGAACTAACAGGCCCCTTCAATCTCCGATGTAAGCGTCTATGGCCACGAGCGGCAGTGCAGTCTGGGCATCCAAGTTTGTAGAAACCGTCAATGCATTTGCGCTTCAGCTCTTGCGTTGACTGCTGCAAGGAATCAGCGGGCTCAGACGGCGATTCACCATTGGCACGGGCGATGGCTTCCCTAGACTCGTTATCTTCCAGACCTAACTTCCTAAGCATTTCCTCGAAAGTATCCCCCGGCTCAATGATAGGTCTCTCACCCCCGAGCTCCGTACCACTAGCAGGCTCGTTACCGCCTTCAACAGAAACAACTGGGCCCTCAAACATGTCAAGTCCTTCAAGACCAACCCCCATCTCATCAAGCTCATCTTCAAGATCAGTGGCAGCGCCCTTGGCACAGAACTCCCGAACCTCTGGCTCCTCCTGAAACCGAACCCGGGGCTTAGGGGTGTGTGTTGCCTTGATCTGCTGTGCTGTAGATGCTTTCGCTGGTGCTATCGGCGATGGCGAAGGAAGTTGAGGATGCACAAAACCCATGTCGGCCAGCTGCTGAAGCTCTTCCTCCGCGTCCTTCTGTATACCGCTTGGGGTGTAAGCCAGTAGCATAACCCTATGACCGGTGAAATGCTCAGTGCCATGAAGATCTCGGGGATTGAACTCGGCGATTGCACCTGCGGATGTAGGGAGGAGCCTTCCAGGGAAAGGCGGCTTGTTTTCTGATACAACACGCCACACACAATTCTGATCTGATCTCATCCCTTCATCGTGTAGCCACACTTGCCCTCCAACGAAATGCGACAGGCCGATTGCCACATTCCTGGAGCCATGCTGATTGAATTTGTCACGATGTGGCCGGAATGCCACATCCTCTGTCACTGTAACCGTGGTGAACTGATGAGCTGGGCATCTCTGACGGACATAACTTGTAAGCAATCGTGTCAGCTGGGGCCTAGCCTTCGCTAAAGAGCTGATTCCATGAACCCCTCCGTGCTGATACCTGCCGAAATTCCAGATGGAAACCAAGTCAGTTTGTGGTTCAGCCCGTCGTCGCCGCTTCCTAAGCTTCAGACCGGCGCCTGCAAGTACATCCAATAGCTCATGCGGCTTTATGTCGCCCCTTTGCAGCAACGATTGCGCCTTCTCCTCCGTCCTTGCAATTGCTTCATTGTGTTCACCAGTCTCGTCTGATTCGGCGGGGTTTTGCTCGAAAGTCATGTGCTCTCCGGGCTCCAGGATACTAGGCGTTGCTTCGTTCAGTGTAGCTCCCCAGGATCGATGTAGCTGCATGTTCGGCGCTCGCCGGTGAGCCTTGGCCAAGTGCCTTCTTACCCGTTTGAAGCTACCCCAATCCAGATAAGGCAGCCCATTCCTGATAACGACCGGGAGCTCGGCACCATCTTCCGAAGTCAATGTACACCCTTGCTTCGTCCAATGAAAGTCATACCCAGCCTGAACGACACGACCCAAACCAGCGATCCATTCATCGTTCTTCATCGGAATGGCCACCTCGCCATCTCTAATGTTCCTATAGCCCTGCTCACAAGCACCACTGGCCATAGACACATCAAGAGGTATGAACCGTGATGTGTCATGGATGCTAAGCTCCTCGCATAAAGGTCTCACGACTTCATTTGCACCCGAGTCCAGCAGTACCATCTTCTGCTTACCGTTTGAATCGACAGAATGTTCCAACCGGGCAACTCTGGCATCTGGAACGCTCCGCAACAAAGAAACCTTGATATGATTGGCTTCGTCTACTCCCAGAAGCTTCTGAGCGCGCGAGTCGGCCTTGGGTTTGGGAGTCGGCTTGGGCTTCGGCCTCGGGTTCGGGGCATTGGCCTCAGCGGCAGAAACGTTTGACTTGTCGCCCTTGCTCTTGCCTTTACCCCCTTTTGAGCCCTCATCCTTTCCCTTTCCCTTTGCCTTACCCTCTTCGCTATGTAGAAATGGGCAATCTTTGCGAAGGCATCCACCAGGCTTCTTGTAGTAATAACATACACCTTTCTTCGGTGGCTGTTGCGATGATGTGCTTGCTGTGTTGATTGCTGTGTTCCCTGCATCCGATGCTGCACCCATGCGTCTGTCCGCCCTACTTGCCTAATCAGCTGTGAGCTCCAAGACTTGTTGTTCTGCCGTTGTAAAGTATCGTTCTACACCTTCCTTGGTAGGCCTCGTAGAGGATTCAGGGAACAGTCTCAACAAGTTCATGCGCATGTGGAATGCAGGATACTTCCTTTCAAGTGTCCGGGTCATCAACTGCAATGCCTTCGGCTGCTCACTTGGGGCAACTTCTGGCATGCTCAACTGCACCAGCCTCCTCAAAGCCAGCCTGTAGCTGCCCCATCGCCCCTTCAATTGCTGATACTTTGATTTCCTCCGGCACTACTCGCATGAGAGCGCCACTCAACCTTGCTTCAAAGTCCCTGTCCTCAGCACTGATCATAGGCGGAACTGGCATAATCAAGCTTCCGGACTTCTGTTTGTACATGACCATAGCAGCCTTCCACATCCTATCCGCAAACTCTGCAAAAGGCTCTGCGATGCTGTGAAAGATTGTTGAACACTGCGTGTGCCATGACTGTACGTAGATCCCAGCCTCCCAAGCTTGGCCAACTGCCAAGTTCAGCTGAGGAATGTCTCGTAGCATCTTCCACCGCCCTTCGGGGATGATTCTACCTTCATCTTTGTTTGCATCTGGAGCTCCAGTGTTGCCGGCTACCGGAAGCTCACAACCCTTCTCAGCAACAAAGCCTCCTGTCTGGGTGCCCTGAGCTGCTGATTGAGATGACCCTGCATTGCAGTGCTGACTCAGATCCACTCCGAGAGCTGTGCCAAATACATGCCGCATCTGATTAGCAGGATTCTCTACTGTCTGCTTTCGCATATCTTCTGGCAATGGAGGTGGAGGGAGTCTCAAACCGGGAGGTCCGCCGGATTGAAACCACCACTGTTTCTCTGGATCGCTCTCGTCTAACTGATCTGACTCTCTGGTAACAGTAGGCGACAACGAAAACCTCATCGGGACGAACTCGGTTGGGGTTCCACGTGTTGGTGCGCTCATGTGATAACGACTGCTTTCCAAGAGTGAAATCCGCGATTCAAGAAGTTTGCGTTGCTCAGCTTCCTGGCCTAGCCTCAGCTCCAAAGCTTCGCGTGCTCTACGTTCTTCAAGTAGCTGCTTCATAAAGAACTCGGCCTGTCTGGCGTGTCCCTGAAGCTCATCTCTGATGCGCTCGGTCACTTGGGGATGACTCGGATTCCCAGCTGAAGAAGAGCCTTCACCCGATCCAGGGATGGCACTTATCGCTGAAAGCCGAGCCAAACACTCATGTAGCTTTGCATCCGTGGCAGCATGATCAGATTGAAGAGAACCCACTGCCTCATGAAGTAAATCTAGCTCACGCCTAAGCGATGTAAGACCAGACTCATCCATGCCCACAGTTGTCTGAGATAACTTGTCCATGACTGCACGCAATGATGCTTGCTGACCTTCGTACTGCGTCACATGATCCTGCCAACGTTGACTCTGCTGCCGCTCGAACTTCTGCAACATATCCATGAGAGCAACATGCTTACCATACAGCTGTCGTATGTGATCATCGGTTGCATAGAAGAGCTGCTCATGCACTGCATGTCTTTGCATCATCGAACCCATCGCATTCTGTAGCTCTTGCATGTCATCGGCTGCACTGGTGATTCGTTGCAATGTGTCATGCGACAGCTGAATCTCTGTCAGCTGTCGAAGCAGCAAGCCATAGTTGTCTTGCTGTGCTGCCGCAGTACTGTGTAAAGCGTCTTGTTGGGCTAGCATAACCTGTGATTGTGGGGTCAACACATGCGGGGATGCTTCAGAGCCACTAACCCTACTATAGTGGGTGGGTACAGGAGAAGCCATCAAGCCTGCCTGGGACTGACCTTGCCCCCAAACCTGAACCTCGCCTTCACACCTGAACCCACACCCGCACGCATGCGCTTACTCAAACTTCTCTTTCACTCGTGACTTGAGCCACATTCGCAGTGGCATAACCTTGGTACACTTCTCGATTTGTGCGCCATCTTGGTACACTTCTCGGTTTGTGCACCTCGGACAGGGGCCATGCAGCTTGGTACACTTCTCGGTTTGTTGATGCACTCACAGTCGTAGCAGTAGTAGTCGTCGTCGTCGTAGCGGTAGTGGTAGTTTGGTAGTAGGTAGTAGGTAGTACGTAGGTAGTAAGCACTATCAGTTAGCAGGTAGTACTTAGTGGTGGTGGTAGAGCAGCAGCAGAAGCAGCAGGAGGAGCGATCTCAGTCGCACTTTGCATGTTCTACTGCAGCGAAGACTTGCAGGGCATTTTGGGGCCGAAGCTTCATTGCTAATGTAGCATTCACCAGGATCTCGTCCTGGGTAACTTTATTGGTCAGCTTGGCGATGATTCTTCGATGTTTGGATGTTCTCAAGAGTACTTCGAGATCATGGCCTCCCATTGTACTGATGCTCAGTTGGTTCGGGCGCCTAGAAGGCGTCTATGCAGAAACGCATAGAAACGCCGAGAAGCGGAAACAAATCTTGAGATTCTCGCCGCGGCTGTGACGACAATGCAGTCAAAAGAATGGCGAATATGCCATTCTGAATGACGGTTTCGTAGGACAGTTGCATAGCTTGGGAACCGGCATTTCCTACTCGAGTAACAGACCCTAGGGCTCCAACTACCTAAATAGAATAGTAGGATTCTAACCAAAACAGATTTGGCCCAGTAGCCCATTATTTAGGTAGCTGGAGGTCTAGGGTGAGTTGACAGCTTATCAGGCTTCTTCTGCGGGGCGGCTGTCGGCAGCACCACTGGGGCCATCACTGGCGGAGCTGCAGGCTTTCAACTTGTAGGGTTGAGACGACCCCGAGACCCCCCCTAAACTCTAAAATCCTCAAATCCGCAACCTGAAACTGATCCTTACAAACTCTAAACCCCAAGCTCTAACGCCTGAATGTTAAGAATGCTGAACATTAGCCCCACACCCTTACATGGGCATTAGACTCGACAGCTTCGGAGCAGGGAATGGGATTTGCCGTGCCGGGTCTGGATTCGCAGACTCGGATAGTTTTGGGGCCCTTAAACCCTAAACCCTAAACCGTTCCTGATGTGTTCTATGAGGGTACTACAAACAGTAAAGGTCTCGCAGAGCGGCCTTTACACTTAAGGTTTTCGGTGTTATAGTATGATTGCAGCAATAAGGAGTCCTAATGTACTAGTGAATGATGTCATTCCGTCTCCAGGCCCCTCATAGGTTACCACAGAACCTTAGAGAAGTTTATGCCCATCACTCTCCCCCGATATCCCGTCCCTATGCAAAGATCGTAGGTTGATAAGGGAGTTTCGAAAATTAGGGGTACCTTATTTTGGGGTCCTTATAATAAGGATCCTACTTCTGTGGGGGTTACTATATTAGGGTCCCCTGTTTTCGGAAACTCCCATAAGGGTTTAGGGCTCAGGGTTTCCATGGCTCCAACTTCAGGCTTCGTCGAAGTTTGACCCTAAAGGCGAGGCTTCGCGTGGTGTCGCACGAAAGGTTTGGGTCGTAACTATAGTCTCCATTGTAGTTCCTTTTTTTGGTTAACCAGAAACTCTACTATGAGATCCTAACCATACAATTGACTAACCAAAAAAAGGAACTAGAATGGAGACTATAGGTAGGGTTTAGGGTTTAGGGTTTTGTAGCTTACTATTGAGTTTCAGGTTCAGGGATTGCTGTAAGCCCTTTAATGTTTAGGTTGCAGAAGTTTTGGCTGCTAAGGGCTTGCCACACCTTAAACCCCGAAGGATATCGAAGCCTCGAGACATGAAACACTGAAGGAACCCGACAGCCCTCAAACTCTGTACTAGGGTTTACCTGTCATACCTGGTCTGACCCGAGCACGCAACACCCTGAGATCGACACACATTCGAGGACTCCGAAATCCTTTGGCCGAAACCCTGAAGACGCTTCACTTTACAAAACATTAAACTCCCTACATTACCCAGAGGCTACGGCGTCTATGCCCGACGCAACCAGCTACGAAGTCGAGCGGAGCAGACTTTGGCCAAGGCCTGCCGTTACCGTCTTAGGGGTCTCGGATTCAGGGGCTTAGGTGCTAGAAGCAGGGGCCTCGATGAAGAAAACACAGGGTCCCTGTGAAGGGTGCTATAAGGGTTCCCTTGACGGGATATTATCAGGGTTACTAAACCCTAAACCCTAAACCCTAAACCCTATAGGCGCTGGGCAATACAAGGGCCTCCAATCTCGGGGGCAATTAATGTTAGGTAGCCATTTATGCTTCAGGTTACCTTGAAGTTTCGTCGCATCATATGGGTGTGTCCGTAAATTATGGTCCCTTTAGGGTCCGTGTAACAAGGGTGGGGTATTAGTTGTTGGACCTCAAGCGGACCCTCATGTAGCGAACTACACATAATATGTTTGCCTATCCAGGTTGCAAGGTCAACCTTCTGTGGGCCAAGGTACTTAGGCAAAAACTAATACTGGTCTTATTGTCATCATGTCGAGTCTAGTATAGCGACAACACAGTGTTGCAGCTACGGTCGATGATATAGATCCTGCATTACCCATTGTAAGGAATGTATGCCATACTTCCTATATAAGAGTTATGGAAAGCTGCGTGATGGCGTCTATAATGGCGAAATTTGTCGTACTTGCTGTTGCTGTTGCCAGTTGTGGTGGCAACGACGATGGTGGTTGTAATTACCAAGGGCTTCTTGATGTTTTTGGTGCCGCCAACAACTTTTTGATGATGGTGACGTCGGATATAATGCTGGGCGTGCGGCAGCTGAGCATGGCTGCCAAATCTGGTTTGTCTATTGCAGGATGTTGCAGGCTGCCTGCTCTTGAAATTTTCTCTACATGTCTGTACGTCAGCTGTTCCGGCAGAGTGCGGCTATCACAGGTTTCCTCTGGAGCAGACTTCGTGAAGACAAGGCTGGAGCCGAAATATTAAATCCTAACGGCCAAGTGGGAGTTTCCGAGAATACGGGACCCGCACATAGTACCCTAAATATGAGGATCCTTACTATAGGGACCCCAAAATAAGGTACCCCTAATTTTCGGAAACTCCCAAGTGAAGATTTCGTAGCTTTGCAGGTTTGAACCAGCTCAAAGCCCCACTTCAGGAGCGGTCCAAAGGTTGCTGATACCTGGAGGGTTTAGGGTTTAGGGTGGGTTTAGGGTTTGGGGGTTTGAGGTTTAGGGTGGGTTTAGGGTTTAGGGTGGGTTTAGGGTTTAGGGAGGGTTTAGGGTTTAGGGTGGGTTTAGGGTTTAGGGTTAAGCTCCGGATCCACGGAGTCCTCAAGGATAATTATTTAGCCGATAAAGCCCCCAAAGCCCAACCTAAGCACCGCGACCCCTAAAGTCAATGGTAGAGAAGTCTTGAGTCTTCAACATTATTCATCCGTGTAATAGAGTTTAGGGTTTAGGGTTTAGAGTTTTCGATCCGGGCAATGAGTTTGGGCTGTGAGTCCCCAGGACTCTAGGCGTTGATGCAACAAGCCATCAGCTCCAAGGAACCCGAATACAGAACACGTGGCACTGAAGCCCTGTAACAAGCAAAAGCCCTGGTTAAACTCTTCAGCCCCAAATCCTATAGTTTCCCATGACACAAAAAGCCCCTCGATCTCAAACCCTAAACTCTAAACTTTACACCCCAAACCCTAAACCCCGAGGGCTCGCAACCCCGAATCGAAACCCTACATCCCGAAATCCCTGAACCCCTAGGCTCGAAGCCTTAACTCCTCCAGGGCCAACGCAGCCACGGCCTTCTTCTCGGAGCGCGCCGCCGTGGCGCGCGCACGGCTCGTGGCAGGCGCCGGCGGAGGGTGGGTGCCTTTTGTTTGGGTCGACCATACCTCCTCAGGTCGTTTGGGTTTAGGGTTCCCTTTATGGTTTCCTTAGGGCTTATAAGGGTTTAGAGTTTGGGGGTTTAGGCTTTTAGTTTCCATATTAGTTCCGCTTAAAGGAGTTATAGGGTTTAGGGTTTAGGGTTCCTGAAAAGGAATGTGTAAGTGTTTCTATAGGGCTATAAGACCATACATATAGTCCGCACTGTAGTCTCTTTTCGGGCTACCTTTTAGGATCCTATAACTATAGACTTGAATAAGCAAAACAAGAACTACAATTGAGACTATAGGTATGAGTAGTTCTCCAAGTTGGGGCCCCGTTTCTGGCCTCTAAAATAGTATGACACCAATATAGAAAGGACCCTACAAAGGGACCGTAATTAGAGAACTACTCATATCTGGCTCTAATTGCCGAAGCAATGGTTTCGGGGTTAGAGATGCCGACAAAGGACGTTATTCTTAGAGCAGCTCGTAGTTTCATGAATGGAGGAGGATGCTAATGTAGGGACCTTTCTAGTCAGGATTTGGGGGATATTATACTATTATTCTGAGGGGGTCCCTGTTCTAATTATTAAGGCCACTACATTAAGGTCCCGGGTGCCGAAATACTTGTTTGGTCTTGGGGCTTGTAGGGTAAAGGGTTGAGAGATCCAGTTGCCGAGACCACTATCGGTGTTAAGACTTATAATCTAGGCGCCAGTGTTCGAAATCACGGGCTACTGAGTTAAGTAACCCATGACAGCAACCTCTCAGACCTATCATGTCGGTACTGGAGCTTTCGGGTTTGGTAGCTGTTTGAGCAAAACGGTCACGGTTGAAGGCTAGAGTTTAGGAGCTGCCCCCACCCTGTAATAGTGGTATAATAGGAGTATAATAGGGCCCTAATATAATCCTATATAATCCTTATGGTCACTATTACAGGGTGGGGGCAGCTCCTAAGCTAGAGTTGTTGGTTCGAGGCTGCAGAGTCTTGCTGACCACTGCTGGTTAGCTTGAGCTTAGTTGGTGTGGAGGTCTTTCCTCTGGCTTTCAAAAGGGAAAAGGAGGGACCCTTAATGGGGACCCCTACCCTATAATGGGCTATACAATGGGTATATAATAGCTATGTTAAGGGAAAATACCTAGGGGTCCTTATAAAGGGTCCCTCCTTTTACCCTTGGAGGCCTTGTGATGGGGCTGGGACGCTTATGAGAAAGCCTCCGCATGTACTTAGAAACTGCATTGAGGTTTGTTGACCAGATCTGACTTGCTGTGTCAGACCCTTTTTGGGTACATATAGGGTATATAGCAGGTATATAAGGATCCCACGGTTAAGAGCCTCTACTAAGGGCCATTGGTTTCAACCTTAGAGGATGTCATGGCGCGAGGTTTCTCCAGTCCTGCACTGAGGATTTGCATAGGGGTTAAAGGGCCTACTTGCACTCTCGGTTTAGTCTTGTTTCTGGTCAACTTCCTGTGTGTGTGTCTAGGATCGGTCAGAGCAAACTTCTTTGGATGCTACAGGCAGCCATTTCTATGGCTAGGATCCCGCAATGTATACACGAGGTAACCAGTTTCAAGACGATCCATTACAATGGAGAGAATGGATTTCGGGTCGGGGTTGTTGGGCTCCCCGGCCTCTTAAATTACATGAGTAGTTGTCAACATGTTGGCCCCTTTTAAATCCCTAATATAATGCGGCACCTACTATTTAGGGTACCCAAAAAGGGACCCTAATTTTGACAACCGCCCACATGCCTTTTGAGGGCTCCTGATATCTCACTTTCGTCTCTGCAGTTTGCGGGTGCAGGAAAGGGTTTCAGCTTTAGCTTCTGGTTTGCTCACCCCCCATCTCGCCCGCCGAGGAGGAGGCACTGGCGGCACAGAGGCCAGTCGAAGTCGGACCTGAGTATGTAGCACCATAAAGAGGGTCATTACTACTCAAGACCAAAAGACGCTTAAAAGTATTGGCCCCATACCCGTATAGTATGAATCCCTACTCTTTGGTATATGAACCTTAAACCTTTTAGGGGCTCGCGCATGTGTCTGTGTGTGTGTGTGTGTGTTGGCGAAGACCCTCCAAAAGTCTCCGGGTTAAGGAAGCTTACTGCTCACTCGGGATGAGGGCTTAGAGTTTAGGGGTTTAGGGTGGTTCAAGGGTATGGGCTAGTTTCGCGATTATAGACAATTATTGCATCTTACGGTGTAGACCTGGGCATCGAGCCTGGGTTTAGTCCAACGGGACCGTTCGGGTGGCACCCGGGAGTTTGTGTGGCCGCCGAGACGCTGATACTGAGAGCTCACCTGCTGAAAGTAACATTGTTCATCCCGATTTTCAAGCTCTATGTCATCATCTCGCAACCCTAAACCCCGAACCCTAAACCTCGCAAACCTTAAGCTCAGACCCTGAACCACACTTGGGCTAAATCCTCAAGCCCTGTCATCACCCAAGTCAGGCCTAAAAACTCTAAACGTCAAGGCCCACGCGGTAGCCAGAAACTGAAGCTAAACCGAAGCCTTTATAAATGAGGACGGGACGCTCTCACACCACAGAAACGTCACTGGCGTTTCGGACTATGTCCGCCAGAGTTACCTGTGAACACTCTGCCACGCAATTTCCGCAAGCATTGGGTGGGCATTTGCTGCCAAAGTGTGTCAGCATCATTCTTCGCGCCAAAGTCGTTTAGCGATATGGCGAATGACAACAACCTGGTCCGTTTTGGTGATCAAGCCACCGCGACCTCATGAAAAAGATCATGCAGAATCGGTGCTTGCTTGGGGTTGATTACTTAACCCAAAGTCCAAACCTTAACCTGATAAATCTTTAAGCATCTTTAAGCCCATGCAGCCCCAGAAGAAGCACAGGCGCTTGACTGAGCAGAGGCAGATCTCGGCGGTTTGAGGCCTTGACTGCGGGGAGCCGGATTTTGGGATAAGGCCTTTGGGATGTAAAGCCTAGGGTCTGAGTATGTAATTTTTGCTTCTGACATGCATTTAAATGTATGTGTGTATATATATATATATATATATAGAGAGAGAGAGAGAGACAAAGAGAGAGAGAGAGAGAGAGAGAGAGAGACAGAGACAGAGACAGAGAGCGAGGGAGTAGCACTACCAATAATTGTTTGGAACACATTTCTTACAAGTATATTGAGGATTGATCCGTACTATTGTTACTATTGTTGTTAATATTAATACTATAGCTACTATTGTCATCTTTATTATGGTTTCTAGCATAATTAACATACTGATTCTTGTGACAGTTGTTGACATTGTTAGGTTTTGAGGAGACTGGGATGTGAAGTAAACAGCCTCCTGGCTTCCAGGGATTTGGGTTTATGGTCCAAGGGTTGAGGGTTTAGGATTGATGGCTTAGGTTTTATATAGGGTTTAGGGTTTAGGGTTCAGGTCCAGGCAGCCTAGGATTCTGCGATTTTAGTGCAGGCTTCAGGGTTCGAAGACTGTCGTGCACCACTACATGTGTCACAAGCAGCGATGACGAAGGATACGGTCTCCCCAGCATCTGGAGAATCTGCTTTAAAGGGTTCCCTGGAATACTGTTGTACAATCTTCACCGAGAATCGTGTTCCAGATGGTTAGGCCGTTAGGCCAGTTAGAGCCACTCCAACTAAGCTTCAAGGTTTCTTTAATATTTCCAGGACCGTCAGGCTGTTAAGTTGGCTTAGGTTCTGAGGATGAGGGCGATGATTGGGATCCCTTTTCGCTCGTGGCTCAACTTCTTCGCACCTGCAGTGGGCGGCCGGCATAATTTGAAGGCTCGGGCCGAAATCTGGCGATCGGCGACGCTCAACCATACTATTGGCCTTGCGGTTGGGCCCCAAAACCCGATTAAAACTATCAAGGCCCCGTTTCTTAGACCCTAAGCGCTAGCCATCAAAGTCAAGCACTGGGAGCCCCATCGCAGCGATCTCCGGACATTGCAACTACTCAGGAGATTTCGGATTTAAATTATGGTTCCCCAAACCCTATCAACCCCTCAGCCACCCTAAACCTTAAATCCGTCAGAATCCCTAGCTAAACCCACAAAGTCTGCTTCAGGATCTTCCAGCCCGCTCTACGCTGGGCTTCCTTCAAAGGCAGCGGGCTCTGTTTACGGTGGTCCGTTATAGACTTAGTAGTAGAGTAGATAACCTCTGGGTCTATCTGGGGGGCTGCAATCCCTATAATCCCAAAGCTACTCCTTTAGTTTTGAGGAGTTTTGTCTAAGGAGTTCCGATTCAAGGAGTCGCAGTCGCACCCCGTCTCTCTCTGTAGAGTGGCGGCCCTGCTTCAGTTTAGACTCAGGGTGTCGTGAATCAAAGCTCAAACACTTTCTGGGACCTCTCAGCCGTACGTGCTTAAGATGGTCCTTATTCTCTTGACATTGAGGGCCCTACGAGGCCCAACAGAGGTACGACAATATTCGAGGCCCCGTCACGCCGCCCCCACACAATCTGGCCCGGTCACCGATGGCCGCCTTCGATTGCATTTAAGGGAGGCGAGGTGAGTACAACAATGTAGGCTCTGATCATTGATGTGCCTGTCAGCCCCAAACCCTATCCACTTAAGGGCTTTTGGGTTTTGAAATTTGGGTTCCTTCTCAGATTTATTCATATAGAATGGCTGTTTATAGGATTATGGGACTTAGTAACCAGGGTTATAATTATATTTATCAGTACTTATCACCCCAGTTAGGGTACTTATAACCTTACTTACTAAACTTACTAACTCCCCTGACCCTCTAAGTAGATGCTTCCTTAACAAAAGCTCCTCGCCTCAGGAGGTCGTCTAATCGGGAACCGAATGTGAGGTCAAGGTTTAGGGTTTCGGTTAGGGTTTAGGTTAGGGTCTAGGGTTTGGGGTTTAGGGTGCATCTTAACCCTATTCAGGTTCAGGGCAATGTAGGGTATAGAGTATACAGGGCTTAATGTGATAGGGTTTAGCACTGAAGGGGAGATATTTCAATTTCTTGATGAAGGATGAGGGCACCGCAGCCGGCAGCTCTTAACTTGAGGAAGCTGTAGTAGACCGCTCATGCATGGGCTCGAACTCCCGAATAATGAAACATATAAGCCTAGCCTAAAACCTAAACGCGAAAAGGGCCTTTTCTAAGCACGAATAAACCCCAACTAGCAAAAGAAAGAATCCTCTCAGACACCGTAATCCCAGGCTGCCGCAGAAGCCTCGCACGTGAGCGGAATACCCCGGGCATAGTTGACAGTTAGCATTCCTTTGCAACTTGGTGACTTCGGTCTAAGGGCCTTTAGGGTTTAGGTGTACACTTGTTCTTTGGGGTTGAGAGAGTTCGGGCTTGGGATACACCAATTCTTCAGGCTTTAGGATACACTGCAATTTTTTTGGGGGGTACACATATTCTGAAAGAGTGGTTTCGATAGAGACCTGCGTAAGGGACCTTGATACAGAACTCCGAATATCTCGCGCGAGCTGCATCCGGCCAGAAAGGCGAAACAAGTTTTTTCAGGGTTTTGCAACCCTAAACCCTATAAACGGCCCTAAACCCTATACCCTAAACCCTAGCCCTAAACCCTAGCCCTAAACCCTGTGTGGGTTGCACCCTTTGTAAAGCACCAGAGCCAGCGACTTCGGCAGACAGAAGCCACCCCAAGCCTACATCCTACAGGCCTGAAAACAGCAAACCCCTAAACGCCCTACAGACTCCAAAACCTTATGATTAAGATCTCTGTGCCTTGCCGCTTCCGTCTCATCTTCCGGTAAAATACAGGAGCACTCAGAGGAATGGCTTGGTAGCTCAGGTGTTAGAGTCTGGTGGTCAGGGTTCAGCTCTAGGGGTTTAGGGCTGTTAGAGCCGTTAGGGTTTCTGGTTGTTGCATTGTCAGGGTTAAGTAAGTCTTAGTACATGTAGGGGTAAAGGTTAAAGTGCCGCAGTTTATCTAGGGCAGTTGGGAGGTGAGTTCTGTTTCAGAGTTCGGGTACAGGTTGGCGGAATTAAAGTTTTGCGCCTGGATCTGTGTCCAATCTCAAGCAGCTCGCGCCCCCATTGGTGTGGGAACTGGGCTACCAAGGCTCAGGCACAGCAGGGGCCGAACCGATTATCAAAGGGTAAAAGGAGGGACCCCTTAATTAGGACCCCTAGGTATATACCCATAATTAAGGGTCCCTCCTTTTCCCCTTTGAGATTATTCAGAGCGGAAGGTGAGCTGCTTGAAACCACCTTAGGGGTACTTAGAAATAACTTTTGGTTATTATCATCCCTAAGAAACAGCTAAAATTCTAATTTTTGCTAGGGTTCTAACTTCAGTATAGCCACTTGTAGCGGACAGCATGATTGTTTCTCTTGTTGCTGCTCCTCATCCAAGACAGTTGCAGGTAACATCCCTCTTCTAGTGCCAGTGTGGATATAGTTAGCTAATTACTAAGTCCCACGATCTTTTCAGTAACCAAACCCCAAACCTGCAAACCCTAAACCCCTAAACCGTATAGCCCCTAAACCCCTAAACCCTCAAACCCTGAACCCTAAACTCCAAACCTGCAAATTTCGTTGTAGCCAAGGCAGCAGTTTGCCTTCCCCACTTCCGGAAATCAAACATTGATGCCGCGAGGCTCCTTTCCAAGGCTGCAGGAGGTTGATATTTCCGTGGCTCCAGTTTTGCGGGTTTAGGGTAAGTTTATGGTTTAGGGCGTTCTTATCAGAATCCGGCTAGGCGGGATTTTGCACAAGTTTTTTTTTCAGGTGTTTCAAGCTTCCATGTAGGTTAGGCTGCGGAGCATGGCTTCTGGTGTACACGGAATGAGCGTTATAGGGCTCGGAATACTGTAGCTAGTAGCATCATACCCTTATCGCGCATACCATAGCTGCTGTATGCGGGACTCCCAAACCCTAGTCTATTTCATTATTCACTGCTTATTGTATGGCGATTTCCACTTATAAAATGGATGTACCACCAAGCAGGCCCTAAACTGCAAATCCTAAACCCTATAAGCCCTAAACCGACCTTCCTCACGCCCAGTGGGAGCCTTACCGGGACAGTGCTTGTTTCAAGCGCACGCAAATTCGGCTAGAAGCCGGACTTAGATCGTTTTGCCCTCCTTTGCGACAAAAGCGCAGACAACTGTAGTGCCACTATTTCTGGTCTCATGATACTTGATTGTGTCTTCTCTCATTGCCCCAAGCGCTTTCATCTCGAAGCCTCGTATCAGTAACACTGCCAAGTATCCACCCCTAGGTCGGGATAAGTATTCGAACTAGTGCCCTTTAGTCCCTACATAAATTAACAGGCCCCAAGGCCCTGTATTCTGATTGTTACTTGTTGCATGATGGCAACAGGTTGTAGCATACCCTGTGTCCCGAGCCGCGCTCAGTACTGTTAGGCTTCCTAGCAGAGTAGACCCGACGCGAGTCTAGCACTGATCGGAAGGTCTAGGACCTGGAGTAGGCCCTTATTCCCTTTTTTTAGGGTTCAGGTCCCCTTATAAGCCCCTTTAAACCAAAAAGGGCACCCTTTTTGTGCCTAGGTTACTCTTGGGTCTAGAGGTAGTTTGTTTCGTATCTTGACAATGCCAATTTGCCCAAAAGACCTCGACTCCCTACCCCCTGAACCCTAAGCCCTGAACCCGAAGCCCTAACCCCTAAACCCCAAAACCCCAAACCAATAAACCCCTAAACCCTAACCCCGAAACCCAACGCCTCAAAAAAAAACGAAGCCCTAAGCCCTAAACCCCAAAGCCCTCGCCAAAGATCCGACAACTTCGAGCAAGAGAAGCCTCAACCTGCAAGCCCTAAGCCCATTCTGCCCCAGCCCTACTGCGAGGTTTTCTTTGTCAATATGTATGTGTGTATGTATGCATATATATATATATATATCTATCTATCTGGATGGAGAGAGAGAGAGAGAGAGAGAGAGAGAGAGAGAGAGAGAGAGAGAGAGAGAGAGAGAGGAGAGAGAGCGAGAGAGAGAGAGAGAGAGAGATATATATATATATATATATATATGACTCATCCCCTTCCGCCCCGAGCAACTGCAGCCACCCCTTGGAGCCCCTACAATGTGGCATTTAGCGGTTCTATTGATTGTACGCTAAACCCTAAAACCCCCAAACCCTGAACCTTTCATTTTTTTGACATTTGTGCCTGAAAAGCCATTCATTCGTTCAGTATGCGCTTATCGTTGGCAGCGGCTCCAAGACCATTGGAATAAGGAAGAACGTCCATCGTTCAAGACTTTTGCATGTACATATACGTATTCACAACGCATAGCCGCGAACAACAACAGCAATAATAATATTGATGAGTAAATACAGATATTCGTTCCAGTGTGTGTGTGTGTGTGTGTGTGCATATATGTAGCTTATATAAACGTAGAACACAGAACGGGTTTTAGGTGACCCTTAGGGCTTTTCTAGGACCGTTATGTAGGACATCCTCGAGTCTTTGGCTTCATGGCGTCCATCATCCGACATTTGACCTGGTCGCCCAAGCGGTTGGCTGC
This sequence comes from Symbiodinium sp. CCMP2592, assembly GCA_905221615.1. Taxonomy (NCBI): domain Eukaryota; class Dinophyceae; order Suessiales; family Symbiodiniaceae; genus Symbiodinium; species Symbiodinium sp. CCMP2592. The sequence goes on from CAJNDT010002024.1 coordinate 375,305, forward strand.
GGACATCGCGAGTGCGTCCCTGGGAGCAAAGATTGGCTGTGTGTGGGATCTTCAGAAGCCTTAAGCCCTAGACCCTAAAGCCAGTACCGTGGTTTGAGCTATAGGGTTTGGAAAAGTGACGAGCTTCAAGCAGTTGGAGGAATCTTAGGGACCGCAAAGTTTTGTTTTCAGAGCTTCAGACACTTGCTTAGAAGTTTAATCATTAGAGTAGGGTTACGAGGGCCCGATTAGATTCATGTGCCCGATGTTGCTGCTGCAGAGCCTCATCGGCTGTTAGCAGGTTCGAAAGGATTTAGGGTTTAAGGCTTAGGGTTTCAATTGTCGAGGTTGGTAAGTCTTGAACGCATCTTGCCAGGATTCTGGCATCTTTTCCACAGGGCCACAGCAAGCACTGCACATTACGATGACATCAAGCATACCTTCGAGCCGTTTAGAATAGTTCCGGATTTTAAAGTACGGGTCGATGACTTCGGAGGCAGGGTTGCTCTCGCTGGGTCTTGGACGGCCATTACTTGGTGTGTTCTTTGGGGTCCGATTTGGCTCGTTGCCACTGATTCTGGCTGTGGGAAGCTTTGCAGCCGTTGCGGAATGCATCTCAGAACCAATCGCAGAGCACTCCGTCTACCGCGCCCGCCACTCCCCAAACTTCTTGACAGAACCAGCTCGCTCTTGTCTCAGATGCAGTGTAGGGGATTGCAGATTACAGTTTACGATTTCTGGCTGGGGGTCATTGGGTTAGCCAAGGACATAAGCGTTTTTGTTCGGGGGCCTGAACCGAAATCGCACGCTCAACCGTCTGCTGATATAAAGAACAATGAAACCGACAGAACAATCTTAAAAGCCCAACCGTATACTACATAATAGATAAGAGACGACGAATGCTGCATAATACAGAGTACAAGTTATATGTTTAAAACCTCATGTAGTACAAGTCCTTTTCGGCAGACCACAAGGTCAATCCTCGGCTTCGTCGGGGACGTCGTTTGTCAGCTTGCCGTCGAGCGGCGGCGGTCTCCGAAGGAGCCTAGGGCCTAGGGATTTCGGGTTTAGGGTATGAAGTCAGAGTATGAGGCTGGGAGCCCTAATGGGAGGGTGTAGGGAACCCGAAACCCCTCACCCTCAAGCCTAGACCTTCAAAATGCGTGCCTTTGCTCTGCGAAGCATTCCTGGATTGGCTGTTGAGGCGGAAGGATCGGGGGGTCTACTCTTGTTCGGGTTTGGGGCAGCTGCTAGAGCTCGGGGATTATGGATTCGGATGGGGGTTTGGGAGAGATTTACATCTAGCTCCTTAATGATCTTAGGGTGTAGGCTTCTCGGTTTGGTGGTTGTCGAGTTTTGGCCATCATCGTTCGTGGTTTTATGAGTTTAGGGCTGCAAACAGACGCAACTTAAAGGCAGCCAAGCCAGCAAGGGTCGGTAGCAGGGCCTGTGTTCCAGGGATTACGCCATAAACCTGCCAAACACCCAGTTGGACCCGATTCCTCTGAAAATCCGCCCAAACGCTCAGTCTCCGAAGCCTTACATCCAACCCCCCTTGCAAGCCCTTTTCCCTCAACCCTATATTCCGAAACCGTTACAGCACTAGGGCACCAGGTACCTGAATCCTTTGGCTTTCTATACGCCCGAAACCTTGATTATGCCTCCAAGTACGCTGAACCAATCATTATGGCTCTTTATCTTATCCGGGTTTCGCGGCTTTGAGAGTGTCCCAATGCCTGGGACGCTCCCCGGAGGTTTCGAGTTCGGGGGTTGAGGTTTTGAAGTTTTTGGGGTTTAGGGCTTGATCTACAAAAAGAGTACTTAGAGTCTCCATTGTAGTTCCTTTTTTGTTAACCAGCTGCAGGGTTAGGATCCTATAACAGAGATTCTGGTTAACCAAAAAAGGAACTACAATGGAGACCCTAGGTAGACTTGCTAAATCTTGTTTGTTTTGGAGGTGGGTGCTTCGTGGACTACTCGAGGAATGTGCTTTCGGGATACCGGTGGTCGTCCTCTTATGTTTGGCCGAGCTCACTCAGAAATGTAGCGATTGAGTCTACCCCACCAAACAGCAAACCGCTCTGACGCTGTTGAACCTCAACCGATCCATAAACTCCGAAGTCCGGTTTAGGGTTTAGGGTTTATGACAGAGAGAAGGGGAGGGCTTTGTATGAGACGGGCATTAGGATTGTCACCAGGTCAACATGATCGAAGCCTATTCCAGTTACTTAAACAGTGGGTTACTCACCGTATAAGATATGGCCCAATAGCCCATTAAACCCTAAACCCATAGTCCAATAGCCCAATAGCCCAGTATCTAGGTAACTGGAGCCCTGGGGGAAGGTGGAAGGGGAAAGCACCCGTCTCGCGAGCATCTGCTGTTGGAGGAGATTGCCGACCTCGATTTCACGAAACCGCACGGTGCTCAGACAAGTATCCGGTGCCAAACATCGATCAACCCGAAAATCTTCGTGCCCTGAAGCCCTGGGCTTCCAAACCCGAAACCCCAAACCTTAAACCCCGAATTTGACCAAGGACGAGTTTCCCGCCAAGGTCGAAAAGCGGAGAGGAGTTCGACGCCCGGCGCCTCGCGTCGCTCACGTTCTTCAGTGGCGTTACGTGGCATGGTTGGGGCTCGCGGTTGCGGGCTTAGGGTTTAGGTTCCGTTTAGGTTTGGCAATCTGGGTTTAGGCTTAGGGCCAGTTATGGGATGAGGTGTCTTCTGGGGTTTAGGATAGTTGGGTTTGTTTTGTGGAGTCACTGGTTTGAGCGAGCGCCTATACAAACTTTCAAAGGCATGCATATTTCGTGACGAAGCTGTTTAGGGGGACAGCTTGATTTGGCGACGTCGAGAACAACGGACATGGAATACGCAGCATTGTGTTGATAGAGACCTTACGAGTGCAGGCTTACATTGGCTGCTTTCTGCACGTCCTGTACCAGTGCCTGGGACGGTTCAGAAACGCATGTTCCGTACAGGATCTGCCCGCGCACTGTACCCACCAACCTACCTACCTATACCTATCTCCTACCTCCTCTACATGCATGCGTGCATGCACCCATATAGTTACACACATACCGGCACACGTACAAACCAACTGGCATGCTTGCTTACGTACATGCATGCAGTCTATGCACAGGTATAGGCACGTTCGTACACACATAGATACATGCATACCTGCATTTCATGCATCCATCCATCCATCCATCCATCCACCCACCCACCCACCCACCCACCCACCACCCACCCACCCACCCACCCACCCATCCATCATCATCCATCCATCCATCCATCAATTTATGCATGTAGGCATATCGACGCACCTGCACAAACACAATCAGACATAGATACATACGTGCAAGCATAAATATATACATACAGACATGCAGATGTACATGCAATTATGCTTGCTTGCATGCTGGCCTTTTCTTGCTTACTGACTGTCGTGTTGTACATATCTGTTTGCCCGTTAATTGTTTGGGTGTTTGGTGACTGGTTGATTGATTGGCTGAGTTTTGACCATTTGCGGTGTTTGCAACTGATGTAATGCTCTGCGTGCTGCCCGAAACCCTAAACCCATGGTTCACTCTTTGCCGTCTTGATTGATACAACGGCCGGTTGGTGAGTTTCTATGATCGTCGACAAACCCTAAACCCTAAACCCACCTACCCTAAACCCTAAACCCGACTTGCTAGTGGACTGTCTGCTGCGAGGGTTTGACGATTCGCGAATTCTGGTCGGCTTTTGCTGTTAGTTTGGGGGTTTACCCAGAGGCTCCATGGTAGTTCCTTTTTGGGATTACCATTATAGGATTCTATATAAGTATGAAACCCGAAAAGGAACTACTATGGAGCCTCTGGGCAGGGGCGATTCGCCAGGAGCCAGCGGGCCGCACTGTTTTATTCCGCCAGGTGATTTGTGCAGTTTTTCGCTGGCGGTCCGGCGGCTGTCTGTTTGGTTTGTTTCGGATGGATTTGGGGCGCATTGATTTTGCGAGTTTGCTGGTGGTTTGCGTTGATCGTGGGCACAAGGATTTCGGTTGGCTCGGGTAACCGATCGCTCGCTGGGATGTTGACGCAAGTACTCCAACCGACAACTGGCTTGCTGTCTGGATCAACATGTACTTTGCCTCTCGGTCCCTGCATTATGTTGGCTTTCAACCCTTCCCTCCGCTGCATTAATTAATGGCCTGTGGTTCCTTGATTTGGTGTCATCTACTTGGATCCTTTTCCTGGTTTTCCCAGCGTATCTGCTTACATCTGCTTCCATTAGATAATTAGCACCGCTTCTAATCCCCGTACATATAAATTATGCTGGACTTTTGATAGAATGGGAACCTCATAGGGCCTTTACACTAGTGCTGACTTGCACCCGTAAGCCCATGTAGCCCCCTTATTGTCAAGTATATATCATAGCCCTTATCGGGCCCCATAAAGAAGACGATGCCCTCAAAGCCCTGGACTCTAAGCCGTTATATCCCCATGAGGCTCTACTCCCCGGCAGTTCTGTTTGCCGCTGCCCGGTTTCCGCCATCTTCGCTCAAGAAGCGACCCGGGAGCAGTCGCACTTTAAGTTCGAAAAGTTTAGGGATTGGGGGAAGAGTTTAGGGGGAAGGGTTTGGGGTACAGGGGTTTCGGTTTGGGGGGTTCAGGGGTCTAGGGTTTTCGGGTTAGTTTCGGAGGGCTTGAAGTTCGAAGGGTCACTCTAAGGCTCTAAGGTTACTAAGGGGTCTATACGGGTGATTCTATCCAGTTGCTAGAATGGTTGTAAAGAGCTGGGTTACTAGAAGAGCAATATAATGGGTAAGTATAATCTAGCTTACCATGCGGGTTGCTGTGTACTGGTTGTGTTTTGGTCGCACGTTGAGGCTACAGGCTTCAAATCTTGAAATCAGATGAGCTCTGAGCCTCACGAGTAGGTATTATAGCTTTCAAGTTTCAATAAGGGGCGGGCTATGAGTCAGGAGTCTTCCGCCCAGAACTCCCTAAAGCCTTGCGACGACTCGAAACAGGCGGCAAGCGTGATCACGGAGCGTGAGTCTTCTTGGACCTCTGTTCTCAACCATCTCTTATTGCTACGTAGATGTCTTTGCTTTCAATTAGCCCGGCCGGGACTTTGCTTTACAGCTTTCCGGCGGTTTCTGATATGCTGTTGAGGATGCACAGGTACCGCACAGACGCAGAGACACGCGCTTATAGAACACACAGTCATGATCCTTCTTTCCACCGTCGAACGCGAGTGGCTGTCCCTTGCTATGTATATATATATATATAACAATAATAGTAATAATAATAATAATACTAATATATTTTTGTTTATATAACATATCATTTCATCTCACATCATAAGCCTATACATATGTATGTACAAGTTTAAGTGTATATGTTTATACATGTATCATAAGCCTATGTAGATTCCCTAAAGCCCTTGACTGAGGCGCCTCCTGGACACTAGCACTCTGACACACGCCTTTGGCTGCGCTTGTGTGCCTTGGTCGGACCCTGATGTAAGGCCCATGCTCAACAACAAATGAACCTCTGGCGTGTTGTTGGGTTTCGAGATAATTAGGTTCTGGGAGGTCCCGATCATCAACAGTTAGTTCGGCTTGAAATCTGTTGTGGAAGCAAACCTTCCTACCAATGCCATCATTGATACGCATACCGATGCTACTACTATGACAGCGCTGTTGCGGATACAAACACTCGACTCATGCGCATACTCGTGTTTAATACTATGTCCAATACTAGTGATAGCGCAAATGCAAACTCCAATACTAAAAACAATACAGGCACTTATACGATTATTGATACTAATTCTCATGCTAAGACTAATGCTATTACCAGTAGCAACATCAAATACCAATAAGCAATACCCAGGCTTGCAAAAGAAGTGTAGATGCAACACCCAATCGACTCTGCAAGACCACCATCATAACATCGGGACCTGGTTAAGAAACCCATGGGTCGTTATTGGGGATCCGACAGTTTTTGGGCTATAGGACCTGGGTTGTCTAATCAGGCCCCCAGTTTGATTGCAGCGCCACCTTTTTTCTTCTTGCTACTGCTCTCGACTCGCCTGAGGTGGATAATGTACACAACGGGAGCCTTTATACTCCCGCATACTTCATTGGTGGCTTGGTCTTGCATATTTGGGAGTTTCCGAAGATAGGAGACCGTCATACAATAATACCCTAAATAGTTGGATCCTTACTCTAAGGACCCCAGAATAAGGTACCCCTAATTTTCGGTAACTCCCATTTCTCGGGGTGCCATTCTGCGCAGGCCGTTTGTAGAGGAGCTTTTGCTGCTGGCTCTCTGCGTTGCTTGTTTTCAACCCTGCCGGTCCTGAAATCGCAAATTAGGGGTACCTTATTTTGGGGTTCTCATAAAAAGGATCCTACGATTTAATGTACCATACTAGGGTCCCCTATTTTCGGAAAGTCTTAAGTTATTATAAAAGAAGATGATACCAATCCAGTGAGACACTGACCCTCCCTGGTTCCCTCACGCCGTGCCGCTGTGTCGTTGATCTGAATATGTCTGAATCACAGAGCACGGCAGAAAGTTGCAGTTCCTGCCTTTTGCAGAGCCCTTGAGCATTGGGAGTTCACAAGTGTCCCGGAGAACGGTGTGGAGTTTGAGCGTGGATGTTTTGTTGGCGTGTATGAGATTTTGTTTCGGTTTGCGTTTATAAGGGTTTGTTTCGGGACTACTTCTTCCGTGAAGTTCACAATCGCATGCACAGGTCTGTTGGGGCACCCTGGCTTGGAAGTTTTGATTCCAGGTTTCGATCGAGTTTTCGCATTCCGTTCCAGCCCTTAACTAAGTCCTTAAAAAGCCCTTGTCCCTAAACCATAAGACCCTAGCACTACTGCGCTTTTTCTTTTTCAAAAAGCCGCAACCCCTAAACCTTAAACCTACACCGCTTGCCTTGGCAAAGACAGCCTCTAGCGAACTGAGGGGTTGGCCTACTTCAGGGTGACGGCTGGCACCATTCGACACGCCAGCTGCATTTGGGTGGCTACCTTCACCCCGACAAAATCTAGAATAATAGCCTTCAGGGAGTGCTGTGCCATCATTGTTACCTGCTTCTGAGGGTTGAGGTAGGCGTGGGGATTATCGTGAGGGGTTGTCGGCACACAAGGTATGGTTCAGGGCTTGCAGCTGGGGCCTTAAAGGGTTTCCGATTGAAGTTGTGTAAGTTTAAGGTTGATAGGATCGTGGAATGAGGTTAGGGTTTACAGTCTGGAAGTTTGGATGTAGGGTTTAGGTTCAGGAGATACTCTCCCCTGGGGTAACAACCGATGCGAGAACATACTCACACCATTCCTGGGGGTTCCTTTCTAGAGCCATAACTCTCATGTACATCACACCCTATCCAGTTGTTGAGGCCCCTAAATTATTGGTAACGTAATGAAGTACGTTCTCCTTTTTGCTCCGGGCAAGACTCCTAAACCCCCAAAACCCCGAACCCTCCCTAAACCCCTAAACCCTAATTCCTAAACCTAAACCCTAAGCTCTGAACTCTAACCCCAAACCCACCTGGCCTGTTGGCCTTGAAGTGTGCCCATTACCTGGCAGGCATCAAAAAGGAGCTCAAAAAAAAAAAACCTAAACCCAAGGAAAGAGAACCTCAAGGCGGAGTGGCTGACCACCTATGTGCACGGAGCCCGGCCGTATGGACCGGTACGAGGGCTTCGGTGAGCCCTTCGAGTTCCGGGTTGAGGGGTCATTTAGGGTTTAGGTTTGGGGGTTTAGGGTTTAGGGTTTAGGGCTTAGGGTTTAGGGTTTAGGGTTATTGTTTGGGGGATTCGGGTTTGGGGTTTAGGGCTTCGGGTTTAGGTCAAGAATCTCGGTCTTGAGCCTTATCTGTGTCAGCTTTCCTCAGCTTCTTCTCCATGCAGCCTCGGTCCACAGCTAAGAACCCCCATGTGCAGTTTTATCCTTCTGGGATCCTCGTTTTCAAAACTTCCTAAGAGCCGAGTATAAGGCGGGTTGATATTGTGAAGAGAGATGCGAGGCACTGCGATCCCTCGACTCGGAACTTGTGCTTTTTGTGAGTTGTGATTTCCTCAACCAGCCAGTTCGTCAAGAGTTCGAGCGTAAGCCGGGTTTTGGGCTGTTGGGGGTTACCGGTTTTAGAGTTTGGGTTTTAGGGTTTATCGTAGGGCTTAGACGTTTGGCTTTCAGGGTTTGGTCGTCAGGGGCTTTGGGTTCGTGTTTGCTGAGAGGTCTTCTACATTTGTTCCTGGTCTTCGTGCTGAACGGTTCCCGAGCCCCAACTCCCTAAGCCCTAAATTCCCTAAACTTACAAACGCTAAACTCCATAAGCCCTAAATTCCCTAAGCTTACAAACCCTAAACTCTAAACCCTACCCCCCCCCCTCCCCATCCCTGCTCTTTTCAAAAGCCAAGCATGCTGCAAGAGGAGGAGCAGCCTAAGCATGAAACCTGAAGGCCCTAAAGTGCTTCTACGGGTGTAGAATTTAGGTTTTAAGGTTCGGGGTTTAGGTCTCAAGGTCTGACGGTTCAGGTGAGGTTGAGGATCTAACTGAGTCTAACCTAAAGTGATGAGTTGAAAGTTTAGGCTTTGGTTGTCAGAAGTCTTTCGTGCAGAGCCCAGGTCGTGCACCGGCTTCTGGGTACCTTTCATGCATCTCGGCCTGCAGCTGCCGCTAGTTTAGGGCTTAATGTCCATGGTTTCGCCTGAGAGACGATCATGCATCTCCGGAGGACTCTTGCCGGTATGAGTATGATCATGATCATGATGAACATCATTATGTTGTTTTCCTACTTACTTTGGCTGGTATCATTCATCTTCATATATGTATATATGCATACACACATACGCACGCACGCTCATACGTGCATGTATGCATGCATAGATACTGCCGACATACATGCGTACGTAGGCACAGACATACATATATAGAGATATACATGCATGCATACATACATACCTTCTTGGATGCCTAGGACGACGCAGTGGTGTTCGGACACCTTGCATGCATTTCTCAGATTAGCGAAGAACCTGGCCCGAAACGTCTAAAACCCAAACTCGCTGAGCCCTGGTCTCTTCTTAACTTATCCCAAGATGCCTCAGTTTTGTCATGTATCCTTAAGAGGCTAAACCAGCCTTGCACCGCGATGCACCCTCTCTCCGCAGGTGGGCCAATTTCCGCTTGTGTCCACCTGCGAACAGCTGCTTGCTTGATGGTGTAGGGTTTGCTTGATTTCGTAGACGGGTTAGGGTTTAGGGATTTATGGGTTTAGGGATTTAGGGGTTTAGGGATTTAGGGGTTTAGGATGCCTGCTGACCTGGGTGTTGAAGAATTGAAGCGAGTTCCTCCTTTCGACAAGCGTTGAGGGAGTCGTTTTTCGCTTGCCTTGGGTAACCGGGTAGCAGGCTGCATCATGCACAGCAAATGCAGTATGTAGGGTTTCTTTGCAGCCTCTAGTCCCTGCTAATTGGTATGGGAATGGGGGGGAATGGACCCTATGATAGTCCCTTAAAGTCCCTTATAGCAGTCGCGAGAGCCCGTCCCACGTTTCCGCGGAACAGGACGGAGCCAAGTGTTATGTGACTACTGAAGATCGGTCGTTGAAAGCCTGGGGGATTGGGGTTGAGGGTTCCATGCTTGGGGGTTCAGTCCAGGGTTTTAGCAGGGTTTGGGCCCTTAGGGTTTAGGGTTCAGGGTCTTGGGGTTCTAGGGTTACGTAAGCGTTTTGGGAGTTTAAGGCTGTAGGGATTGTGGTCATCGCAGGCATTGTCCTTTAAACCATGGTCATTGGAACCTACAGTCTACAGTAGGTTTTCTCAGCAAGGGATCGTGAACAAGATGCTGGGGCAAAAGGCCTGACAATTCCGGCTTTAGTTTCGGGTTTCCTTGAAACTACCATACTTTTTTGTAGGCTCCTGTTACAGACCATACAGCTTCGGGACCTTACAAAGAAACGCAGTTATTTTTTTGTGGATCAAGGTAGGGTTTAGGGTTTTAATGTGGTGGCCCTCTAGGTTGAGGCTTATTCACAGATATCCTAGGGTTTAGGGTTTAGGGTTTAGGGTTTAGGGTAGAGTAGTCCTCGTATCTTAAGCTCCGAAGCCAGATGTCAGACACTGGGAAGGCACCTGCTGGGGGCCTTAATGATTGGAATGGGCGTTTGGGTTATATGATATATGATATAAGAGAGTCACAACAAGGAAGACGAAGGCATCGTATCACTAGCTATTGCGAAAAATGTAGGCTCGTATAGACTCGCTGAAACTCCTGCAGTTGACACCCGTAGAGAATCCTCATAGACCATGTAAAACTCCCACAACCCCTTAAACCCGACAAACCGACAAAACCAAGGAGTGCAAGCCATGGCCGCTGGAAACCTCGTTTGGCTCTCCGGCGATGGTTTGGGACAAATTTCAGGGTACTAATTAAGTAAGCTCCACTGTTATTCCTGGGGGGCTCCTTCTTATACTTATATACTCGAATATGCCACTATGTCCCCCCCAAATATGTGTTCATTATCAAGGCCCCTATAGTAGACATGAGCCGCGTTCCGAGACGCGGGTAAGCCCCCGAAAGAGCCCAAACCCTGAATCCTCTCAAGACGCCCGCTGTTCTCCGCGATCCTTGGAGACCTCTATACTCTTTCCCTCGGGCTCCAAGTATGCAAAAAGTACCTAAAGTCGTCTGTATATCGTTCCTACTTTGGGCCATTTGGAGCCCAAGGGTTGCAGACTCAGGAATGTGGTCATCGACCACCTGGCCCACCGCGGAGGGGACGACAAAGGACCACGCGACAGTCACCATCCAGCAATCCTAAAGAGCTGCCCTTGGCGCTAAAAATCGAGCACATGTTATGTGTACTGGAGCATGGCAGCTTCATTTTTTCGCCGGCGAGCAACTCCAGCGACTGTCGTGTTGCTTCGCCGTAGGTGATGACAGTTGATGACATGTCGAGAGTGCCTCAGCGAGTCGTCCAGTCTTCAGATATTTCTACAACTTTCGTAAGCAATCCATGAAGACGCCAGATACCCTTCTCTTGCTGCTGCACGGAGTTGGATTTGCTGCTTAGACTTCAGTATCACCTAGGCTTAAACAGTTCCGACGAAAGGGTCGAACAAGAGAATACAAGTCCAAGAGCACTTGTGGCTGCAACTGAAAGCGGTAAATGTAGATCCCCAGAAACTGCGAGGAAAGCACGCCGTCTGAGCCGCGCTGGCTCGCTGTGCAGTTTCAAGATCCAGTTCTCAGAGCACTGCTCTTAAGGGTTTAAAGCTGAGGGTCTTCAGAGCATCCAAGTAGCCAATGAATTGTTCACGCAGTGAGCTACATGTCTCGGTGCGTGATACTGAAGTCCTTGTGAACAAGAATCGTCGAGAACTGTCATGTGCTGAAGTCGAGAAGAAGACATGCGATGCCATCGCGCTTTGGGCGCTATCTGGTCGCAGCTGCAATAACAGTTATGCCAATATCAAGTAACAGTAACAATAATCACAATACAAAGATGGTAGTACGCATAGCACCAACAATACTCCAAAGATAAATTCCACGGTCGGCTTTGGTATGAAACCCAACTGCAGGCTGGGTCGAGCAGACTGAATCGCACTGCATGGCCTGATTGCTTTCGTCCCCTGGAAAAAAGGCATCCATGGCGACAGAAGACCGAACTCTAAACCCGGAAGCAGGAGACCTGCCAGAGAAGATTCGAAGATTTGGGTTGCGTTTGTTTTTTTGGTCTGGCTCCGAAAGTGTGGCCCTGTTGGGGTTTTAGGATTGTTGAAAATAAGGCAAGGGGATCGATTGGATACTTATGCTGCAGCTGTCGCTCATAGTTTATAACGGGGTGTGGAACCAGTGATCCCACCACCCCTTAATAATACGGAATCTACCTTAAATCATAAGATTAAGGGCTCTATAAATTAAGGGTTTAGGGTTTAGGGTTTAGGGTATAATTCCAATTCCTGAATTAAGGGGTATTGGGTTCTCTGGGGAGCCCTGAACTGAACTTGGAAAGCCCTCAACTCTGGACTGCTATTCGTCAGGGGATCTATAGGACAAAAGGGATTTACAAGGGGTCTATAGGGATTCATAAGGGGTCGATAGGGATTAATAAGCGATTTATATGGGCGTATAGAGGGGTCTGTAGGGATTCAGCGACTCTGTCACCCAAGCCTGAACTATGATCCCGAACACGGGGCCTGAACTCCGAAATTGAGATGTGGTCCCTCGCTAGCAGCATGTAGTGGCACTGATGACTAGCCACCACGGTGTCGTGTCATGTCGCTGCCGTACACAAGCTTACCTAGAGTCTGGAATTCAAAATCTATGTTTTAGGAAAGCTGCGCGAGCCAGAAAGTGTTAAGAACTTTGAGCTGCAAAAGACCACTCAACCCTGAGATCCTCAACCTTACATAGAAGCTGTGTGGTGTTAGGTGCTGCAGTTTAGGATCGTTTAGGATTGTGTAGGTGTCATTGAATCTAACGCTTGCCGCTTGCTGAGCCGGTATTTGGTTGCGTGCTTGGCGCGTCCAATGCTGGCTGGGCGCTACCCTCATGCCCGGGACAGGCCTTATTACTACATACACACACACACACACACATATATATATATATATATATATATGGATATATGTATATGTACCCTCACATGTATAAACATATGTATACGTTAATAGCATCATTGTTGCTATTAACGTTACTATCGCTATTACCGTTGTTCCTACTGGCAGCACTCAGGATTTGAGATCTTCGAGTTCAGGGTGTCATGTGGGGGTCGGAACGCTTAGTAAAGATGTCCTCAAATGGTGCCCCAAAACCAGATTCAGACTATTCCGTTCCTTGGCCTTCGGCTTTTTGTGAGTTAGGCTGTAGGGGTGTGTGGGGGTTCAGGGTTTAGGATTCAGGGTTTAGGGCTTGGGGGTGTGATTCTGATGGTTGGGCGATCCAGTCTTGTGAGTAAGTTCGATGCCAGGTGTAGAGCAGCGTCCCGCAACCCAGAAAGTGAAGTCAATCACAGAATAGGCCCGTGGCACATGCTTGAGCTATTGACATCTGTTCCTCCGGGGCCTAGACATGGGAAGGTCTAAAGCCCTCAAAGCCCTCACCCCGAGTCCCTCTTGAGTGCCAAACGCGACTGTACAAGTACAACGAAATGCACAAGTAAACAAATGCCAACATACTGGGATCACCCTGTATCTAATCTATATGTGCTTACACAAGCAATACCGAGAAACTTGCCAGCATTAATACTAATGACAACAACTCTCATCCAAGTCGCTTGCAGGCTAAAGCGAGGGCTTTGGCGCATCCATCGGGTTACTTGGCATGGGCTCAGAACTTCCAGGGGCGGCCTCAGCAACTGCACTATGATTGCTGAGAGGTTCTACTGCAATATGAAGTCGGTGTTAGTGCTCTGTGGGCGAAACTGTTGGTGCCTATCTGAACTGAATGTGACCCTAAACCCTAAACCCTAAACTGTTCTAGTTGGAAACATGAGCAACGAAATAGTTCCTGCACCGACACACCAGGAAGTACCCGGCCGGCCTTAACAGTTGCAATGATTAGGGTTTAGGGGTTTAGGGTTTAGGGTGGTTGTCATGATCGTTATTGCTATTATTCTTGCTTCTACTTGCCACGGGCGAGAGTGCTCGGTCTTTCAGCACAGACTTCAAGGTCAAAGCCCTCCTTGAATGCACTATTCCTGCATGTTTCAATCAGTAGCCCGAAACCCGAATCCCTGAAACGAGACTATCTCACAATACACTCACAGCATGTCTGGTCACTTTACCAGACATCCGCGCTTGTCTTGCCGACATCTGACACTCTTGCTACTCCCAGAAACTGGCACCGGCTATAGTCATAGCAGTTTGCCTGCTTGCAGGGTGATGCTTCGAGTCTTGTTTCTTTCATCACCCTGGCTCAACAATATCATCGAGCTTTCGTTCTGTCGACTGCAGCTGTGTTATTCAGGTATTCTTATTACCGCTGTTGCCCATTATTATCAGTATTATTATTGCTTGCAATGTTGTTATTATGAATACCATAGTTGTATTTTTAGTACTGTTACTAGTTATTCTTCTGACGTCTTGACCACCCTAGACCCTAAACCCTAAACCAAGCCCGAAGGCATGGTTCAGGTGCCTTGGCTGCAGCTTGAGGAGGCGCTTCTGCGAGGCGCACGAAGGTCTTCCCATGCCAGCCCCTATAAGGTCCCTTCTGGTAGCCGCTATCCGGATTTATGGTTTAGGCTTTAGGGGTTTATGGTTCAGGTTTCCTCAAGGCGTGGGGCAGGGCTCACAAAAGGCTTCTTAAAAGCAGACATGTCATCCCAGGTGACCCCCCCTTCCCCCCCTGTCTCTTTGAGACTGGCGTAGCTGGACACCATGAAAGCATGCCTTGTCCGCCGAACCAGTCCCTTATGGTTGCCGCTATCGGCATTTACGGTGCTAGGGTTTGGGTTTTATTACGGGGGGCAAGAGCGCATAACCCATCAACGGTTTTCGGCCGTCCGAATCCGAGGTATGGCTTTCCCTTGGTCTTTTTGGTCTCTGGGCTTAATCGCCGCAGCTCGGGAACAGGACTCGGAATAACGGGCTTTTTACTACAAGGGGTATAGAGGGGCCTAAATAAGTACCAATACCATTTTGACCATTTTGGGATTCCTTATCAGCTATTCACAGTATCATACACACCAAAGCCCTACTCTAATCATTACTACGGCCCCTTTCTAAGCTTTCTAAGGATCCCAAGACTGCTTGCCGACTCCTGGCAGGCAAAACCTGCCTACAGTCTCCATTGTAGCTCCTTTTTTTGTTGACCAGTTTTAGGATTTGGAAACAAAGGAACTACAATGAGAGTATAGGTAGTAGCCTTATATTCCGAAGCAGGCTGGTGCGAAGGTGAGGCTCGGGCCAAATAGTATATACTTTGGCCCCCAAAGTACCTATATAGGGACTGCTTTAAGGCCAAAACGTATACTATACCGGTAATATTTGTAGTATTTAATCATACACTATACTCTGAGTCGGCAGATGCCCTTATGCCTGGAGCTTTGCTTGGGAGGAGACATCTTTCTTACTATTGCTGGGCTGCTGACGCTGCGAAGCTGTTTGCCAGGCCATCAGTCCATAAGTGCTAAGGTTAACCTTAACCCTGAAGAGCTTACCTCTTTAAGGACTTGTACAAGGAAATCACAATCAGGAACCCTAAAAAAGGTAGGTTCTTCAGGGCTAAGGAAAGGTTTAGAGTTTTAGGGTTGAGGGGCTAGGGATCGGGGGCTTAGCGTGTAGGGCTTTAGGGATTTGGGGCGTATAGCGTCTGGGTATTAAGGGTTATTGTATTACGGCAAGTGTAGGGAACTTAAGGATTTAGGGTTTAAGGCACAATCGACAACCAGCATGATGCTTGTTTCTCGATCTAGGGCCTAGGCCTTTCCGCAACGGATGTTTGTTGCCCTAAGGGTCCATGTACTCATAGTATATACATTGGCCTTAAAGTACTGCCTGTGTAGGTACATTGGGCCCATAGCATATACTACTTGGGTACATGGACCCTTAGGGTTGGGGTATCTGTAGTCCATCGGCTCGTCCGCAAAGAACATGTGGCGTATCACTATCACCCCAGAATGGGATAGCTTCAACGAGGTTAAGACCCCGGGAGTACTTGAATACATATTTACTCTCATCTGAAGTCTTGCATTTTTCCACCGACATGCATGCAGAAAGGTCCGAGACTGCGTAAGGTATAGTAGTGGGGCCTCAATCATTAGCATGGGGTCATGGGACAATTGTAGTAGAACGGTGATAGGGACAACGCATAAGAGTTTCAATATGAGCATTCAGACCCCTATGTTTATCAGCCTAAGCCTCCATGTTCAGCTCCACCCGTTGCCCCAACTCAAAAACAGCTGTGCGAAGGCGCAAGTGAACCCAGCACTTGGCGATGCGTGTGTCTTGGGCACAATGATGATTGCGATGATGTTGATAGTGTCGACGACGATGGTGATGTATCTTTGCACAGTGAGAGTGGCTGTGATGAAGTTGAAGATGATCATGGTTTTCCTGCTTACTGTTTATACGTGGCAGCGGACTAGGATTGTGGTTGGTGTTCTGGATGCGGCTTTGGTGACGACTGCTTTCCGGCCTTCTGACAATCGCACACGCCGCTTTTGCTTCTGATACTGACTGTGGCAGGTGCTCCAGTTCCTGTTATCTCAGCGATTGCTGCCCCGCTACTAAACGACCAGCACCACAACCACCACCACCACCGCCACTACTCCTACTACTCCTACTACTACTACTACTACTACTACTACTACTACTACTACTCCTCTTGTTGCTGTAGTTGCTACTACTGCTACTGATTCCTACTACTTCGTACTTTTTTTGAGCCCTCAAGCCTGCGTGTCTGATTCTCTGGATGCTGCCAGTCCCAGCCTTTGTTGTCGGGCTTCCCTCACCTTGCCACTTCTGCTACTCCGGCTGCCTGTTTATCTCCCGGTGTATATACGTATGTATATATACCTATATGTATGCATACAGATAGGTTAGACCTGTTTATTATCAAGCTGTCCAGCCTAGCGTTCAGTAAACAAAGGCATCAACAATGAAGCAGTAGATACAAATGGTCACTGTGATGTGTATACGCATATATATATATATATATATATATATATATATAAAAAAAACATATACACACTCATGTAGATATGACGTATGTATACGTTTGTGCATATATTTACGTTATATGCATATAATTATATATACACATACACATTTGGAATAGAAAGTACATATAGGCACACATTGATTCACTATTTCTTCTTGCCTGCCTGCCTGGTCGTTTGTACGCTTGTGTCTCTCTTTCTGCATGCACTGTTGTTCGTTTGTTGGTTTGTTGCGGTTTTATGTATCATACACACCTCCGTCCTCGTATCGTTGTATGTGTAGGTCGAGTAGGTCTGACTATCACACCCTGGCCAGCGAACACATGACACAAGTTGAGTCGTCTCAAACTTGCCGACTGGTTCACGGCCGCTGCTTCCGCAAGGCATATTCTGCTTACTGTGGCGACGGCGATTTTTGCCGTCACGGCGATTTCTCTGCAGGCGCGACTCCAGAGGGCAGGCTTAGGGTTTGCTTAGGAGGTTGTTCCCGGCGTGCCCTGTCATAGGTCAGAACTTGATTCCAATGTATGCTTGAAGGCTCATGGGACTTAGTAAGTAAGGTTATAAGTAGGTTATAATTCGGATAACCCCACTTAGGGGACTTATAACCCCAATTATAACCTACTTACTAAGTCCCATGATCCTCTAAGTGTGGAACAGTACGACTTTCGCATTGCGTCCCTCCTGTACACCCCAGCCCAGCCATGATTATGCTGCACTGCGGTTCGCGCTACGCTAAATGTCTACCTCCCAGACCCGGCAAGCCATATGTCAATAAAGAGATACGGGGGATTGTAGGGGGTAGTGAAACCTAAGCTTCCGTTCGAACCCATACACCCAGGGTGGCACGAAGGCAAGAGTTCTTTCTGTGCACTGTCGATGCATGCAGAGGAGAAGTGAAGAAATTAAGCGGGTTTGTGGGAATGAACTGCATCCGCACCCCCGTCGTAGCATTGACGTCGAACTATCTTAAGCCCTCGAGGGATATGGGTCGAGTCATGGTTGCAACTGCTTTTGCACTGAATTCTACAGCCTAAGATTGCCAAGGCAAGGGTCGATACACGTTGAGCCTTGAAGAAGAACAATCTCATGATGGGCCAATCTGTAAACCTGCTATAGGGGCCTAAATAATTATCGATACTATAGTATTCATGGGCCCCAAACCTTGTTCTAAATATTAAGGCCCCTATGTAGAACCCTACTATAGGTCCCTTATAGTACCTTTTAAAGATCTTTAAGGACCCCTTTAAAGGGACCCCAAACCTAACACCAAAGCTTCCGCAAGAATGGCGCGACCTGCCGCAGGTGGTTTGCCAGCTTCAGGGGCTGGGCGCTGCTAAGTTTGCATTTGACACCCTAGGGCTCCAGAAACCTAGACACGGTTGATGATATAAATCCTGCATTACTGTAGGGCTCCTTAAATAAAGGGAGCTACTCTGGCTCCTTAAAGGGATCTATAGCGTTTAGGGTTTAGGGTCTACTTGGAGGATCATGGGACTTAGTGAGTAAGGTTATAAGTTCCCTAATTGGGGTTATAAGTAACTATAAGCAAAGTTACCTTGTTTATAACCCTAGTTACTACGGTTGATGATTTAAATCCTGCATTACCTTAAGGACCCTAGACTATGGGAATTATGGTATATTCCTTATTATGGGTAATGCAGGATTTATGTCACCAACCGTAGTATTAGGTTCCTGAGTCAAACCCTTTTGCGCTTTTTAGTTTAGGGTCCCGTTACTAAACCCAAACGGCAAGAATAAGGGAACCCTTGTTATGAAGGGGCTACCCAGGAACCTAGAGTAGGCTACTAACCATATGTAACATATAGCCCATAGCCCAACATTTAGGTAACTGAAGGGCGCCAGGATTAGGGTAATGACTTTGTTAAAGGAGTACTGGTCGTGAGGAGCACGTGTTCCTGTACCTGCCATGGCTGTGGAGTCAGCATGGTTATGACAGTCATCCTCTCGGAAGTATCCGCCTGCTACTCCTCTTGCTCCTCCTCTTGCTCCTCCTCTGCTTCACCAACATGACTATCAAGATCATGTTCATTATCATCGTTTTGATCTCATGCTCTTTCACACTGCTTAACACAGTTTCTTTCCTCGTGACCAGAATGCCTACATGAGAACAGACCCTGTGAACATTGACCGCTGAACCCTACCTGAACCCTGTAAAGCCTGTCTTTCTGTGGCTCCTCAATCTCGTTTCTCCATGTATAAGGCCTCAAAATGTAGGCTATTTGCCGTAATGGTTGCTGTCCCGTCTTCGATTTCACTCCACCCTGACTTGTTTTCATGAAGCTGAGCGCGGCATCGCAGGCACGTCTTCCACTTCTCACAGCCGCCGTATGATGCAAAACCTGTGTGCCCTACACCGAAGGTTTCGGGACTCAAGGGTTTTCGGGTTTACAAAAGCCCTACCCCTTGACGTCGGGCATACAGATAGGAGGTTTGCAAAACACACGCTTACTGCACTACATATTCCTTGTGTTACAATACCATTTCCGATACGTACCCATAGCCGCAACTGCGAGAAACCTAGGGCAGTTGACATCACTGTTAACCAAATCAAAACAACATGGCGCGTATAGAAGCCGGATAAATAACCAATCTCATTCCTAGGGTTCCGAAAACCCTCCTAGGACCCAGAGTAGGCCCTTATTCCCTTTTTTAGGGTTTAGGTTCTCTTATAACCCTCTTTAACCCAAAAAGGGCACCCTTTTTATTCCTAGGTTACTCTTAGGCCTAGCCTCACTAAGCCTTAAAGGAACCCTGTTCTGGTTACTAAGGCCCTTAGGTTAAAACAGCAGAACTTTCAGGATCAGGGGACATTAGTACATTCGGTTATACGTACCGTAGTTGGGGGCTTTTGTAGTTGTAAGTATAGTTACCGCATTAGAAACTTAGGTACTAAGGCCGATGATCGTTGAAACCCTCAACCCTATAGATCCTTTAAAGATCCCTTATGGAAACCCTTCAATTAAGAAACTCTTTAAGTTACTAAGCCCCTAAACCCTAGCCACTGTCCCCACTAAGTCCCCATAGATCATCCCTTCAAAGACCCCTTTTAAGAGACCCCTTTAAGGGACGCCTTGTTAGAGATCCCCTTTAAAGGGACCCTTGAAGGGTCCCTTTAAGGGATCCCTTTTAAGGGATCCCTTTTAAGGAATCCCTTTAAGGGATCCCTTTAAGGAATCCCTTTAATGAATCCCTTTAAGGGACCCCTTTTAGGGAATCTCCTTAAGGAATCCCTCTAAGGGACCCCTTTAAGGATCCGATCCGAGGCCCGGCTCCGTCATGTCGTTGCCTGGCTTCGCCTCGCAGGACTCACCGGCCCCTTGGGCCCTGAAGTGGGGGGGGGGGGTTAGGCTTGAGGGTATAGGGTTTAGGGGTTAGGGTTTAGGGTTTTGGGGTTAGGGTTTAGGGTTTTGGGGCTAGGGTTTAAGGTCTGGGGATAGGGTGGATTTAGGGTTTACGGCTTAGTGTTAAGTTTAGGATTTCCGGGTTTAGGATTTATGGGGTTCCCGGTTTAAGGTTTGGGGTTTAGGATTAAGGGGAGTGTCCTAAACTTAGGCCCCGTGACAAGGATCGCATCATTTACGGTCTGCATTGCGGTCCGGTCATCTTTCTGCAAAATTCCCTGATGAAGAGTTGGGGTTTCTTCATCCCAGAGCTCTCAGCATTTAGGGATTACGGTGTAGGGTTTCAGCTTTGGGGTTTAGGGTTTAGAACTTGTAGTTTAGATAGTTTTAGTGTGTTGGTATGTAGAGCTTCTTCCGGATGTGAAGCACAAGGGTTAGAGGCCGAAGTGTTGCCATGCATACCCTCGGCTTGAGAGATGATGTCAAGCAGTATAACCAGCGTAAGATCTGATTTCTGTACGGATTTCACTTGTTTTTGCTTTGCTGTCTCGGGGTTTATAGGGGGCTGTTGCACGACTATGAGCATTTAGGTTGTGACTTGCATGTCTGGGATTGGGATATGGGAAGCTGATTCGCAATGACCATAAAGCTCCTTGGAAAGACCTGTAAAGCTGAGTCGCCCCAGACTTAGACCCTAAGACTTGAAACCCGAGAAGGCTTTGGGTGGTTAGATGCCTAAAGGCCTAAAGGGCCCTGGCAACACCCACATCTCCTCGAACAAACCGACAGTGTTTTAGGCTTCTCCAACAGTGTGCTCAATCCGAAACCCCGAACCGTTTTCAATCCCTAACGCCCTAACGGCCCAAAACCGTTTATACCGAAACCTTCACAAGTCCTAGACTATCAACCCTGAACCGAGTTTCAATTGCGGAGTCTCTGAAGCAAAAGCCCCGAGCTCCCAGATAGCGGATGCAGCACAGCGTTCGGCTCTGCGCCGGAGGCTTGCTCTTGTTATTCTTAGTCGTGTTGACTTTGAACCAGACAAGTGGCTAGATAGACAGACGGACAGATAGATAGACAGATTGACAGTTACTGTCATTGGCTATTCGCATCATGGTTTGGATATTGTCGCTGTGCGATCGACTTGTTAATGTTGTTTCGGCTGGGGCGTGGGGAGCAGGTGTTGCAGGGAGGTTGAAAGGTGTGAACTCCCTAGTTCTAGATCGGGCTTGCTTTCGTTGCGTTGGGACCTCGGTACGCGTGGACCTTTTGTATCGTCGACACGCCTCTGATTGCAGCAAGGGAAGGGGGAGCCCCATGTCAGAAGAAGCGTCAGCAATTTGGGCTACCCTAACCTAGAAGCAGCTTTCGGAAAGAAGGCGCCCCACCCGCGTCGGTTTGGTTTCGCTGGGCACCCTGGGAGCCGAGATTACACTCTTTACCCTAAGCCCCAAATGCATCAAGGCCAAACTCTGAACCCTAAACCCTAAACCCCAAGCACTACACCCACACCCCAACTGTCTGAAGCTTTGGAGCACGTGAGGCCTCAGAGTTCGGGGGATTTCTTCAAGATCAGGAGTGCTTTTTCCCTTTCCTCATAGGCCCTTCGTTTATACAGCTCTGAGCAACTGGTTTCGACGTACTCTTATAGTTGTAGTTCCTACTCCTACATTGTATACCGTATTACCCCTGATCAACTTGCAATGACGTTCCCGATGTTCCGGTAATACGATATCATGTGCTCCAACATCCCTATTCAAATTGCGCAGACCTTTATTCAACGCTAAGCCTTGCAACACTGAAACTGAGCAAGCCAGATCCTCATTTGTGCAGACGAAACCCTAAACCCTAAAATCTCAACCCGAGAGCGGAAAGCCGTAAGAATTGCACCTCCCGACCTGGAGCCTGAAACCCGACAGCCTTTGGGGTTTAGGGATTTAAGGTTTAGGGCTTTAGTGTTTAGGCCCTGAAGCACACTGTCTACTGGAGGGTTGAGGGTTTTGATTCAGGGTTTAGGCTGGGGCGTTAGGGTTTATGACGAGAAATATTGATCACTAAACCGCCCTTCTTTCAGGGCCGGAACATAGAGATCACTACGGTAATCCATACTGAGTGAGGCGCCAATAGTCAGAGGTCCATATTGTAGTTCTGGAAGAAACCAGAAACTAAACCCGGGACCCTCCATCCTCGCGTAGTGTCTGGGCAACAATGCCTTTCTCTCACAGGTGGCCTGCTTCGTTGCATCACTTGCCTCCTGGCTATGCTCGGGACCTCTTAGCAAGACCGGGGTTGTTAATGAGTATGCCTTCCTCACAATGGTATCTCGAACTAACTTCGGAATCCCCAACACGCCAGCAGTCCCGAATCGGCCTGGGGATGTCATTATCAACGTCTTTCAGACCTGCGACCGTTTAGTGCCGATTTTGACCTCCGATCTCGACTGCAACTCTTGCTACGCTTTCGCACAGTCCTCTAGCTGAGAATGGCAAGATAAAGCCATGCTCCACAACGAAGTTTAGCACCCCGAACCGGATTACTCTCAGCAGTTACCTTATCCTGCACCTGACTTGAGCTCCATGCTCAGTGCCAAAACATGCCTTACTCCAAAAGATCCCCAGGGCTTACCGTCACAGACCTCAAAAGCCGTGAACCCTTGGCTTTTGTTTCAACACCGCCCAGGGTGTAGCTGAGCCTTCATGCGTTGATGGCAAAGTTGGCTTCCTAATCTTGCGATTTTGAAGGGGCAGAGCTGTTGATTAAAGGACTTTGCCTGCCGAACCTTACAGTAGAAGCCTAAAAGCTGGAAACCCAATAGCCTCAATCCTTAAGAGTAATGTATAGGGAACCCCGGCACTAGTTGGCCTTAATCCGGTTTCCTACAGTATGGGGTTTACAAAAGCCCCAAACCCCAAATCCTGAAGTCCTAAACCCCAAACCCTAAACCGCTACTTGGAGGATCAGGGGACTTAGTAAGTGGGGTTATAAGTCCCCTAATTGAAGTTATAAGTATAGTTACCTTATTTATAGCCCTAGTTACTAAGTCCCATGATCCTTCAAGTAAAACCCTAAACCCTAAACCCTATAGATCCCTTTAAATGAACCCTTATAGTATCCTTTAAAGGAACCCCATGATCCTTTAAGTAGACCCTAAACCCTATAAACTCTATAGATCCCTTTAAGGAACCCCTATAGATCCCTTTAAGGAGCCCTTTAAGGAACCCTGATTACTAAGTCCCATGATCCTTTAAGTACCCTAAACCCTTATAGATCCGTTGTAGAACCCTTTAAGGAACCCTCGTAGATCCCTTTAAGGAGCCCTTTAAGGAACCCTTAGTTACTCAGTCCCATGATCCTTTAAGTAACCCCAAAACCCCTCTTATAGAGCCCTTATGGATCCCTTTTTAGGAACCCTTTAAGGAACCCTAGTTACTAAGTCCCATGATCCTTTAAGTACCCTAAACCCTAAACCCTAAACCCTAAACCCTATAGATCCCTTTAAAGGAACCCTTATAGTATCCTTTAAAGGAACCCCTATAATATCCTTTAAGTATAGATCCCTTAAATGGAACCCTCGCCTTGAGACAGGTTTCTTGGCTCCTTGCCCTCCTCGGGGCAGGGCCAACCTTAGCCCCCTGGCGCACGGAAGAAAAAAAAAAGAACGGGGCGTGGGGGAGTGTAGGGTTTTAGGGGTTTAGGGGTATTCTTCGTGGGGAGTGTAGGGTTCAGAGGAATTTAGGGGTATTCTTGAGGGGTTCGAGGTTTATGGCTTTAAGGATTGGTCGCAAGGAAGTAGGCTTCTTCCTGTCACGTTTGCTAGTTTATACATATTCGTATACCCAAAAAATCCTTTCTGCTGATTAAGGCGCCTTCGTAAACGACATGAAAGCATTTGCCCAAACCCATGATCTGAGAGTCTGGCAGCCCCAGTGACCAGGGTTTATGGTTTAGGGTAAGATGGTTTAGGTATCGGTGTTTAATTTCGAGGTTCAGGGGTTCAGAGGCTGAAGGTTTCAGGGTTTTGGGGGTTTCATGGTTTAGGGTTGTAGGGTAGGCGGGTTTGGGTTGAGGTTCAGGATGTCAGGTTGTAGGGTTTCAGGGTTGGGTTTAGCAATCTGGGGTGCTGTTTCGCGGTTAGTTTAGAGCTTCAGGGTTTAAGGGTTTCAGGGTTCGTGTGTGGACGCTTGTCAGCTAATTCAGGGCTTTCTGAAGCCTCTGCATTGTGGGTGCCTTTGCTTTCGATGATAGTCTTACGCTGTGTTTCCTTTCCGTTTCCTAATACCCCACACTGAATTCCAAGCCTAAACCCCAAACCCGCACACCCAAAGCCCTAAAGCCTTACTTGAAGGCTCATGGGACTTAGTAAGTAAGGTTATAAGTAGGTTATAATTAATTAGGATAACCCCACTTAGGGGACTTATAACTCCAATTATAACCTACTTACTAAGTCCTATGATCCTCTAAGTACCCGAAAAAGCAAGCGAGTTCTCAAGGCACCGCAGCGAGCCTTGCGCGCGTTGGCCATGGCCGCTTGTTTTGACAGCCCCAGGAAGATCCTAGACCCTAAACCCTAAACCCTTCATAGGGTCCAAGGTTTCAGGGTCAAGGTTTACGATTCAGGGTCATGGGTTTAGGGTTGAGGAGCCCTGGTAAACTTGTAGGTTTGAAGACTGCGGAGTTTTGGGGTCTTTTGGACGGTTGTCGTGAAGCACGATGGGTTTTTGCTGGAGATATCCTTGAACTCTACATTCACATGCTCTTCTCGATCATCGAGGTCAGGCTCAAACTGTTTTGGCAGGGTTCCGGTGTTTTGATCGGTTTCTCAAGGTGTGTCCTTGTTTAGGGGTTCTTTCAGGCTTCTTGTCTTTACAGGCTAGGGTTTGAATTATGGCTCAGGGCTTCAGTGCTTCAGCAGAGTTCGGTGTCTACCCGTGTGGGATTCTGAGATTCTCTCTTCTGGGCGGGGCCGGCGGAAATTCTCCGCCACTGTTCGGGGAAGGGTTGCAGAGCCTGTAGCCATAAACCCTAAAGGCCCTAAACCGAAAGCCAAAGGGATTCTGCGACTGTCTCTTCTGGGCGGGGCGGGCGGAAATTCTCCGCAACTGGTCGGGTCGCGGTTTCAGAGCCTGTAGCCATAAGCCCTAAAGCGAAAGCCCTGAAGCCCTAAGTTTAGCCTAAACCTCTAGCCTAAGCCCTGAGTCCCTAGCTGCAACTCTTTGCGAGTCAGTGGCTCCTGTAGGGATCCTTGCTCCTCTGGACCTCGGACCGAGCTGCCCTCCACACAGAATAATTCCCAAGTGTTTCCTAAGCTCTCCTTCTGAAACGGCGAAGAATCTTGACTTTAGAAGAGATTGTGCTGTCAGCATCTAGCTGCTGGCAAACGAGCCGTGAAAGTAAAGCAAAGGCCACGCTGCTGGTGGCTTGCACGGGCCTTGGCTCGGTTCGGTTTGAGTCTCGTGCAGGTGCAGCCCTGATGTTGCATGCCATGTTGATGATAAAGCTATGATACACGACAGGCACGACCAATAGCAGGCTACAGCTGAAGCTACACATCATCAAGGATGTCTCCTAGATGCATTCTCAACACTACGGCCCCGAGACAACTGTGGTTGTCTTGATCTCCTTCTCCTTCTTCATCGTCGTCAAAGTCATCATTACGAAATGTGACACCACCTCCGACATCACGACCATGATCCCAGTTATCTTCGTCACCCTCATATTCTTCCTACCAGCATTATCAGCAGTGTAACCATCAAATGTCATGTTCATCCTCGTTGGTGGGTGTGTTATCGTCACCAACAGTGTATTGTCTTGTTTTCCGCACAGTAGAACTCTCATCCGTAGCACGACCATCCAGACCACCAGTACAATCACCATCAATCACCCTCCAGGACACTCACTTCCAGCCTCGCGATAACGATGCTCTCCTGGTCATCGGCATCATCGTCATCATCATCCCATCTTCATGTTTCATCTCCAACTTCGTCAAATGGCTTCAGAGACCATCTTGCAAGCCATCTTCATGGCTAGCGCGAGGGTGATGTTGTCTCTTGGAGATGATTTTGGTCTCCAGTTGATATGCGAAGTAGCCGGAACAGCCAGAATAACCTTAACTCAACAGCACACTAGCTACCCCACTTGCAGTGATCGCAGACAGGCTGAAGGAGCCAAGGAGTAGCGGATTTAGAGCCTGATCGAGGCTGTGCCCATCGTAGGAAACTCCTACACTGAGCTCCTCTTCTTCGGATCTATATTATGAGGTTAGGGTTTAGGGTTTAAGGTTTAGGGCTCAGGGTTTAGGGTTTCGGATCTATATTATGGGGTTTAGGGTTTTTTTGGCGATGCTGCTTGAGTCCGTGGGACGTGCGCCCGAATACCTGAAAGAGAGCAAGACGCCCTTGAGCTCAACCTTGAATTCGCGGGTGGGTTGCAGGTTTTCAGGGGGAGTCGTCTCCCTAAGCCCTAAACCTGAAACCCCTAAACCCTAAACCCCTAAACCCTAAGCCTTAAACCCGAAACCCTTAAACCCGAAACCCCTAAACCCTAAACTGTGGAGTTTCTACCTCAGAGTGACAGAGGCTCCACGCTCGACTTCAACGCCTTTGCTGCCATCTACCATTGCTTTGCGGTGCGACAACCTGCGGGGTTCACTCAATTCAGAAGTTTAGGGGTTAGGGCCTAAATCCCTAAACCCTAAGTTAGGGGTTGGGGTTTTCATGTTAGAGGTTTAGGGTGTAGGGTTGATGGAAGCAGGAATCGTCAGATGCAGCAGTCTGGGCGTCAGAATAATTGGTCGGGTGAGCATTGGAAGAAGAACAGAGAAAAGGTTGTATTTAGATCTCCTCTGACCTAGAAGGTTCAAAGAGTTTGTGCAATCGTTTTTGGAGATCATGTGGCTGCAGTGTTAGTGTCAAGACTCGGAAGTGTCAAGCGCTGACGCTCGTCGTAGAAATTTGGCACTGAACCCTAATCCCTAAATCCCCCTAAGACCCTGTGGAATGCAGGTGCTGCTGGCTCTGCGACTGGCCAGCCCCAGATCACTTTACGATGTCGCAGGAGGGTTTAGGGTCTAGGGAGAGTTTGGGGTCCAAAGGATTTAGGGTTTTGGGTTTATGAAGGATTCAGGTTTTTAGCGTTTTGGGTTCTGGGTTGAGGCTGAGCGTTTAGGCATCAGGCCAGGTTGGAATGTCGTCACTACGGTTGATAATATAAATCCTGCATTTCCTTAATAAGGAATATACCTGAATTCCCATAGTCTAGGGTCCTTAAGGTCATGCAGGATTTATATCATCAACCGTGGTACTCGAGGTAACCAGATGTTTACCTAAGCCTTTCAAAATCATGGAGCAGAAGCTAAACCCTTGCACCTCGCAGTCCAAAGCCAAACCACCGAACCTGAAACTATTCTTGAGACCGCTTTATTTCGATGTGGCAGGATGTTGCAGACACCTCAGCAGGTTGATTCGGAGTTTTCAATTTAGGGCTTCGGGCTTGGGGTCCCGATGCAGCTGCAGAAGATTGCTGCATTATTTTTTGCGGTCCTGGGCTTACCCACTTCATACAAATAACGTATCGTACACCCTCATACCCTGTTCGAAGCTTTCACGGCAAATGTTGAGTTTAAAGAATCAGACGGCACGCAGGTTCAGAGCTGTGGGCTTGAAATAAGTGGCGTTCACCGCAGACTTTGAGGGAAAGCCCCGTAGGTGAGCAACCAAACTGTTTGTCCTGATTTCATTTTTAGCTGTTGTCTTCTCATTTGGAAGATTCTTGCTGTTGCTGTGCATTGCGGCGGTGCAGTTACTTGCATCAATCCGGTATCCTAAATCGCCTGAGATCTTGAATGCCAAAGGCGCCCTCACCCCTCGCATCCTTCATCCCTCGCTAAGCCAACTTGCGAGTCCCAACGAAGCCGTAAGGAGTTTGAATTTCAAGCATGATTGTATCATTTCTGTTTTCGTCATCCGCATCATGGCTTCCGTCATTGTTTTAGATGCAGCCATTATGTTCATTGTGTTTTTGATGTTGAGAGTTTTTCATAGTTTGCTAGTATTTCTGTTAAGTGTATAAAGGCCTGAAATTCAGAGTGTAGGGTTTAGGGCCGGTTTGCTCAACCAGGAGCACGCTGGCTCCAGTCTCTGCTTTCTGTGCCTCTTGGTTGCTACTGTTGATGATCTAAGTCTTGCATTGCCCATACAAAACAACTAAAGGAATATACAGTAATTCCCATAGTCTAGGGTCATTAATTACCCCAAACTCTAAACTCCAAACCCCTAAATAGGTAGTGCAGGATTTGTATCATCAACCGTATGGCGTCACTGTGAGTCAGCGCGACTAGGCTGCCACCGAGGGTGTTTGTGGTACAGGAGTTTTCCCAATCTTAAATCCTAAACTCGAAACCCCAAAACCATGAAACCCTAATCCCCTAAATCCCAATCCCCTAAACGCTTGAACCCTAAACCCCTAGGCCTGTTTCAACTGCTGCTCTTTCGTTTCGCCAGGGGCTAGGCGAAGGTTCGAAGGCCGTTTGAGGTTCGGGGTGCGATTTTTGAGCTCAGCCCCAAGCCCTGAGCCCGAAGCCCAAACCCCAACAACCTCGACGAGGTGTTTACCTAAACTCTAAAGCATAACATTGTTGGGAGTGTTGTTCAATGACTTTGGGCTTGGTTTGGCCAGAAGTTGGGGGAGCGACCCCTTTGTCTGACATGTCTAGCTTCGAGGAAATTTAGATACAGACAATACGAGGGTCGGAGTCTTACATAAGGGATGGTGTTCGAGAGCTAAAACTACATGTCAACATTTTCCAAGGCCTCGGCAGGTACGGTTAGGGCGATTAGGCACCATTGCGCGTCATGCAGTCTTAGTGTTTAGGGAGCTTGGGCAGCGGATACTTTATACTTCTCTGTCAGGAAGCCCAACAACTCGCATGACATTGGTAGCTGTTCAGTGACCCTCGATATGTTTATGGCGGCATGCTGCACTGTAGACGGTAGTCAACCGTACAAACAGCATACCAGAGGCATCGTGATACGTAACATAAAAATGATTAAACACACACAAGCATGCATACATACAAACATACATGCACACATACATCCATGCATGTATGCGTGCATGCAGCGCAAATACATACAGACATACATACATGCATACATACATACGTACATGGGTACGAACGTACATACATACATACGTACATACGTACGTACATACATATATATACACACACATACATACACACATACATACACACACTTATGTGTATATATATATATACATATATTTATAGACAGACATATACTTAGATTTATTTACTGGACCCAAAGCACCAAGATGGGGCCTCCAAGACCTGTAGGAGAGGAACAGGCGCAGATCTGCAGGTTGGCACTCGTCCACGTCCTTGTGGTGCTTTGTCTCGCCTCTTCCGCCACTTGCCCAAAGAAGACAGCAGAAAAAACCGCGCCCGGAGCAGAGACAGCATTGCGCAGAAGAGCCAAACCGGAGATTCTCACACAGTCGGAGATGTCTCTATGAACGCCCTCCCAAAATTTGATATCGCGTTTGGTCAACACATGGAAGTCTTGCTTGGTTTGAAGGGCCTTCGGGACATTCCCGGGACGTACTTGAAGGGTTTTCCAAAAAGATTAACTAGCACGGGGCCCTTGAGCAATATCACGACCAACAGATTTGCCGTCAGGATTCCGTGACAGGACGACAAATTCGACGATCATAGCATCCTCAGCAAACCCGCTAACACCACAACTGGCCGCCGATACTGATGCTACGGCTGCATTGGTCATGCTGCTGCGACTACAACTGGCACCATCACCTCTCCTTTACTGCCAACACCGGTAGGGCGGCTGATCCGGCTAATACACTCGTCCTCCTAGTCCAAGTCCAAGTCCACGTCCTCCTACTGATGCTGGCTCCGGTGATGTCACTGCTACCGGTATGCCTTGTACTAGCACTAGCATGGTACCTGCTATACCTCTATTACTTCTGCCAGGCCGTCAAAGTACTAGTAATTCCGCGTGTGCTAAGCGCATAGTCACGGCACCAGCTACAACTACAGTTCCTCTACTTGTAGCGAATCTGAGCAGCACTTAATACTTGATACCATGTCTCATTGTCCATGTCGTTCTGCTTGCTTCCTCATGCGAGACTAGCAATTCAAAACCGTTTGCTGTGAAGCAGCTGCAAAGGCCGCACTCCCTCTGGATTTGAAGCCCAGTCCCTTAGCCCAAACCCAAACACATGACATATGAAGCAAATCGAACCGGTAAGATATTCGTCCCGCCTGCAAAACCTCATGGTCTATGTATAGCCCCCAGCCCAGAAACTCGCTGACCTTGAATACTTAAAGGATCATGGGACTTCGTAACTAGGCTTATAAGTAAGATACTATACTCATATGTACTTATAACCCCGGTTAGGGCATTTGTACAATCTTACTTACCAAGTCCCCTGATCCTCCAAGTACGAGCCAGCCAGGGAGCTTTGCAACCCTGACCTCTTTGAACTCAACCGCCACCTGGGCGTTTGTTCCCGAGGTTGCAGCGCCCCCGACCCATTTTCGGGCACTGCTTGGCGCGAAGGAGACACGCGCCGGCGCTGCGACTTGTCGGAAAGCCGGGGCAAGGTTGAGATTCTGAGGGTTCAAGGTGACGAGTGTCAAGTTACTTATCGCCATGGTGTTGCGGCTGATTTTCCAGTAATTGCTGGCATCGTGGGTTGACCCTTGAAGTTATCAGCATTGTCCTCGTTGTGACCACCACCACCACCACCACCACCACCACCACCACCACCACCACCACCACCACCACCAGCAGAATCTGCAAGATGAGTAGCACCGGCAGTAGCAGTAGCACCAGACACTGGTGTTGCTGCTACTGCGTTTAGTCGCAGTCGTGTCAGTCGGCACTGTCCTCTGTATTGTCAAAGCCGCAACTGCATGCACGCACCAATGTAACCAGGAGCAGAGCACATGTAGGCCGTAGGGTGGGTTTCGGGTTTCCGGTTGGGGTTTAAAGGGTTTAGTCTAGGGTTCAATGGGAATGCATACGCTATGTGCACAGACTTGCTCCAGATTGCATCCTCAAGATGCATTGAAAGCCATGTATGCATGTAGGCAGGAAGACAGCAGTGTCGGCGAGACTGGCAGTGTAAATTCAACAACCGCGGTGCGACAGACATACTAAAGACTAGCAGACATAAAGCCAGAGAAGAAGTGGATGGCAACGAAACGTCGACAGAGAGAGACACCAACTGGCATCCTGAAAGCCAAGCAGCCTTGTCCTTTTTCATGGTTCCCCCAAAAGAATGAACAGACCGGCTAGTAGACCTTCTTAAATAATTCCTACTACGGGGTATGGGTATAGGGCTCTGTCTATTGTTTCTAAAAGGACAAGGGTGAAGCCAAGCCTGTCGACTGGCAGAGGTGCAGGTGGTCCTGGCTTACAGCATGGCACAGCTTTTGCCACTCGGTGAAGAAGAAATAGGAGACCGGTATTTCTAATCGAGCTACATGAGAGCCTGCGCCAAAGTAGAGGCGAGATGGTGATGATCACAGTAAAGTAAGTTCAATTGTGTCACCAGTATGATACTGCAGCATTAACGACGACGACTACTACTGCTACTACTACAACTACAACTACAACTATACTTCTACTACTACTACTACTACTACTACTACTACTACTACTACTACTACTACTACTACTACTACTACTACTACTACTACTACAACTATACTTCTACTACTACTACTACTACTACTACTACTACTACTACTACTACTACTACTACTACTACTACTACTACTACTACTACTACTACCACTACTACTACTACTACTACTACTACTACTACTACTACTACTACTACTACTACTACTACTACTACTACTACTACTACTACTACTACTACATATACTACTACTACTACTACTTCTACTACTACTACGACTACGACTACGACTACGACTACGACTACGACTACACTACTACTGTTACCACTACTGCTACTGCTACGACTACGGCTACACTACGACTACGACGACGACTAGTACTAGTGCGACGTCTACGGGTACTACGACGGCCTTGACGACTTCAGCTGCGACTGTTGCAGTGCCATTACATCTTGTCCTTTCCTTTAATCTAGAGTCTAGAGCGCCATAATTCGCGCCGCCCGACTGATTTTAAACTTAAGGGTTTCTGGGTGAAGAGGACCACGCTTGGTCTCACTCTGAGCATCGCCAAGCATGTTATGAACCTTTCTGTTTGTTCTTGGGAGAAGGGAGGCGGCTGCTGCGCAGCCCCCAAGACCTAATCGGGTAGAACCTCTGAACGACGGATGCTACCAGATCCGTGCAATGCAAGGCTTTGGTGCACTCCTATCCCAGTGGAGGAGCCTTCCCGAGTGAACCAGCGTTCGTCAGAGGCTTAGATAGTGCGGGGGTATACGGGCTTACCCAGAGACTCCAGTATCCCTTAATGAAGGCAAACCCCTTTCATACATCATTTTAGGGTCCTGCCATAATTTAAGGTATATTCCTTCATTCAGGGATATTGGAGTCTCTGGGTAGCTGGGGGACAGAGCACATGGTGGAGCCTTAATCGGTGGTATCGAACTGGAGGGCTGCCAAGATTTACACGTTGGGATGGCTGCAACAAACTTGTCTGAACCCTAAATGAAACCCTAAACCCTAAAACCTAAGCCCTAAACTCTAAAACCTAAACCCTAAACCCTAAAACCTAAGCCCTAAACTCTAAAACCTAGACCCCTAAACCCTAAACCGTCACCGGACTTGGAGGATCTAGGTTCATGGCTTAGGTTCCATTTTTCGTTGTAGCTTTCCGGGTCCAGGCTGTTTTGGCCATGGGATAAAGAGTGAATCAGTGAATCATGTCGTGCCCTAGCATGTGCAGCTAAAGTATGGTACAGAACGTCGTTATGCACATCGGGCTTAGGGCAGTTTTGTCCGGCGCGCCAGTCTTTCTGGTTGTAGAATACGTTCTATGACCCCTACACCTGAATTCAGCTGTTTGTCTGATTCAGCCTACTCTTGGTAAGTCATGGTGCATGAGCTGTATCTCCCATTTCCACACTCGGGATACAGTCTCAAAGAAGTGTCAACAGCCCGAAGAAGAATTAACTGTCCTTCCAATCCGACCACTTTGCGGCCGGTGCTGATACCGACCGATAGCAAGTGTCTTTCTCGTCGTTACCGTCAGCATCAACTTGATGAACCACATCAGCACCAACCCCCACATCTTGAAATCATCCAGGTTTCGCCAGGACTAGACCTCCACATGCAGAAGCTCCCCTTGGCAACACTCCAAGCCTCCTGTAGTCGAGAAACAGAACTGAAGTTCGGTCTTTAGAGGTTGCGGTCTAGGGTCGGTGAAGACCGTACCACTGATTTTCCTGGGCCTTGTCGTTGCTTCTGCTTTCTTGATCCCTCTCTGACCTAAGGACGCCGGCCACTTATCCGCTCCTCCGTGGCTCCACCGGGGATGTAAGCATGGACGATGGTGGAGGAGTCAAGAGAAGGTTGGAGTCACCCTAAAGAAGAGCTTCGTTTTACGAGTTCTTGCCTATCCCGACTTCACGGCAACTCTGAAGCTCTAGTCAAAACCCTAGCCGTGAATTACTGATGCATTGCACGTACAAAACCAAAGCTCTAAACCCTGGACCCCTATTGAAATAGGGGATTTGTTGTGGGTGGAATCCTGCGAGATGGCATACACTTGGGCTCTAAGTTCTGAGTTCTGGAAGAGGAGGAGTCATGTCTGCAGCAGGGTTTAGGGATTAGTGTTATAGGGTTTCGGAATGATACGGTGTAGGGAAGGGATTAGGATTTTCGGCCAGGATTTAGGGTTAAGGTTTAAGGTTTTGACCAACGTAGAATCAGGCTCTTCGAACTCGACAAGAAGTACAGGAACTAGGACTACGACTGGCCGACGACGGCGACTGCTACTGCTTGCTACTGCAGCTGCTGTACTACTAACGAAGACTACGACAGCGAAGGTTTCTACTACGAGTGCCACTTAGTACTGTTGATGAACAAAATCCTGCATGACCCTAAGGACTTTAAACTATGGGAACTATGGTATATTCCTTATAATGGGTAATGCAGGTTTTTGTCCATCAACAGTAGTGTTGGGGTCTTTATTCTTTCCACCTCCATAGGGCTTCTCCATTGCTACCACTACGACAGTCCCTCATTCCGACCACGAGCAATAGAAACCTCCGCGGCACCAGTTAAGCCATGAACCCGAAGCCTCTGTACCAGGAGTCTCAGCAAGCGGTGTGGAACTGGAGATGTCCCCTGCGGTTTTTGCTGGTGGCGTTGCTGTGCCCCTCGGTGAACTGTTATATAAGGGGTTTAGGGCTTTGGGTTACAAGCGTGGAGCTGATTTGTGGGGTTTTCAGATTGTGAAACCAAGGAAGTGTCACCCGGTTGTAAAAATGACAATACGACTAGTAATGATCAACATCAAGCATTTTAACAGTAGTAGTAGTAGTAGTAGTAGTAGTAGTAGTAGTAGTAGTAGTAGTAGTAGTAGT
Organism: Symbiodinium sp. CCMP2592; assembly: GCA_905221615.1. Lineage (NCBI taxonomy): Eukaryota > Dinophyceae > Suessiales > Symbiodiniaceae > Symbiodinium > Symbiodinium sp. CCMP2592. The sequence continues at coordinate 409,875 of CAJNDT010002024.1, forward strand.
AGTAGTAGTAGTAGTAGTAGGCGTAGTAGGAGTAGGAGTAGGAGTAGGAGTAGGAGTAGGAGTAGTAGTAGTAGTAGTAGTAGTAGTAGTAGTAGTAGCAGTAGTAGTAGTAGTAGTCGTAGTAGTAGTAGTAGTAGTAGTAGTAGTAGTAGTAGGAGTAGTAGCAGCAACAGCAAGCAGCAGTAGCCGTAGCAGCAGCAGCAGCAGCAGTAGCAGTAGTAGTAGCCGTAGCAGCAGCAGCAGCAGCAGTAGCAGTCGCAGTAGCAGTAGCAGTAGGAGCAGGAGTAGGAACAAGTGTAATGATTATAATTTATAATTATTTATCGCTGTTGCGTGAATCAGGGTTCTGGAGTTCTGGTCGAAGTGGTGCGCAGTCCTGCAAAACCAGAGGCCCTCCAGGCATGCATGCTTGGCAATGCTATGTGCGGTCAGTGCACCCGACAACAAGCATAGCGCAAACCCTATGCCGTTCCGGTGCAGCTTTTCTTCGAAGGGCATGTTGTCTAGTAGGTACATCATGGACCCTCACCCCTCAACTCTCAACTCTTACCCTACATACCATGAATAAGACAGTGCCTTCAACGAGGCAGTTGTTGCAGCGTCGCCGTAAATTCCATGTTCGGGTTTATAGTAAGGACTTACAGAAAAAGCAGGTCGGTGTAGTTTGATGCAGACTTTAATTACAACCCAAGCAGCAGAAGATAAGAGCCCGTGACAACCCCCCCGGAGATCCCAAATGTTTAGCCGACCCTCTGGAACTCAAGCCCGAAACCCTTGGCCCGACCGAGGCTAGCCTAAACTGCCTAAGCCTGATCCCTGGCCCCTGACCCCTAAATCCAAAACCCTACATGCGAATCCCCGAACCCTAAATCCTCAACCCCAAAATTAAATCGAAATCCTCAACCCCAAACCCTAAACGTCAAGCCCGAAACCCTAAATCCTCAACCCTGAGCCCTAAAGCCCTCGTGCCTTGCACTGCCTGACGCTCACAAAGGGCCTCTGCCGGCGTGGCACAAGTCCGACCTCAATGGCGGAGGGCGAGGCCGACGGGTGTCGCGAAGGGTCTTTGGGGTGCATCTCCGGCAAATATCGGAACTCGAATATACCCGAAGTCTTACATATCTCAAGAGCAGCATAAGGCCGCCCAGCCGTTGACGACGCTATAAGATCAACACACCAAGATTTGGGGTCGTAACAGTATCCGCAATAACATTGCCATTGTTCATGAAAACTGTACGACGGAATACGAGGGAGTAGAGTAGCATGTGTACATAATATATGCACACGCTCACACGATGTATGCGTTTGTGTGTGTCTGTGTGTCTGTCAGTCTGCCCGTCTGTTTGTCTGTCCGCCTGTCCGTCTGTTAGCTTATACTGTATATGTGTATATGCACTATACATGATGAGAACACCGCCCTCCTCTGGCGCAGTACATTGCCTACAACCTCTGCCGAGAGCCGAGGTCCGGTTCTCAATATCCGGGCTGCCATGAGGTTGAAAGACTTAGTTTTACGATTGCCTGACGGCGAGGGGTTTTGAGAGTTTCGGGCCTAGAGTGGAGGGCTTTAGGGGTGCAGTCTAGGCGCTTGGGGTTTGCGATTCCTGCAATGGCCCCAAACCTAATATCTTTTGGAACCCTCTCCCGAAATAAAAGGCTAAACCTTAGATCCCCAGCCTAACCCCCCCCCCCCCCCGCTTGCCCGGCATTTCCCATCACTCCCTGCACCCTAGATAATGCAAGCGTCACTGGACGTCTGGCAGGGTATAAGCTGCGCTTTAGGGTTTAGAGCTCAGGGTTAGAGTTTATAGTTTAGGCTAAACCCTAAACCCTGAACCCTAAACCCTATCTACCCTAAACCCTAACTTGCAGGTTGTAGGTACTCGGAGTTTACACAGCCGTTTTCATTGTTCTCGACGAGCTCTAAGTTCCTGAAGAAGCCTGACAACCTGAAGCCAAGAAGCCCTACTTCAACAACACCTGGAGGCTGCAGGCTCTAACCAAGTATCAAAGGGGAAAGGAGGGGAGGGACCCTTAATGGGGACCCCTACCCTCTAATGGGCTATATAATGGGTAAATAATAGCTATACTAAGGGTATATACCTGGGGGTCCTTATTAAGGGTCCCTCCTTTTACCCTTGGATAATATGGAGCAGTGGTGCGGTAGTAGTAGAAAACGGATGACCAGACGCAGAGGAGTTACAATGAAGGAGCAGACTGGGAAGATTACAAGCAACTATGTTCACAGGACGAAGTCTTTAGATATAGATGTAGTCATTGTAGATACATGTGTAAGTGTATGGCCTTCGCAGATGCATACATGAGAGAGTGAGAGAGAGAGAGAGAGAGAGAGAGAGAGAGAGAGAGAGTGAGAGAGAGAGAGAGAGAGAGAGAGAGAGAGAGAGAGAGGAGAGAGAGAGAGAGAGAGAGACATACAGTCAACGAGTAGTTATCAAGAACAGGAAGACTGACCGAACCATGCAGCATGGGATCCGCAAGAATCCGTGGCCTCCTTCCCAGCACCCTACAGCTAGTCGGGTAACACCAAATTGGAGCTCCTCCACTGCTCGCCCAGCATTCTGAACCCTGGATTCCCAAACTCGATGCCCGAATCAAGACACAGCTTCTCTATGCAAAGCTTAGTGGCTGAGTGGATACACTTTGCACTTTTGGGGATAATACTAGCCACTATAAAGCGAAAAGTGTACACTTTTGGGGGCTTATGAACTCAGCAACTAGGAAAACAACTCCACAGTCTTTTCAACCGAGGTACTTCAACGCGAGGCCATGCAACGAGGGCCTGGGTTTTGATCGTCTTTCTGAGAGCTTGGAAGTTGGGCGGCTCGTGCTTTGCCGGTGGGTTTTCGTCAGGGTTTCTTTTGAGGCTTTCTTGAACTCCGGCGCAGCTTTGGCCCGTACTTTACGTTTTCGAGTTTTACCAGTGATGGCTTCCGGCCGTTTTGTGGGCGTGGTGCTTCCTGCTTGCAAATTTGTAAACACTTTGTTACTACAATGTCGTAGCTTACGCCTTGCTAACAATCCCGAAGCTTGGTAAGCCATAGAGAAGCGGATGCTTGGTGTGATATCCGTCCGGGTTTAGAGGCGAGTTTCTGAACGTTGAGGGCTTCGAGGTTTTCGGGCTTAGGGTCTTCAGTTTGAGGCTGGTGTCTTTGCTACAATTCGGAAATACAACAGATATAGCCCAACATCAAAGGATGATCCTGAAACTATGCCCTAAGCCCTAAGCCCAATTCAATGTATCCCTGAAGCCTGGCATCCTAAAACATATCAGAGTTCTTTCCAACCCTCCTTCGGAAGAATCCGGAGGTGGCACCTCCTCGCGACAGCCACGTCGCTGCCTGCCGCCTTGGGTAGCAGAGGCCATGTGGTTACAGTAAAGCTTCAGGATTGGGAAGTTCCAAGTTAAGTTTACGATTTCGGTGGATTGGTGATTTTTGGTTTTGCAGAGTTTTTCAGACCGAATTCGTAGGGATTCTGGGTCCAGGATTTGGAAGTTCGGGGTCCTGGCTTCGGGAGTGAGTCTTCGCATCATCGGGTCTCGGCTTTGGGATTCTTGGGTTGAGAGTACAGCTAGAAATCCATAGAAATCCCCTTATGGCGCTCCTATTCCGGCACCCCTACAATCATGTTACATTCCCCCCCCCCCCCCCCCCCCCCAAAAAAAAAAAAACACCCTGTTCAGGCCCTTGCACTTCTTATGAGTCGTTATTAACCAGCGTCGTCTGTCGGATGTGAGGACTCCATCGCTCGGGTTGATGGTTGAAGCTCAAAGGCCATGACTTTTGAAATCTTGCGTGTAGATGGGGGGAGAGCCCAAAGCCACGACTTAGCCATGACTTAAGCGCTTGCCTGTAACGAACATTGTGGACCACCTGCTTAGATCAAGAACTACAGGTTGAGCATCCATAAGTTGATCAAGCATAAGCGGATCCCCATAAAAACCCGAAGCCTTGAACCATTATTGTTCAAACATACCAGCCTTAAACTAGACGCCTAGTAACTACCGAGCCGCTGGAAGGTACTCCTGCAGATTGGACAAGGCGTGTTGCGCTGGTTTCTGAGTAGCTGTGCTAAGGTCAGTACAGGGGGGCCTTCGAACATGTGTAGATGACAAACGGGTTTCGTTCGGTACATAAAACAAGGCTTTCTTTGACGACCTGAAGGCCTCCAACCACAGCAATGTCTCAAGCGCGAAGCCCATCACATGCTACTGGCTTTCTGCGAAAGTCCGAACCTGCATGGACGAATGCGCTCTTCATCCTGGAGTGAAGATCCGGGTCCTTGTTCGTTTCGACCCTGAGATACCTGAACGCAAGGTTTCTTCAACTTGAAAACGAAGGCTGTTGGACTACAGACGTTAACTCGCCATCATCAGCATCATCATCCTCATCCCTATCATCCTCCTCCTCCTCCTCCTCCTCCTCCTCCTCCTCCTCCTCCTCTTCGTCCTCGTGCGTGGCTACGCTGGCGAAGTGGTTCTTGTTGTTGAAGGTTTTGAAGCTCCCAACGCAAGGAGGCGGCTCTGGCATAGTAGAGCCCTAGTATTACTGCTGCATGGCTCCAGGTCTTGACAGAGGCCTTAATATTTCGAACAGGGCTTTGGGGCCCATTATGCTATGGTGATAATAAGGAACCCCACCCCAAAAAAAACTAGTATAAATAGGTAACTAGTACGGCACCTACATTACTCTGGGAACCGAAGCCCTAAACCTCGGCGCCGTGCATAAAGCCACCTTAGATCTGGGAGCATGTTGACAGGAACCCTAAATCTGACCTAAACCCAAACCCCTAAACCCCACATTCGAAAACCTAACAATTTCAAAATCTAGACGTTGAGTAGACCTGAATGCGGTGAGGGTTTTGATTGGAGACATGGGAGCAGCGGTTGCGAACGGCTTAAGGCTTCTTCGAATTCGAGGTTTAATCACGAGGCTTTCAGAATATGCAAAGACTGTGCAGATAGTTGTATATGCATTTATGTGCTATATCCTTTACACTATGCCTTCTATTGTCGTACATGCATGTAGTCTGTCGGCATTTTGCCAGGACCACTTCTACCGGTGGCGTCGCTGCTGTTTCCTGTTTGCATTGCTGGCTCTTTGAGGATTGAGTGATGGGGCGACATGTCGAGTGACTTTGCAGCCCGGGGTGTCCACACATGTTATGGAGCTCCACACCGCAAAATGAAAAGGCCGCAACCTGCCTAAACTGCACTCTTATCTCTGTTCGTGCCGTGGACGCTCCGCTGGGCCAAGCTTGCAGTAAGGTTGCCGTTGCCTCAATACCCGCCCTCGTGTTCCTTCGGCCTCCCTATCTCAACTCAACAGCCCTTCAGTCATAGGTTCCGAACTTGATGGAGTTCGGCAAGTAAGGAACCCTAAACCTTAAACCCTTAAACCGAAATCCTCTACCCTTAAACTCTAACAAGGAACCCTGTCCCTAAACCCTCAAACAGCAATCAGGAACCCTTAAAACCGTAACAAGGAACCCTAAACCACAAGCCCTAAACCGAAATCAGGAGACCGCAACCCTTAAAGTTGTTGGGAAACCCCAAGTAGCAAGGGCCCTAAACCCTAAACCCTAAACCCTGAACCCTAAACCCTGAAGTTTTCTCCCACACCGCTAAAGCCAGACCCAGGCTTTGGACGGTGCAGTGGCCCAGCTTGGTCACGCTGCCTGCCCTCGTAGGCGGGTTGAGGGCTTTAGGGGTTTATGGGTTTAGGGCTTTAGGGCTTTAGGGGTTTATGGGTTTATGGGTTTAGGGTTTAGGGCTTTAGGGGTTTATGGGTTTAGGGCTTTAGGGGTTTATGGGTTTAGGGTTTATGGGTTGAGGGCTTTAGGGTTTATGGGTTTAGGGCGTTAGGGGTTTATGGGCTTAGAGCTGAGGGACTCTATGTGCGCAGGTTTAGGGTAAGGTTTTGAAGCTTATGTTTTTCTACAGTGCTAATCATTAAGGCCCCTATGTTAATCAAACTGCAGCTGATATTCACCCTGTCCTCTTCTGCGAGGATGTCAAGATCTCAAGAGTGTATCCAGAAAAAGGAGCCCCAAAAAAAGAAATAGTTTAACCCTAGACTCTACTTGGAAACCCCAGCATAAGTAACTATGAGCATAGTTACCTTGTTCATAACCCTAGTTCCCAAGCCCCATGAGCCTTTAAGTAGACCCTAACCCGTGGCAGGCTCAGGGCGGCTGCCGGACATCAGCCTAGCAGACTTGCACATATGGGTAGTTGTCAAGATTAAGGCCCCTAAACCCTAAACCCTAAACCCTAAACCCTAAACCCTAAAAGAGGGACCCTAATCAGCACCTCGGGCCTCGAACCTTTTCCGACTAGTTCTCATGGTTCGTCCTGGACTTCTACGAAATTCGCCGAAGCAAAAAGCCCAGAAAGTTCATGAAACCCTAAAGGCTATATCTCTACTAACACCACAGCCCTATCTGGCCTGAACCATGAGCCCTAAACCCTAACCCTGAGTCCCCTGGGTTCTTGTTAAGGAAGTAAATTTATGTTGCCATAGTAAGAATCTATAGAAGAAATATTTGGGTCCTGACTATGGCAACTTAATGTAAACTTAAATCCCTTAATCCCTAAGCCCTTCTAGAACCCTGAAAGAACCTTAAATTGTGGTAACTGATCTTAAGCCCCCTAAGAAGAACCCAGACTAAACCTCCCCTCGCCCCGCAGGCGCTCTCCTCTTCATGGTGTTGCCGATCCAGGGTAGCACACGCCACCTTTTGCAACTTGTCCGGGAATCTACCGAGCCCTGAAGCCCAAAAGCCCCAAACCCTAAAGTCTAAACGTCCAACCCCTAAAGCCGAAAGCCCTTAAACCTCAGACCCTAAAGCCTGACCTTGTTCTCGGGTGTGATGCAGATGCCAGCGTCACAGCCGTACTCTCAGGGCGTTGGGGTGTGCGGCGGTTTAGGGTTTACTTTAGGGTTTAGGGGTTTAGGGAAACTCCGAAACCCCTTGAACGGCTGAGCGACTTTGTGTTTTCTGGCGCCATAATCTCGTAGAAACTTCAGCCAGTATCAGCCAGCCTTGTCGCTTATCCTGCTACCAGTGCCCTGAAAACTTGAAGTAACCCCAAACCCCGTCCTGCGCTTCGGAGGTTTGTGTCGCAGACATACCTGTCGCTGTATGCGGTCGTGCTCTACGGCTACAATGTCTACCTGACGTGTGGCTTTGGCTGGCAGTTTTCGAAATAAGTCCAATTATCTTACACTAGACGCCAAGCAACCTCAGAAAACCCTACACTCCACCGGCCCCATTTCAATGCAGAGCTCCCGAATCGCCCGAATCTCACAAACCTCACGGAGCCTGAACCCCCAAACCCGTTCGCGTCAGACCCGGAGCCCGATCCATACTCCGACACTCTGCCTGACAGAACTCCCTGGTTCTAAATACGATTGAGTCTCATGAGGTTCGGGCTTTGGGCTTCAGGATTTTGGGGTGTAGGTTTTGGGGAGACGTTGAATTCGAAGGCTCATTGTTTCCATGCTACTTCCTTAAGACTCCTTAATGTAGTCCCCAAGCATTCCCCACTCGGAACCAGGGAGACAAGCGCAAGGTGACTCCAGCTAACTCCCACAGTCCTGCAGGTCTTTATTGGGATCAGCGAAATAGGGGAGCCTGGGGGCCTCAATGCATTATACTGTAAGTGTATATGGTTTGCAAGGGGCCAATATTACTAACTATTCCGGCCCCTACGGTATTTGAAGCCTGCACCATGAAATTTCTGCTTCCCCTCGCGTGTAGGCTCTCCATAAAAGATCATGGGACTTAGTAGCTGGGGTTACAGGTAAGAGGCCACAATGGTTTACGTATCACACCAGTTAGGGTACTCATAACCGTACTTACTAAGTCCGCTGATCCTCCAAGCTCGTGTCTCCACAACACCAGCCTGAACCCTTTAGAACTTGCCCCCCTCCCGTTTTGTAGTTCCTGAAGTTGATTTTCTGATATATAAGTCGAAAGGTCGGGATCTTTGGATCCTAAACCCTAACCCCTACTTGGGGAAGACTAGGGTCCTTAGTCATCAAAGGCATTTAGGTACATTAATGTTACAGGTATAGTTGCCTTGTTTAGAACCCTATTCGCGAAGTCTCATGACCCTTAACCTTCCCAGAGGGCCCAAGTACCCAAATAGTAGGGCTTCAGGTCCCAAAATCCATACCCTGAATGGTTTTTGGACTTTGAAACCCTACTATTTGGGTACTTGGACGGACCCTTAGGGCTTGAATGAACTCACCGACCTTGTTCAGGCTTCCATCCGGATGCTGTGACGGCCGCAGCTCGGCGGCACAGGAGCCGTCCAAAAGCCGCCATCTAGTCAAGGACTAGTTCCCACCGGTACAAAAAGCTCAGTAAGACGGTTTTAGGGTTCGTTGAACTTAGGGTGCAGTGTGAGGCGATTTCGTCTCCAATACCCAGCTAGACCCGGAAACTACGAACCCTATTGGGACTGCATCAGGCTCAAAGCCGCATCCGCAAACCAGTCCCCCCGACCTTCAGAGTCCGCATCGTCATTCTTCGACTCTCTTGGCTTCAGGCGCCTCTAAAGCCATGAAACCGATATAGATTATTATGTCCCTAGTAGTCATGTAGGTTCTTATTGCTAGTTACTATTCGGGGAGGAAGTGATGATCAGGCACTTGGACCCTCAGGGAACTTTAAGCCCCTACTTTTCTGACACTGCACATGTAAGTCCGATGCCTCAAGTATCAAGCTCTGCAGCGCTCCTCTGATGGAAGTTGACAGACTGTCTCCCCAAACCGAATAGTAGTATATAAGTACTACGTGGTGAGTGATACTACGCTTTCCTTACCTCCTCTAGTTAGTCTCTTGATGTTGTTGAAGTACATCATACGCATGTGCCCCATACCCGATGCTACTCATACATATCCCGAAGTTTCCTATAGACTCCATTTCAGCCACGCCGGCGGTTGTTTTGGACCGAGGTACCCGGAAAGTATACCTGGCTTGAGCGGTTGGGTTTGCAGAGCGCATTCCATGCCGGCGACTTCGCTGCTAATGTAGCAAGGGATCCAAGGATGGCAGGAATCGGATCTTTTCGCCTTTGTGGGTCTGCGGCTTGTTCAGGAGCTATTTAGGGTCAAGTTTAGGAGTTACTTAGGGCTTGTGGCTCGAAGTCGAGCGTCAGTTTGCCATAGTCTTTCAGTGAGTCACCAAACCAAACAGGACCCCAAGTCCTATAATAAACCCTAATCCCAAAACCAAAAGCCCTGAACAGGGCCCTCAAACAAAAAAGAACAGTACAACTAAAGCCCTAAACCCCTAGGGCTAGACTCGAAGAGTCTGGGACTTTGGGCTTCAAGGAGGTCTGAGATGGGTTTGTAGACTTGGGGTTTAGGATTTAGGGGTGCAGGGTATAGGGTTCAAGGTGTGTTTTTTCCGGATGTGGCATGGGTCGTAAGATGCACGCATGAGGGTTCAGGGTTTAGAGTTTAGGGCTTTGGGGTTTAGGGTGACTGCTGCAAGTGAAAGGTTGGAGATTCCGGCTAAACTCGATAGCCTAGGACAGGATACTGTAGCACAGCGACGGATGTCTGCTCAAGCCAGTGCCACTCAAAAACTCCGGGTCACATCTGAACCCAACCTAAACCCTGCCTCTAGCCTCCATTATAGCTCCTCTTTTCGGTTGCCTTATCGGATCCTCACTTTCAACATGACCAAACCAAAAACAGAGAACTACAATGGAGACTGTAGGTAAACCCCTAACCTCTGGTCCCCAGGTCACTTAAGCTCTCTTGGTCGTTGAGTCAGGGCTTACACTTACACTTGACGGAATGTTCTGAGAGGACATGCCGGAAGAAACTGAAGGCGACGACTTCTTGTTCCAGATTCCATCAGTTTTGCGAATGTTGCTAGGGATTACACATGGGAGTTTCCCGAAAATAAGGGGTATCTCATTTTGGGGTCCTTATAGTAAGGATCCTACTTTTGTTTTTTGCAAACTCCCATATGGACCCCTAAACCCTAAACCCTTTTCGAACCCTTATAGATCCCCCCAAAAAAAAGCCCAAAGGGCCCCCTATTTTCGCAAACTCCCACAGGTTCCTAGACCCTCCATCTACCCTCTACTAGACCCCAAATGCCCCTTCTTTGGCACCATATACCCCTATTTGAGGGTACAAGGAGGGTCCTGGCTCTGAAAGCAAAATGCCGGTTCCGGAGCTTCCTGCCACCAGAACACTTACAAGCTCCAGGCCCGTACTTGGAGATCAGGGGACTTAGGAAGTAAGATTATGAAAGGGTTCCTTAAAGGGATCTATAGAGTGAGTTTAGGGTTTAGGGTCTACTCGGAGGATCAGGGGACTTAGTAAGTAAGGTTATAAGTGCCGTAGGAAGTAATTACAAGTATAGTTACCTCACTAAAAACCCTAGTTACTAAGTCCCATGATCCTTGAAGTAGCCCCGTCACTGATGCAGGATCCAGGGACTTGGGTTCGGCTGCGAGTTTGGAGTCGGTCTTTGCGACGATATGTTTATAGTTAGTGGATGCTGTAAGGGTCCGTGGCCCGTGTACCCAAATGGTATATCCGTTCGCCCCAAAGTCTATGCAATTTAGGTACTTTGTACTAGCTTGGTACATGGGCGGTTCGGATAGTTTCTTGCCTGACCTGCAGGTGGGCGCAGCCATAGGACCATCTCAATGAAGATGAGGCATGCCACGAAACTTGCGAGACCTTGAAGAATGAGTCTACGCCTCCTAAGTCGCCCCCAATCCGATCGCCTCCTGCATGGCTGCCCTAAACCCTAAACCCTAGACCACAAAGGATTCGTTCCTGGCCTCGTACACAAACAAAAAGCACCATGTAAGCCACGAGCATCAAAGGTCGCAATCCAACGCTGTGTCAAGTTCGTTTCGTGCTGAGCCAGTCGCACCTTGGCTGTGAAATATGGGCCGCAGTTAACGTGTGTACGGGACGAAGCTACTTCCGAAAAGGAGATAGTTGCATACCGTTAGCCTCCGAACTGAAGCAAAGCCACCAACACGAAAGTCTTAACACCAACAGTGGTCTTTTCGGTGTTTTACAAGATAAAGATTCGAAAAGGGAAGTGTATTCTTTGCAAGGTTCTAGAAAGGATGCCCATGTGTCTGCCGCACAATGCTACGTTAGGATCGGCCTCGCTGTTCTGGGAACCTCGTGTCGCTGTGCCCGCGCTGCGCCACCGACAGCCAAGCCCTCGTCGGTTTCGAGGTTTTGGCTTATTCTAAGATTCTAAGGATAAGGTTCCTGTAACGGTTACAATTATTGTAGGTTATTACACGGGATTTATAGGCCAATATGGGTTTCAGTTTTGCCCGGACTACACCAACCCCTAACCCTCAGAGGTTTTTCAACTGACTATTTCCCTTGGGGGGTGTGCTCTTCGGGTGTATGGGGCTTAGAGTTGTTCGGAGCGACGGAGGATGATCTCTCTTTCTTCCTTTCTGTTAAAGTAGTCCAGGGCGCTTCTACGCTTTAGTGTTGGTGGTGAGGTTTGTAGCATTTGGGGTCAGGTTCAGGGTTTGCAGAAACGCATGTGCATTGAAGCTGAACGAGGCTCGAAATCAGCATTGGCCACCGAAGAAAAGAGCTTCATGCAGAGCCTTCAGTTTGGCCATTGTTTGCCACACCTTGATCGAACGTGTCAGGGCTGTGAGGGCATAGGGCCCCTGACCTTTGCCATTTGTGTGTTTGTCGCAAATATACTTAAAGACGTAACTGTTGGGCTTGCCGTAAGCTCTGATAACCGTAAGGAACTCTAAACGAGCCCTGAATTCTATCGACACCTTGTCGAACCATGTATAGGGCCCTCTATGAACCCCTGTCAACCCTCGAAACTGTCCTCTGTGTAGCCACAGACCCCAAACCCAAAGCTTCCACCGTCCGTCCATCATCGGGAAGGCCTCCCTGCGGAACATGAAAAGTACATAGGTATTAACCGTCCTTTTAGTAAGGGTGCCGCCTTGTTTCGGGTTTCTAAAGCAGGACCCTAATCTAGAGAACTACCCACATGGTGATAGAGTTCTGATACAGGGGCCGAAGTACTCGACTACAAAGCAATACTCTTGCGGTGTTGTTTAGGATTCAGGAATCACCATTCAAGCACCCATGTTACTGTTCACAATATGCCGGGTCGTTGAGACTTCCCAATACGATTTATGCTTAAATCCTAACCCCCGAAACTCTGGAGCCGCAAACCCCAAGTCATAAACCCCATGCTTGGAGGATCAGGGGACTTAGTAAGTAAGGCTCTAAGTACCCTAACTAGGTTATAAGTATACTTCTAAGTATAGTTTCCTTTTTTACCTAACCTAGCTACTAAGTCCCATGATCCTTTGAGTGTGGTTCCGAGTTCGCGGAGCCTTTGGCGGTACCCGGAAGCTGTCGTGCTGGAATCTCACCCTGGAACCCCAAACTCCGCAAACCCAACTCCCAACCCCTGAGGTCTTGCAGCCGTCAATCCACAAACCCAAAGAGCCCACCCCACCCCCATAGAGTTAAGCAAGTCTTAATGGGGGAACTCGGAGCCCAAAGCCCAATACTCCGGAGATGATTGCATGGAGAGAGCCCTGCACTTGAGGCATCAGCTGCCAGCAATCCATACTGCGAGGTGCCACTGGGCGCGGGGGGTCAGCGTTTAGCTCGGGTCTTAGGAGTTTGGAGTTTCGGGCCTCCCATCAGCTCATGGTAGTGGCACTTGCTGCTGTGAGCAGTGAGTGCGGCCATAGTGCAGAGGGTTTAGGGTTTAGGGTTTAGGGTATCACCGTCAACAGCAGTAGCAGCCCGCCAGCGCGACAACGACGACGGTTTCCACCGTCGGTGCCCGAAGCAGAAAGACAGTGAGAACTGGCCTGATGCACGGTAAGACTGGTAAGACCATTTAAACATTACAGATTAGGTTTGCCCTCCAGTAATCATCACTGTATAGAATGACAAGAACAGTAAACAAATATAATCATAAGAATTACAACGCTGGCAGATGATATATTGACAGTGACACTGACCTAACTAGTAAGAACAGCATTCATAACCTTGATAGCCCTTCGGTACTGCCCCCCCCACGTTGCAACTGTTAGATGATACTTACAGTTTATATACATATATACATGTCTATACATATATAATAAATAAGCATAAATAAATAAATAAATAAATAAATAAATAAATATAAATATATATATATATATATATATATACAGCCCTTGTTACGATGCCCCACCCTTCCAGGCGCTCGTGCGGTGGACGGTATGGCTTGGGCGACCAGGCCCACCGTTGAACGCGATTGCACTTCTTCGTCTCTTCTTTGCCCCGAGACCCAACTTTTCAACCCTTGGGGAATGAGACCCCTAAGCCCTACACTCTAATTAAGCCTAAACCCTAAGGCTCCATGTACCCATGTAGTATATACTTAGGCCTATAAAGTTACATGGAGCCTTTGGGAAAGCCATTCTAGTTGTTTTTCAACCCCAACGGCCCTTTGAGACAACTTCCAAGCTTCCGGCCGCCATCAGGAGCCATCGGCCTTGCTTTGTTTGCAGCCCTCGGCGGCGAGGCAGCTGCCTGCACAGGTAGTCATAGGGTTATGAGGGTTTACAAATTAGGGTTCTCTTATAGCGGTCAAGCTTTGAACCACATTAGTGTGTGTGTGTGCGATTATACTGGACTCTACCTCACAGCCTTATGCTAAGTACTATGGCATGCCCATATCCGACAACACACGTATGAACCCTTCTGAAGCCCCGAGCCCTAACAGGAATGAAATCGCCTAAGCTTGTTGTCGGGATTCGAGCTCTTAGAGCCTCAAACCTCAACCCTAAACCCCTAAACCTCTAAACCCTAAACCCGGCAGGGCGGGATGTGTGGGAAATCCTTGAAGAACCCCAAAGCCCAAAACTAAGCCTCGACGCAAATACCATGAAGCCATAGCCTTGCACCCTGAAACCCCAGACACCCTAGATCCTAAACCTTGCGAATTTGCAAAAAGATAAGGCTCCAATAGTTTAATAGCCGACCGAAATGCATGCAGGGGCGGAATACTTCGTATGTCATAGTGCTTCCTTATAGTCAGTAGTTTATGTTAAAAATCATATACCCCAAAGCCCGCATCACTCCAGGCCTCAGACCTCTCTCTGGTTGGCTTTGGATTCCTGCGGCTTGGACAGGAGAGCATCTTGTACAGGGTTTGATTTTGGTTAGAGTTAGAGTCCTACGACTTATGGTTCCGCGTGACTGTCCCCATTTTGTCTGAACTCCCATGTAAGCGTTCAGCTTATAGGCCCGGTTTAGCTTTCTCAGGTTGTTTAGTTGAAGGTCCGTGCCTTGTTTGTCTGTTGCTTGAGTTTGGAAAGGTTGTAGTACGCTCTGTTGGTCGTTCATACTGCGCCGTGCAAGAACATGGAACCTGACACGGGATTACATGCAGGCTACGCAGTCGCATGAAGCAGACCCTCCATAGAAAGCCTGCATGGTATCCTTTGTGGTAAACCGCATTGTCACACGCCTTGGAGTATCCCAGACAGAAACCGCTGTTCTTGTCCATAGTCTTAGACTTATGCTGACGGCTCTTGTTCTTGGTCTTACTCCCGTCTTATTATCCGCTAGTCTATTTTAGCCTTATTGCTCGTATTGTTTTTTATTTAATGCTAGTCTAGATATCCTTGTGATTATCATCTTAGCCCCTGAGCGCGAATCCTGAAAGCCATGTGATTTTCGGAGACGGTCAGCTGCTTGAATTGAAAACACAGCCAGACGTGTAATATAGGGCTCCGAAGTGTTAGTCAGTACTACTGATAATCATTATAGTAAGAATGGTATAGCACATCCAAAGCCCATGTTCCCGAACCGAACACGAGGATTTGAATGCCGCACATCACCCTGGTGATCGAATCCCAAGCCGTAAATCCTCTTGCACCTAGACTCTGGACTCTATTACTGGCGATGACTGGCTACGCTGCGGGGGTGGCCGATTCTGGATGGGCCACTTGCCTCTTTGTTTACACCCCGCCCATGCAGTTCAGGGGCTTGGCTGTGGATTTTTTCTGGTAGTATTTTGTGGTATATCGTCCTATGCCCAGCATTAATAATGATTATTGAGGTGCTATAGGGACGGTGTTGATCAGATATTGATTCTGGAAGGAATTCGTGCGACTTGTCATCTTTCCGGATCTAAAATTTTCTGTAGAAAAGGCAGAAGCTTTGCGAACCCTGGCCCTTATTCAGAGATCCTTGAAACCAGAATTCCATGCCGGATCATGCTGGTGATCTTTTTTTTGAGAAAGTGCGCATGAATCACTTTGGTCTGCAGCCCCTAATTCCGCCCAAAGGGTCCTATGTACTGATATAGTAGAATGTAGGGTTTCCATATTACCCTAAGGGTCCATGTACCCGTATATCATATACTTTGGCCCCAGTGTACCCATATAGGGAGTACTTTAAGGCCAGTGTATATACTATATGAGTACATGGACCCTTAGGGTTAGGAGTTACTATAATGACTTAGGGCGGTATCCCCCATAACGGTACATAGGACCCTTTGGGATTGTTCTTGAATCCGACATGGCGAACACTGCTATACATAAAGGCTCATGGGACTTAGTAACATAGGGTTATACATAAGGCAACTATGTTTATAATTTATTATAACTTGAATTAGGGGACTTATAACCTTACTTACTAAGTCCCCCGATCCTCCAAAGTAGACCCTAAACCCTATAGATCCCTTTAAGGAGCCCCTATAGATCCCTTTCAGGAGCCCTTTCAGAACCCTTACTTCCTAAGTCCCCTGGTCCTCCAAGTACTCCCCCGCTCTTCAGCCTTAGCCGGTGGAGCGGCGCGCGTGCCCTCTGAACCGTATTTCTGTTGATGATAAGAATCCTGCATTACCTTAAGGACCCTAAACTATGGGAATTATGATATCTTCCTTATGATGGGTCAGGCAGGATTTGTGTCATCAACCGTTGGAGGGTCAGGGGACTTAGTAACTAAGGTTATAAGTACCCTTATTTGGGTTATAAGTATAGTTAGCGTATGTAAACCCTAGTTAGAAAGTCCCATGATCCTTTAATTACACAGCTACGACTTGGAGATACTTGGAGCATCAAAAGGGAGTTCTGAAACAAGAGAAAATTACAGCGAGATTTGCGATAGGTTACAGTTAAAGCAGACGAAGAATGAACAGGGCTACCCAAAGGGTCTTTTGTACTGTTATGGGGGATACTTCCCTAAGTCATTATAGTAATTCCTAATATGGAAACCCTACATTCTACTATATCGATACATAGGACCCTTTGGGTTACAGCAGCACGAACGGCGAAGCTGGCTATTCAGGGCCTTTCTTTAGGCCACCCTCCGGTCCCGCGTCGTAGTACGAGAGACACGGAATCTTGAGCGTCCCGTTCAGGCTTCACGTACCTGCCCCATATCCTGGGTTCTTGTTCAGGAACTTAGTTTAAGTTATCATACCAGGGATCTATAGAAGATAGTATGGCTTCCTTAGTATGGTAACTTAAACTAAATCCCTTAACAAGAACCTCATTTCCGAAACGGCATTCCGCAACGTTCGCACACACCCTGTTCTGTTTGCTCCAAGGCGAGCCACACTTTTTAACTAAGCAGTACCGTGTTGGTCAAATACCGAAACAGAAAGTCCTCAATTCGGCTCGAATCCGAAAAGCAAGCATCCACCACGCCTTTGCCATGTCCATTCACATTTCTGTGGATTTTTTGTGCAGTGACGGCTCCGCTGCGGAGAACCGCACAGCATCCCGCGTCATCAGCCCCTGCTAATCCCAATCCTTAAAAACCTTACACTCACAGCCCGAAGACCTACACCCTGAGCCGTATAGTATAGCTTCTTAACCCCAGGAAAATCGCATTCTTTTCTGACACCCTTCCAGAAGCCTTGGCAAACCCCATAAACGACCACTCCCTAAGCCCAAAGGTGCAGAGTTTGAGGAAGATCTTCCGTGCGAATGCTGCCACCCTAACCCTAAACCCTAAATCCTGACGGAAGAAGCGTTCAACAAAATAACAAAAACTTGACGGAACTCTCCAAAGAGCCCCCAAAAGCCTAAGAAACCCCGATTCCATGCGAATGCTGACACCCTACAACCCCAAAACCCACTCCTTAGACCCCAAGCGTCCCTAAAGTTAGAGGAACCCTAAAAGCCCTAAACCTCAAACCCGAAACCCTAAACTCCCAAAAGCTTGACGCCTTCCGAGCGAATGCTGGCACCCTCGAAAGCCTTAAGTAGGTCCCTTAAAGGCCCTAAACTCTGAGGACGCCTTCCGCGCGAATCCTGGCACCTGGTGGTCCCTCTTCTTCTGGTCCGCCCTGGCGGCTTGCGGTCTTCAGACCTGGGAGGTGCGTGGATTGAGGGTTTAGGGGCTCTTAGAGGGCTTCAGGATTTGAGGTTAGGCATTTTGGGATTTTGGGTGCAAGGGTTTAAGGTTTTGGGGTGTAAGTGCTAGGATATTATTCTATTAAACTAACTTGTTGCACTTTCCGATAGACCAGCAGGTTACAATGCTTATTACTTGACTTAATGAAGTAATCACTACATTAACTTTTCAACTGAAATATTGATTCTAGTCGTGTTATTAATGTCTTGTTGCTGTTGTTGATTCTTTCGTTTGGTGTTGCCAGACGGCTTGTAAGTTCCAAGGTGTCTGTTCAAAGAGATTTTGTCAGGTGCCTCGGTTGATCAGGTTTGGGGTTAGGGCACTTAGGGGTTGCGTGTTTACGGCAAGATTTCGGATTTCTGCACTCAGGGCCTTTGCTTTTGTGTGTAAGTTTAGAATCCAATGCACTCGGCTGTCGAGGTTTGACGCATTTAGGGGCGTCCAAAAATAGGGGGACTCTAATATAATACCCCAAATAGTAGGATCCTTATCCCCTGAATTTTGAAACAGCCTTTGGCTTGGACTCGGCTGTTTGAGCTGGTCGCTACACGAGCAGTGTATCTACATTGGCCTCTCATCTCGAACACTGGAATCTGAACTCTTCCTCGTTTTGCCCATACTTTTGAGATGACCTCAACATTATAACATACTGTAGTATAGCAGAGTATAGTACCTCAATATTATAATATGCTGTAGTATAGCATAGTATAGTACAGTGTATAGTATAGTACTGGATAGCACATCTGATGTCTTCGTCGAAGCTCTAAACCCTAAACCCTAAAGCCCTAAACCCTAACCCCCCCCCCCCGAAAAAAAGCTGCATCAATAAGAAACTCTAGCTGGCCACGCTTTTGATAATAATAATAATAATAGTAATAATCATAATATAATATAATATAACAGCTCAAAATCAGCCAGCAAAGGGTTCTTTAAGGTTTGTCACGAGGGCTCTTATCCCAGAATCAAGCTGTAACTTTAAGGCCATAACCCTCCCGTAAACCCTCAGGGCTCTGTAGGGCTTGGCAACGGTACCGAAAAATGGTTGAGGAGCTCCAGGTCTTAAGAGGAAGCCACGTTTATCCATTCCTTCAGAGAGGCCGACACATCCCAAACATCTGAAACCCATGCTCCGATTCGAAGCTTTCTAGAGGGGGATACTATGAGGGTTGCTGTGAGGACCTAGTGGTTGCTATACGGATGTCTACAAGGGTTACGGGGTTGCTTCTGGTATTAGTGGTTTTGGGTTATTTAAGAATGTTTTTTGTTGTTTTCCCCAGGTGTCGGCGTAGGATGTGTTTGCTGTCTGGGGTTCCAGCAGAGGTGTCGTATGTTAGAAGTTTCCTAGATGAGATCTTCAGAACAAGCGAGGTCCCCGTGAGCTTTCTTTCTGGGACACATCCATCCTACTGTATGGGGTCTAGTGAGTCTAGTTTAGGGTCATACCCTACCCCTTTTTGGGGGGGTACCTAGTTCTGTAGTTAGGATCTGTTTTATAGAAAAGTGGGTAGCCTAAAAACGATGATATGGTATGAGCCTCTAGGCAGATTGCAGTCCCTTTCCCTCAAACAAGAGGTGATTGGGACGAGGGATTTGGAGCTTATTGGCCTACGGCGTGAGACGAGTGCTTTCCAGGCAGGCCCAGGTTTCCTGTTTCTTACAGGCAATTGGGTTTAGGGTTTAGGTTTCCTGTTTCGAGTTTCCGAATGATATAGGGGCCAAAAAAACTGTTCCTGATTATAACCAAAATTATAGTACTCCTAATTATAACCATAATAATAGTACAGTGGGCCCCACAGCGCTAGTCTAATTATCAAGGCCCCGATATTATCTTGCCAGGGGTGTTCCGTAGGGGTCTCACACACTTACTAATGATATTTTCCTCAAAAGTCCTTAGGTGCACTTATTCTTGAACACACCTCAAGACAGTGCTCTAATCATACACGTCCCGAGCAGTTATTAGGGCTGGAACAGAGGTTTCTGGATTTCAGGTCCCCAAAGTTTAGGAGGAGGGCTTAGGGTGTCGAGCTTCGGGTTCAGGGTCTCTTTTGGGGTTAAGGGATTACCTTAACCCGGAATAACTTACCTTCTTAAGGACTTTTATAAAGAGATCATAATAAGGAACCTTAAAAAGGTAGGCTATTCAGGGCGAAGGTAGGGTTTAGGGACCGGGATTGGGGTTCAGGTTTGGGGGCTTCAAGCCATCAGAACAGCAAGGGACTTCACATGACCTTCCAGACTGTATAGCTAGCCCGAGAGATTTCCCCCCCCAGTTTAGGCTATAGGCATAAATGACTCCAGCTGCAGACGCTGCAGCTTAAGCCTTTTACACGCCCAGCTATGCCGTACTCCTTCAAACAAGAACACCGAGACGTGCATCAGGTGACACTGTTGCCTTTGAGTGCTGCAGTTCTCGCTGCGCTGCAGGTGACCGAAGTGGTTTAGGCTTTGGAGTTTTAGGGATTCAGGATTCGGGGTGTAGGCTGAGTAATATTGGATTTTGGGAGTTTTAGTATCCTCCTCCGGTGCCCGACTGTACCGTGTCCCCGTCGGTTTTCTTATCGACTGCAACGATTGGCTAGCTTAGCTTCGGACCTGAGATGCCATTCTCTGTCTTGCATCCCAGGATTTGTGTGTCATATCCCTTCAGCCAAAGGCGAAATGCTTGGATTATCTGTCAATTATAGCATATTGCAGTCTGCAATAAATAGTATACTAGGCTATGTCTCATATCATCACATGTTTTTGTCGAACATTATAAGGCATCCTACAAACCACCATCGCTGCAGAGCCGGAGGAATCGTGTGAGTTTCTGATTTAGGCTTTATAATTGAGTCTAGGCTTTAGGGTCGAGGCCTAATTACCTCCACAATTCTCTACAACAAGTTGCGGGTTTAGACCGATCTGCGCGCACTCTGAAGCAAATATCGTAGCACAAACCATGGGTAGCTGGGCTGCTAGGCTCAGGAAGCTCCAGGTCAGTATGGATGGGAGCCAGAATCATGTTGAATTTGTTCTCACGGTCCCGTCGAAACGTATGGTCTAATGACCACCCGCAAACATATTCTGATTGAGACCTCTACTATGTTACGGCCATGGGGACGTTCCAGGAATTTCGGTGCACTACTGTGTCATCCATTTTTGAGCATAGGCTTTTGCAGAGGGCTACGGAAGAAGTCCTGGGCAAGGGGGCTTAGCCTTCCCTACTTGGTTGACTTAATAATAGTGATACAGTAGCAATAATAACAATAGTAGTACTAACAATGATGATAACAGTACTTCTAATTCTAACAATGGCAACAGCGATAACAAAGCTTCTAAACGGACTTTGCCTCGACTTGGCTCAGGGTGTCGAGTCTTTCGTGTCTAGACAGTAGCGTATAATGGGTCTGAGTGTTACCTAAACCCCTCAACAGTAACCAAATCATGAGCCAATACCTAGGAAGGGCTGTTATTCTACAAACTTTCAGGACCCAGGTATGGATAGTGATGCAGCCAAGACTAATCGAGAGGTTCTTCGGAGTTGGTGCTGTTGGGATTCGACGCAGGTGCCCACGAGCCATTAGATCGAACCCCGAGCCCGTCTTTCCGATACTGACATACGATAGGGGCCCAAAGCATAACCAATGCGATTGTGGCGGCTCCTAATTATGATTAGCTATGGAAAAATATACCTCCAAAACTAAACCCTAAACCCTAAACCCTAAACCCTAAACCCTAACCCCAATCCCGAAACCTGCAAACCCAAGTCTCAAACCTCGGATCTCCAAACAGATCCGTGCCTTCCGCTGCCACATCCGTGCCCCGAAGCCGCCACTCCATGGCAGCTTCAAAGCTTTTTTTTGGGGGTTTCTGATTTCAGGGTTGAGGGTTTAGGGTTTCGGGTTTAGGGTTTCTGATTTCAGGGCTTAGGGTTTCTGATTTCAGGGTTTGGGGTTTCTGATTTCAGGGTTGAGGGTTTAGGGTTTCGGGTTTAGGGTTTCTGATTTCAGGGTTTAGGGTTTCTGATTTCAGGGTTTGGGGTTTCTGATTTCAGGGTTGAGGGTTTAGGGTTTCGGGTTTAGGGTTTCTGATTTCAGGGTTTAGGGTTTCTGATTTCAGGGTTTGGGGTTTCTGATTTCAGGGTTGAGGGTTTAGGGTTTCGGGTTTAGGGTTTCTGATTTCAGGGTTTAGGGTCTAGGGTTTCTGATTTCAGGGTTTAGGATTTAGGGTTTCGGGTTTAAGGTTTAGGGTTTCTGATTTCAGGGTTTAGGGTTTCTGATTTCAGGGTTGAGGGTTTAGGGTTTCGGGTTTAGGGTTTCTGATTTCAGGGTTTGGGGTTTAGGGTTTCTGATTTCAGGGTTTAGGTTTTGGGTTTCTGATTTCAGGGTTGATTGTTTGGGGTTTCTGATTTCAGGGTTTAGGGTTTAGGGTTTCGGATTTCAGGGTTTAGGGTTACCTGGACCCCAAAAGTACGAAGAATAATGGCAGTTTCTGGGCACTGGCCTTATATAGTATGGTCTCAGGGTCCAAAAGCCTTAATAGATGAGTCCTTAGATGGGTAGGTAATTAACCCTTATAAACCTTTTGGGGCTTAGTGTTTAGGGTTGATTTGAGGGTTCATATAATCCTACCATAGTTGAAAAGTTTACCCTTCTTTGGGCGAGGTCACTCAGCCTCTTGCTACAGATCCCCATAACCTTCCCATGGCTCTCCGTCAACAAAGCTTTGCATCACACCGGCAAGGGCAACTCTCCATGAACCCGCTGCAAAGCACACGCCCGGCCCTAAACGCTGCAGAAGCCCCCAGATACGCATCCCTTGCACACTGAAAAGGGCGCCCTAAAACCCTAAACCCTGAACCCCTCTGAACCAAATCTCGAAACCCCCCCAAAGCCTGTGACCCAAGGATGATCGAGAGCACCTCGCTCCTGGCCCAGCTACTCTGCAGGATTCGGAAGGATCGCGGCTTTCGGCTCTAGGGCGCTTTGAGGGTGTTTAGGGTTCAGGGTTTTATGGGGTTCTTTTTTATAGGGTTTTGTAGGGTTTGTTAGGGTTTAACGGGGTGTATAGGGTTTTAGGGGATATAGGGCGCTTTGGGGGCTTTAGCTCCGAGGGTAAGTGGGCTCTAGCCGGTTTGAGATTTCCGAGTTGGTCGTTTAAAGGCCAAGTCCTAAATACTATGGGATGTCCTACACTGGGCTTTGGAGTACCATACTTTAATGCTTTTTTGGGGACCTTTTACGGAAAGGGGACCATTATGAACTAAAAGTCTATACTTTTTTCTCCCTGGTTACGACAAGCCCAAAGGACTAGAGATGTGTTTGTGTTGTCTTGTTTGTTTGTTCGGGTGCTTCATGGGTGTTGGTAGCCGTCGGAGAGACTTATACCCCTTCCATAGTCAGGACTGTTCCGTGATGTTCTATAGGCTTAGCAACCAAGTTTTTGCAGTTTAAGTTAAGGAACGTTTTCCTTTGGGCTTTCCGGTCCGGGTTTAGGTGCCGAAGTGTCTCCTGTCAGGGTTTAGATGTTGAAGTGGTGTCGAGTTCGGAGAGTAGGGGGATTCCTCGCTTTGTTACTAAAGAATCATTCATTGCCAAGGTTTCTTGCCAGCTTCGGCATGTTCGCGCCTTTGGTGCTGATGTTCGTAGCCGTGATGCTGCCACCGGCGGGCATCCAAGATAGCAGGGCTTCGGGCTTCCCCGAGGGCAGATAAAAACCCTAAACCCTAGCCCATGGGCGCATATATGAAGGCTTTTGGGCCCAAAGACCATACTACATAAGGCTTTTGGGCTATTTTCATGCCCAGATTTAGTCGATACCGTCCAAAGACTTGACCTTGACCAGTAACATCAAGCAGCTCGCTCGTTTCGAGACTTCCTGGTTCGCGAGTCCCTTATAACAGTTAGCAGGAGCATACTTAAAGGATCATGGGACTTAGTAACTATAGGCTTATAAATAAGGTAACTATACTTATAGATACTTATAACCCCAATTAGGGGACTTACAACCTTACTTACTAAGTCCCCTGATCCTCCAAGTAGTCCACAATGGACAGTACTGAAAGGAAGCGGCACCAACACTGATCATGTAATAATCACATTGTCTGAGCCTAAGCCTGATCGGAGATTCCTTTGGCTTCGATAGCTTTGCAGGCATGGGGGCTGTGATGGGGTTCAGGGTTTAGTGTGACTGTCCAGACAAGAGTTGTGGCTTCCTCTTCGGGACGTGTGGTTTTGGGCTCCTCCGTTCCCTAAATTCTAAATCCCAAACCCCCAAGCCCTGCATGTGTTGATCGGGGTGCAGAGTGTTACGGTTTTGGGGCTTGAACCCTTTCCACGATCTGCGGGTGACATCTTGGATTAGTATAATCATACTGTTAATAGATTCAATGCTATAATACTATAAGGCTATAATATACTATAATAACAATAATAATGCTATAGTACTATAATACTATAATACTATAATACTATAATACTATAATACTATAATACTATAATACTATAATACTATAATACTATAATACTAGAATACTAGAATACTAGAATACTAGAATACTAGAATACTATAATACTATAAAACTATAATACTATAATACTATAATACTGTAATACTATAATACTATAATACTATAATACTATAATACTATAATACTATAATACTATAATACTATAATGCTATAAGACTATAATACTATAGTACTATAATACTATAATACTATAATGCTATAATGCTATAATGCTATAATTCCATAATACTAATGCTATACATCGGGAGGACAAAAGTTTTGACCTAATGGGTCTGTCTTGTTTTAAGACGTCTTGCGGAGTAGCGGAGTACCGAAAAGTACGATTTACGTGGCCTGGCCAGGGGAGTATTTTATACACCGTTTTGAAATTGTACTACTCTAATTTTCCGGAGGAGTAGCCGGTTGGTCCTGTTTGCCAGGATTCTATGGGGGAATGGGGGCCTGTGTTGGACAGAACAAGGAGTAGGTCAAACTTTCGTCCTACCGCAGTAATACTATAATAGTAGTATCATCAGTGAGCAGTCTTGAGGCCGGTGTTGTTGCACCGAGTCCAGGGTACCCTGGCCCACACTCTATGTATATGTATTTATATATATATATATATATATATATGTATAATGTTTTTTTGTCGCACGGCTGTCCGAGGGGCTCAAATTCTTAAACCAAAGATTTCTTAAGCAGTGCTGCTGCTGTAGCCGCGAGTGACTATTCTTACGGTTACAGGTGCTCACACAACGCTGACGGCCACGACAGTATTGCAACCCCCGGCCAACAACAACCACAAAGACCGACTGATCTCAAACGCTCCCACAAACTGCGAGACTCAGATGGTTGCAAGTCTAACTCCTAGCTAGAAACATTGGAGGTGAAACTCACTTGAGTCCTTCGGCCATCTAGACACCTCCAACGCGGTATCCTACCTTCACCTAGGGTATATAGGATCCCCCAGACAGGTAGAGTCACAAATCTGGAGGCCAAACTAGCCACCAAAGGTAGCCCGAAAGCCATTGTAGTTCTTGAGGCACCGTTTTTAGACCCCTAAGCCCTAAACCCTACGTTAAATCCCTAAATGAGACGCCAAGAAAACCGTATCCAATCATTCCTTCACCTACACTACACCCTTATAGTATCCCTTATAGTAGCCCTCACAAGCAACCCTTTAAGGAACCCTGTTTCAATTATTATGGCACCCACACTAACCTAACGACTGCTGGCCCGACCGACTGTTGGCCTGCTAAAAACCCAAAACATAAAATGAAGCAGTTTAGAGTTTAGGGTTTAAGGTTTAGAGTTTAGGGTTTAGGGTTAGGGTTCTAAACTCAGGGCTCCAAGTATAGAAATAGTACCTACTTTCTTTGGGGTCTAAAGTCTATATAAATAGTACCTACTTTGGGCTATTTGGAGCCCCAGGGTAAACTCAACCCCACAGTTTAGGGCCTGGGGGCAGTTCGAAGCTTTTATGGGCCAAGTAGCCCAAATCGTAGCGCTTTTGGTTCGATACACCATTCAGAGGATGGAAGTTTGGACCTAAAGCCCTACAGTTTATTGGGTTTAGAGAACTAGATTAAACCCTAATTCTTAAACACGAATCTGACAAAACATCCTACATCGAGCGTAGTGCTCAGGGTAGCCAGCCGGAAAACCTACAGTAAACCCTGGACCTTAAACTCCAACCCACAACCACGAAGACCAAGTAGATAGGGTTGCTGGCATACATCCTGCATTACCCATAAATAAAGGACATACCATACTTCCCATAGCCGAGATCAACAAGGTATGCAGGACTTCCATGATCAACCGTAAACCCTAAACCTTACAGATCAAAAAGGTACCCTGATAAAGGGATCCCCGGGTTTTATATCATCAACCGTAGGTGTCGATGTACGCCTTCGTCTTGCTGTTGCTCTTCGTGGCCATGGCCGCAGTGGCGCTTCGGCTGAGCCCTACAGTAGAAGCTCAAAATTTGGTTTGGGGTTTAGGGTTTGGTGGTGTTTAGGGTTTAATTTGGGTTTAGGGTTTGGGGTTGAGGGTTTAGGGTTTAAGAAGAATAAGAAGAATATCACTCACAGTAATACTAACGTAGTAATTAGAAGCCGAAGGTTGGAAACCCAATAGACCCAATCCTTAAGGGTAGGTAGGGAATCCAAGCACTTCTATGAGGTTTACTGTAAACCTGACCGACTGACCCTGCTTGGAGTGCGGGACACGCGAACGTAATCATAGGGGAGTTTTTTTTTTTTTTTTGCGGGGGGGGGGGGGGGGGGTCCTTCTCATAAGGATCCTACTATTTAGGGGATTTTTTAAAGTCCCTATTTTTGGAAACACTCATATTGAATCTGTGAAAGGATCTTTGATGTCGTGCGAGGCATATTCTTTTCTTGAGGATTGTTGGGTTTCTGGGTACATGGGTATTTCTCTGCATTGGGGACCCTGCCCGAAAAGAGTATGGAACTACATATATAGCTACCTAGACCTCGGCTCAAGCTTTCTGCTGTCCTGCTGTACTAAACCCTAAACCCACTGTACGTGTCATTCTGCAGGGCGGGGCCTGGAGCTTTCAAATGCGTGGTTGAGTCCTTGGAGGTCGGGTGTCTGGTTTAGGGTGCAGGGTTCGGGACCGGCATTCTGGTTTTGAAAAGCTGCCGGCCTAATGCTGCCTAAACCTAAACCCCCAAAGCTCCATGGCTCCAAACCTTAAGCCCTAATCCCTAAACCCTAAACCCTAAACCCAGAGAAGCCCTAAGAAGTACCCAGGAGCAGTTCGGGCTGCGAACTCTCCGCCGTGCAGTGTTGGTGGCTACAGGAGTTGTGTCAGCGGTGCAGTTTCTCAGGGGCACTTGGAAATGTTTATTATTTGAAAACTTTCTGGTTCCTATAATACTGAGACACGTGCGGATGCAGTAAGTGCATGCAAGATGCAGGCATGAAGCAGGAAGCCGCAGCCTGTCTACCAGAGACGAAGCAGAATGCTGCCCATGAGTTTTTCGGTTCAGCGCGGTGAAGTCTGAAGCTTGAACGCTAAATCATAAGCCCGAAGCCTCGCAGCTTGTCTGTCTTAGACTCCACACCAAGGCTGCCAGTCCGATACTTGTGCATGCTGCCCGCCTTCTACAACTGGATTGCCAAAGTGGCCCCAAAGGAAGAGTACCAGGCTGGGAGGGCCTGCTTCTGGTCTTAGATCACGAGGTCGTTCGGGTTTCATGACTTGCTGAGTTGTAGTATCTGGTACAATATGTAAATACACAGACACATATATATATATATATATATATATATAAAATTATGTGTGGTTGTACACCTATAGAGTGCATGATGTATTTACGTATATATGTATGTATATACACAGAATATGTGATTTAGTGTTTTAGGAGTTCGGGTCGCTTCCCTTTGTACCCTCGCCAGGTTTGTTGGAATAAGTTCAGCTTCTTGTGCCTGGGCAAAGCGACTTTCACATCCGGACGGTTTGCCGTAGCAACCACATGGGCTGACAGCTGTCATAATTCATACAACACTTCTGACTGTAGTTAATAAATGCTCACTGTCACAACAGACCCTGCGGTCGAAAAGTTTGAGCTGTTCCGTGCCAGTTCCTCAACCCTAAACTAAACCCCTAAACCCTAAAACCCCAAACCGTCCAGTTCCTTTGGGACTCACTGGCGTTGGATGAGGAGGACCTGACAGACGCATGCAGGATTCTTGACCACCCAAGTTGGATTTCGGGTTCTTTGGGTTGAGGGTTCCCTCTCATGGACCCTACATAGGCGCTCCTAAAAGGGATCTATAGTCGAGGTATATGATGTAGCGGCCTCAACAATTAGAATAAGGTTTTGAGGCCCATTATATATGGATATACTATACTAATAATCAGGAGCCTCGATATAGTATAGGTAATTAACTATAGTTGTAATATACTGCCAGTGCCACCATATCCGGGGTAAGGGCCCCAGGGAATCCCGCGAACGTATTCGACTCATTAGACTCCTGCAATTGAATTTCACATATCTCCCGCGAGAGACGAAAGCATCTGGCCGATACATGGTGCGAGTTTGGGGATGAATCGTCAAGACTCTTCTGATCCCCGCTGCCGGAGCTGTCCCACACGTGCAAGGGCCCGTGACCCGAATGCTGTGGCCAAAGACTCGCACGCCTACCCAACCTTAAGCCCTTCACCCTACACTGGGCTCTCACCTTACATGTGGCCGGCACAGCCCTCGCTGGACTCTCAACCCTCAGCCCCTAACCGTGAACCCCACCGAAATCCCAGAACCCGAATTAAACCCGAAAGCCCTAAGCCCCCTAGAAAGCAAAAGGATCGGACCCTGAAATGAAATCTGAACCTCGGCATTAAACCTTATCCCTAAGGGTCCATGTACTCATATAGTATATACATTGGCCTTAAAGTACTCCCTATATAGGTACATTGGGCCCAAAGTATATGCTATACGGGTACATGGACCCTTAGGGTATTCGTTTACACACTATAAGGCGGCAGCCCCGGGACCCTTTAGAGCCCTTCTGCAAGCTGAGGAAGCTGATCTTGGTGGCGATTCTCATGCTTTTCTCTAGCCTCTCGACCGGTCTGGCATGTTTCGGATACTTAGGGCATTCAGGGCTTGGAGGTTTAAACGCCCCAAAATCCTATAACCTTAATCCCTAGAACCCTAACGTAACCCTTCAAAAGAATTAAACCATAAATTCCACATAAACCCTAAACTTCCTAAACCCCAAACCCTAAACCCCAAACATGCCCCGCAGCCCCACAACAACCACCGGACTCCCTGCGACCCGAATCCTGAAGTGCACCTAGTAGCGGGTTTACCCCACACCCCAGAAACCCTAAACCTTAGGGGTATTTAGAAATAGTTTTTAATTTTTGGTTATTATATTCCCTAAGAAACGGCTAAACTTGTAATTTTTGCTAGGGTTCCAAGTTTAGTATAGAAACCCTGAAGCCCTTAACCCCATAAACAACGAAGCATCGAACTTCAAAACATCCTGATGCCCTAAACTCAAAAAGCCTTAAACTTCAAAAGCCTTCAACCTTAAGAGCCCTCAGCCCCTACTTGTTTGGCATCTTGTTGGGGGAATGAACTCTTTCGTACCACAATCGAGATCTATAAGAAGTACATGGTTTTCTTATTATGGTGACTGAGCTTAATGACTTAATTTAAACTCCTGCACAAGATTCCCCTAGTCCCTGCTCAAAGGATCATGGGGCCTGGCAGCCAGGGATATGAATGAGGTAACTGTACCTACAGTTGCTTATAACTTATAACTCCGATTATTCGTGAAGCCTTATACAGGGACCCTTATAGAACCCTTACTTACTAAATCCCCTGATCCGCCAAGTAGACCCTAAACCCTTATCCCTGAAATCCTTCTTTAAATCCCTATGATGTATAATAGATCCCCTTAAAGGCACCCTGAAAGGAGCCATACCTTGACCCTACCCTAGCAGCGAGGTTGCCTCTGCCGCGGCTTCGAGATTTGGGAGAGCCCATCAGAGTCTCTGCCAATGGCAGCGCACTCGCATTTAGCGCGTCGGGTTTAGGTTTTGGGAGGGCTTGGGGATGTGGCCTTACAATTTTGGGGTTTATGCTTTTTTTGTGGTTCTTGAGGTTTCGAGTTTGGCGAGAAGGTTGTCAGGGGACTTACAGTATCAGTTTATAATCAAGGCTCAGTTAAGGCTACAAGAGCGACAGAAAGGCCATAATGCTCAGGGTAGCTTTTCTTTCATAGGGACCCTTTTGGGTAGGGGCAGGGGGTGGAGGGGCCCCTACCCCCCTCCCCCCAATGGGAGCTGGGATTAGGGGGACCCTTGGGGATAAAGACCCTGTCAATAAGGTCCCTTTTAAGAGAGCCAGAAGTAGGGTTCAGAAGGGGTACCCTTTAAGGGGTCTCTCAAATAATACCACCTACCTAAAAGTCCCTAGGATTCTTGGGGGGCAGGAGTTCTTTTGTGGGATGTCCACCTGTGACATGGGCAGGATTGGCTCAGAAAGGCATGGGGCTTGAGATGAGGCTGCCGTTAGGTTCTTTAGGGTTTAGGGTGCTGGGGTTCAGGGAAAGGGTTGAGGCTTGAGAATCTATAGGGTTTCGGCTTAGCAGAACAGGCTTCGACAACTGACAAAGGCGTGATTACTTAGAGGATCAGGGAACATACGCAGTAAGTTATAGATCATAAGTACCTTAATTGGAGCTGTAAGTATTTCTACGTATAGCTATAACCCTGATTTACTAAGTCCCATGATCCCTTGTTAACGTACTTGCACGTATGTGGAAGTACACTACTGGGATGTCTGAAGTCAACTTTATTGGTGGTGATTCGTGCAGGACCGTACCATGTTGCTGGTTGCCTGATGGGTGCAGGCAGGTTTCGCTTTCTGCAAGCTCACGTCAACCTTCAGGCGTGTGTGAAACCCTCCACCCTAGACCCTAAACTGACCCTAAACACTTTAACTGGCCCTCTATGTGAATTTTTTGTCTCCAGCCGCAAATCCCTCAAGTGTAGCTTCTACACCTTGGGCTGGTCAGACGACCTAAGAGTTCAAGCATACAGAGCTTTCAGCCTCCTGCTCCTAAGAGCGAAGTGGTGGCTCAAGTTTAGGGTTGGCCTTAAGCCGGAACAACCTACCTTTTTAAGGTTCCTTACCTATGATTTCCTTATAGAAGTCCTTAAAAAGGTAGGTTATTCCGGCTGAAGGGGGTCCCTCCAAAAACTCTCAACCTCAATTCGGGATGCAGGGTTTCTTCCTGAGACACGTGCGGCCTAGCACCCTCAAGCCCAAATCCTGAATCTTCTGAGGAAGGTTCAGCAAGTGGCCCACGCTTGATGGCTTCGTCGCCGCCGCTCCGACACGACTTTTGTGGGCCTGAAACTATACTGTAAAGAAGTATGCTATCAGATATGATATACTGTATCCACTAAAGCAACTAGTATCATCTACTATATATAGTATACTGTAGTTATGTGTTTTGGCTGCAGTAGGCGGCTGCAGATGACGAAGCCCCCCTTGCCAGGCTCCTGGCTGCAGCGCTTCGTCGCTGCGGCGCTTGGTGCGGAACCCAATTCTGGCAGACGAAAACAAGGGTTTAGGGTTTAGGGTGTACGGCCCCAATGAAGCACGGAAGCAAAAGTTAAGATAGGGATATCCCGTATTGCCCGCCCTATACTGAAGCCGATGACCACTCCTAGGTAGTATGAGGGAGACCCCTCAAAAGGTGACCCTTCTTACCCTTACTTCTGGCTCTCTTACAGGGGACCTTATTGAGAGGGTCTACAACTTGTAGACCCCAACTGTCCCCTAACCCTAGCTTCTACAACAGGAAAATAATCAGCTTTTTGCAGATGGCGTGCTGGTAGCACTCGCGACAAGCAGAAGAAGAGTGCCTGCGATCGGTCTGGCTGCCTTGATGCAGCACATGTTTGTCATATGGCTCGCAAGAATGAGCACCAGACATCGTAATTTGGCAGATTCGGAAGTATTAGGACTCCACATGAACTAGGTATCGAGTTGTGGTGTTTGTTTTCCCTTATTACGATATAAAGGGCCCTAATTACGACAAAATTCGAGGGACTGTTGAAATCGACACATAGTTAACTGTTTCGCAAGGTACTCTAGTCACCAAGATTAAGCAGTACACCTCTAGCCCATTCTAGCCCCCCAACACGGCACCATCACTCAAAGCAGTATTCACGAGCGTTTTTGAGTGCAGAACAACTCTAAACCCTAAACAGCAATGTGTGATTTCTACACACCTTAAAACCCTAAACCCTCAACCGAAGCCCTCGAAAGACAGAGTTCACAGGTCAGAGCCCTTGATGATTTTCGTTTCGCAGGGCCCCCAACTTGCTGGGGTGAGGGATTTAGGGTTTTAGTCTTTATGGCTTCCGGTGTACAGTTTGGGGTCCAGAGTCATGGTTTAGAATTTAGGCTTTACAGGGCTAAGGGCGTATAATTCTCAGAGTTTTAGGCACCGTTTTGGCTTCGACAGGAGCTTGAAGTCTGAGAGTTCTTGGGCCACTGGTCCTCGTCAGCGGTTTAGGGACGGGGTGTGCCAACAACGTTTTTTGGAGGTTTTCATCTGCACACGCAGACCGTATGCGCAACGTAAAGTCGTTTATGACCGTCCACGAGATTCACGAGATGCCGTGGTGTTTCAGGCTTAGGGGATATATCTTGTATTGGGAAATGTCCACTTCTTGCCTTTGTTTTTGCGAGAAAGATCCTATAGAAATGTTGTGCTTTTGATAATTGGCCTTTGCAGCTGTTGGCAGGGAAGGGGTATAGGTTTAGGGCACAAATATAACTTCTAATACTACACATATGTAGTTTCGATCGAAAGGGGTTTAGGGTTCAGGGTACCTATATATCATAGGGTAGCTTTTATCTGCCGTACTATTTTGGGGGGGCCTAAAATGGGACCCTGATTTTGCGAGCTACCATACAGTCGTAACTTCTTCAATCTTCCAGGTCTGGGGTTGATGGCTCGAAGGGGTTACAGTAAAAGCCTGAATATTCAAAGGGATCTGTTCCTTTTGCGTTCCTTTCTACAGTCAATGATGATCTACCTTGAACACCTCATGCTAATTGATCTGATATTGAGGATCTGAGCCAATCTGATTGCGGCGTCTGCTCAGGTTCTTCTTTCTGCAGCATCCAGTGTTGCTTGCGCGTTTGCACACTCCCTCAACCGCACACCCCCAAACCCTGAAGCCCTCAACCCTAAAGTCCGAAACCCCCAAGCCCCAAACCCTAAGCCTTAAACCCTAAGTCTACTGGACGGCAATAATTTCTCTCGCTTAACTCTTCCGCTCTCTATGAAGACCGGGCGGAAACTCAGCGCATTGATTTGATCCCTACCATGACCGCATGCAATGAGGATCGTGGGACGAAGTAGCTATGACGATAGGATATAATATAAGATAACTCTACTTTGATTTGCTTACAATCCCACTTAAGACCATTAAGGTTCCAATAAACCTAGTTGCTAAGTCCCTGCTCCTACAAGTGGGTTCTGGTGGCACCAGAGCAGCCTTTCTTAGTGACTGTGTGGTAAGATTGGCAGTTTCCGAAAATTAGGAGTACCTTATTTTGGGGTCCTTATAATAAGGATCCTACTATTTAGGGTACGAGATTTAGGGTCCCCTATCTTCGGAAACTCCCAAAAATTCGCGAAAGTCTTCACAGACTCCTCCGACTGAGCGAAGCAGCACGCGCCTGGAAATCATAGCACCTCGTCAGTAACCCTAAACCCTAAACCCCTGAACCCTAAACCCTCAAGACAGTGATAAATAGAAATTGCTTGTCCTTGTTTGCAACCACCGCTACGGCCCAACACACAGGTTAATCACTGAACAAGCTTCTTGATAAACCAATTTCTCTACAAACTTGTAACCGCCGGTACGGCCCGGCCAACATTGAGCTGGAGCTCAAAAACGGAACGAGCTTCTTGATAAACCAATTTCTTTACAACCTTCAACCCAGGCAACCCAGCCCAGCTCCCAGCCCCGCGCCCCAGGCCCCAGCCCACCAGCCAGCCCAGCCCAAGCAGCCCGACCCAGTCCAGCCCAGCCAACCAGGCCCCCACCCAGCCCGGCCCAGGCCCAGCCCAGCCCAAGCCAGCCCAGCCCAGCAAATTCAAAATGTGGTTTCAGTCAAACGTTTCGGTCAAAACGTTTCGGTCAAAACTTTCGCCCCAAATTGCACCACCAGCCCCAGCCCCATCCCCAGACAACCCAGCCCCAGCCCCAGCCCAGCCCCAGCCCCAAGCCCCAGCCCCAAGCCCCAGCCCCAAGCCCCAATTCGAAAAAAGAAACCTGCCCAAAACTTTCGCTCAAAACTGATTATTGGCACACAAACCCTTTACAATTTCTCAATTTCAAGCCCAACCCAGCCCAAAACCAGGGTCGCAGCCCCAGCCCAGGTTCAGCCCAGCTCCAGCAGGCCCCCGAGGCCCCCCCCCCCCCAACCAGATTCAAAATGTGGTTTCAAAAGACGAAACCTGCCCAAAACTTTCGCTCGAAACTCTCGCTCGAGCCCAAATTCAAAATGTGGTTCCAAAAAAGAAACCTGCCCAAAATTTTCGCTCAAAACTTATTGGCACCCAAACCCTCAGTTTCAAGCCCAACCCAGCCCAAAACCAGGGTCGCAGCCCCAGCCCCAAATAAGGTTCAGCCCCGCAAGGTGCAGCGCAGCTTCAGCAGGCCCTTGCCCCAAGGTGCCCAGCTCCAACAGGTCCAGCCCCTCGCCCAGATCTGCAGCCGGCCTTGGAATCAGTGTGCGACTGCAGTCGTGACAAGACAGGACGGTTGGCAAGCGAAAGGTACAGCTTCGATGAGTGTTCCAACGGTGACAACCATATGCGTGTGTTGGCTAGTTCCGCAGGAGTCAGAAGCCGCGTCTCCTCACGAGCTTCGACAAACCTTTCAACTTCATTTTTTTGTGATTAGACTGCTGAGTGATTAAAGTTGCTATTGATTGGCCACTTGAAGAATTCAAAACAGCAAACTCTCCAACTTTCATGGCTGCGGTGTTGGTCTTGCATGTGAACCATTATAGCAACTGTGACAGCATTTGCTCGAAGCGCCTGTGTAGAAACTGTAACTTGCCTCTGCTTTGTCCCGGCCTCGCCATTGCAGAGAGATTCTCTCTTGCCGCTGTCTCTGTCGTGCTAAGCAGGTGCAATATGTCCGGCCTGCGTGTGGTCTCCGGCAACCCCTCTTGGATGGATGCGCTGGAAGAGGTATCGAATTGTTCCCACTCAGTGACGGAGCCCGTCGCGGATCGACTCGTCTCGTTATCCAGGAGAGGGCGGAGTACCTCAAGCATGAGTGTCGGCTCAGCCTTCTGACGCCGGTCGGGCTCTGTTTGTTCGGTTGTTGATTCCCGCCTGCGTATTCCACTGTTTCTTAGGCTGGCATCATTGTCGTGGATTCCGCCCTGGCCTCGGGAACACACCAAGTAGTTGAGCTCCCGGGGAATTCCTTATGGAACCTAGTCAACAAAGTTCTGGTCCTTGGTCTTATTGAACGGGTGTTTTTCAAACTGCAAAACATCGAAAGGATGTTCCTGAAATCAATATTCACATTCACTAAAGAACAGCACGACGGGCAGCAGCATGACCAATAGCGGGAAATGCAGCTGCACGACCATCTCAATAGGACCAAACCTGCTCAGATCCGACCACACGCCGTGGTTCGGGGTTGTATCTCGAGGGCGAAATCAATAGCAGAAGCAATAGTCTCATCGGAAAAACGTATCGCACAAACAACCAATAAGGCAACGTCAATAGGAGTGCTGATCTAGTCAATAAGAGCGTTGCAACTCCATATCAATCCGATCTTATCACCCAGCCAAGCAAAGCCCAGCCCAGCCCACCCCACCCCCGCCCCAGACCATTTGCCAAAAATGGTTCTTAAAGCCAGAACTTTCGCTCAAAACTTTCGGTCGAAACTTTCGGCAACAACTAGCACCCAGCCCAGCAAAGCCCAGCCCAGCTCGCCCCCCCCCCCCCCCCCCCCAGACCATTTGCCAAAAATGGTTCCTAAAACCAAAATTTTCGCTCAAAACTTTCGGTCAAAACGTTATTGGCACCCAAACCCTAACAATTTCTATAAACCCCAAACCCGACCCCTGAACCCCCAAACCCTAAACCCCTTATAGGGCCTAGACCTTTCGTTGTGGATGTGTCTACACCCTGCACTGAAGCTAGCCGCTCTCGACTCTTAGCCACCATAGATGTTGTTCTGACTTCAGTGGTTCGGGTTTTCCTCCCATGTATATGACACGAAACCATATCCATCCTTACGTCCAGACTTCCATGCATCCTTACATGAAGCCAACAGACTGGCTCTTGAATCAATAGGACAACCCTAAACCCTAAACCCTAAAACCCTAAACCATCCGCGAAGAGAAGCTCTACGAAGTGGCTAAAGGGTTCAGGCGGTCTGGAATCACAGGCAAGCTTGATGAAGCTGCTGCAGGCTCACCTATGGCTTCCATTGTGGTTCTTTTTTTGGTTTAAACATACCTCTGTATATATATGTATATGTTTATTTGTTTATGTGCTTAAAGGATACTAAACTGTAACCCCCAAACGCAAGAGGGGAAGCTCTTCCAGTGGCAAGGGGAAGCAGAGAAGGGCAAGGGGAATAAGAAGTTTACCGATCTTCCGCCTCCATACACCATTCATTCATTCATTCTTTCACTCGTTCGTTCGTACATTTGTACATTGCTATTGCCGTACCTTCGGACGCATGTACATGCGCACAGACATGTGCGCGCGGTGTGCATATTTTTCCAAAATGCTCTGTCGTCAGCATTGAGCAACGATCCGAATCTCGCAGCGTGGCATGTCCTTCATCACCGAGTACTAGCAGCTGAACTTTAACCTTTCGGCATCTATAGTTGTGAGATTCCGCCACATTTGAGCAATTTTCGCAGTTTCGTTCCAGGGCTGAACTTCGAAACCCCTCAACCCTAAACCCCTGTAGACCCGGCTAGAATCCGTTTCAGAACCCTTAAATCCTGAGCCCCAAACCCGATGCCAGGATCTCTTGACGCGCCTGCAGCTGCTGGCCTTGACGGCCGGCAGCCTACTATCTCTAAGCGTCCATGTAATGTACCCGTTCCTTCACAGGGATCAATAAGGGTTCTATAATGGATCTATAGGGTTTACATAGGGTTTAACGGTCCATTGGTCTTAAAGTAATCCCTGTATAGGTACTTTCGGGCCACAGTATATATTGTTTGGGTCCATGGACCCTTCGGGTATGGGACCACCATGCAGAGTGTTCGAAGACCGTTATCTAGTTATGCATTTGTGCGTGTGTGTGTGTGTGTGTGCGCGAGTTTGTGCAAGAGTAAAAGAGTGAGTAAACGTATATGTATACAACTCTGCAACTCAACAGACAAGCAACAAGGGCTGAGAGATGCAATTCGAGTTTTCCGTACTCGCTTCTGCCTGCACGCATGTCTACGTTCTTACTCGCATATGACGCACACATGCCTTCCTCCTTCTGTATACACAGACATGCCTCTATGACGGATCCACAAAAGTCTCCTTAAAGGGTTACTGACCCCAGACCCTAAACCAGGCATGTTTAGCAGTTGTGCTTGTAGACCTTTCATTCTTCTTCAGGCTTAAGACTTCGGGATGTAATCTGCAACAAGTTTGGTTTAGTTCAGCTCGGCCAGGAATCTTGGATGTCAAGTTGTGACTTCGATCTTGGATTCCTGGTGAAGCTTTCAGAAAGCATGTATCAGAAATCTATCGGGCTTGTGGGTCTTAGCCGAAGGCTTGTCATCCAGAAACATGCACCCTAATATCCCCTAGAGCAGCGTATGTCTTTAGGCACCTTTGTTTTCCTGTGCCCGTAGCTTGTCGCAGAATCATCGTGCAGTTCGTAAAGTTGAAATCCAGGGTCGGACGGTTCTCATGTCCACGTGCTCGTTTGACGCTGTTTTACACACACTGCTAATCGGAGCAAGAGGCAAAGGCGCAACCAAGAGAAAGCAGCATCTCAGTTGTGCACTCTGGCTCCATACCCTGCTTCCTGTAAGCGACTTGCCTGTGCAGGCTATGCTGGTGAGCTGCCGTGGTTGGAGTTATGTCGGCGGCCTCGTGTCGGCCATTTGGCTGATCACATGCAGAGAGTCTGGATGCCCTAAACCTAAAGACGCACCCTGCGTGAATCCCGAGCACTTGTGATATAGAAGCCTGAATTATGAACAGTACTAATCCTTCCTTTCTAACTGAGCATAAAGCGTACGAAGCCGAAAAAAACACAGTCGACACCTCAAGCCTTAAACCTGAAGACCCAGACCCTAAAGCCTATGCTCTGACCTTGCCAGCTTGGGGAGGGGGTCCCAGTGTTTCAGAGCACCCCTTGTTTTTGGTCACCTGCGCTTGATCAGGGTTCAAGCCTTAACCCTAAACCCTAAACTAAGCTCTACGCACAACTTGGACTCAGAAGGTACTCCGCATCCGAGGGCTTGGCTTACCGCTGGTTAGTAGGGAATGGGAGAATGGTAGTAATAGTAATTACAATTGTGCCCCATTCCTCCATTCCCTACTAACCAAAGGTAAGTTATAGGATTACTGAGGCCCCCATATTATAGTACCCTTATCGATCCCTTATAGTAACCCTTATAGACCCCTTGAAAAGGCCCCTTTCATTCCCTACCTAACCAACGGTAAGTTGGGGGGCTTGGGTTTTGAAGACTGCAGGTTACAGCGATGGCATCCTTGCTGGTGCAGTGCCTCCGCGGGAAAAGACCAACTACCTTGTTATAAGGGCTTAAATAATTACGAATACTATGTGCCATAGGGGCCTGCCCCTATACTAGCTCGAATCTAAACTTTGCTGCTGAATGCCTTCAGCAGGCTCTCCTGACAGTGAAAAGGGGTAGCGCGAAGACCAGCAGACTTCGATTGCCGGTGTCGTAGACTGCAATCAATCCGAAGCTTCACCTCAATGGCCCTTTTCATGCTGCTGTTAGATGGGCATGCTGCACCTTCAGGGAAACACTGCAGCAGCTCTGGTCAGCACACGTGCTGCAGCATAGCATCTAATGCGGGACATAAAGTACCGAAGTGGTCATCACGTGTCAAGTTCAATTTTGTCCGCATGGGGTTCGCAAGTATATAAATTAGAGGCCCTGAACTTGCGAACCCGAACAAGGTCCTGAGCTTGGAGGCTTTCAGAGCCTGTGGGTCTAAGCGGCCAGTGCTGCCAGGTACTTCCTGCGCTTTGAGTTTATCAAGTTCTCCCACCAGGCACATCTGAGCGCTGGGGCTCTTGGGCTCTGTGGCTGTTATTGCATTACGCTTTGGGGTCTGAGGTTCAGGGTGTGGAGCGAAGGTCGGCATCCCCAGATGGTCAGAATCCACAGGCTGCATAATATAGAAGCCTGAATAAGTGCCAGTAGTGTCCCTTTAGGCAATTTGTCTCACTTTACTTTGTAAAAACCCGAAAATCCTGTTCCCTGTTCTCATGATGCTGGCCCCTGTGTTGCATGAAACCGTCATGACTCCAGTCCCCAAAACATCGAGTCAAAAGGCGAATCCTGAGATCCCGGCAGCACCCCTGACAGAACCTCCGCCTCCAAAAAATCGGAAGGCATCCCAAACCCTACCTGTAGCCGAAAAGACCGACCTTTTTGGGGTTCCTTATTATGTTTTTTTATATATAGTTCCCTCAAAAGATAGGTCTTTTGGGCTACAGGTATACCCAAAACCCAAAAGCCTAGATCCGGCAGCCGTGACATTTCCTCCCAGGCCTAGGCGACAATCATTTCCCAAACCCTTATTGACTGTTTTCAAGCCACTGGGTTAGTTAATTAAATTTGAACCCTGTCACCCCAGACTGTGTGCCTTGAATCCCAAGCCCTAACCACCTCGGATCCCATCTCCCCAAGCATCCTACAACCTGGACCTCTTAGTGCCATAAACCGCATACCGCTACCGCAAAGTCCAACCCCGTACTTCGAAAGCACAAACATCTTCAAGCACAGAACGCAAAGATACACAGAAAACAATGCCTTCTACACCCTCTTAACACCCCAACCCTGGCCGGCGAAGCAAAGAAAAGCCGTCACAACTTCAGAGCAACCCTATACCCCTAGCACTGGAAACACTTATATTGCCCTCAACCCAAAACCCTTCGTCCTTAACCCCATGAACCCTAGACTCTAAAGCCTGCACTCCAGGAGTACGTGCACTGGCTTGGCCTGGCATGGGAAGGACGAGTAGTCGGTCTCGAGGCTTCCCTGAGCCGTCATCTGTCACCTCCTTTGCGACGGGACCCTTAAAGCGTTCCCATGAGGGGTGTCCTGTAAGGGTTC
>CAJNDT010002024.1:454668-629668 GCA_905221615.1 Symbiodinium sp. CCMP2592
TGATCTGCCCCACCCTCCCCCTTCCCCTAGTGCATCCGACGATTCAGGCCCTTAAGTCAGGCGATGCATTATTCAGGGGTCGACATTGAGGGTTTCCTGCAGAAGCATCCCAAGCCACTAGACCCTAACGTCCCCAACCCCAATCCCTTAAGCTTCTATACCCTAAACCCCCAAACTACACCCCTGCACTCTCCCAGGATTCGACTGCGCCCATTGATGGAAGTGCCCCACGTGGTACATTGCTCCCTGGCCTCTGTTATGGTTTAGGATTTATAGTGGTTTAGGGTTTCATTTTGAATTTTTATGCATATTTACACCCAAGAAGTTTCTCCGCTGCCTCCCCAAGTCCTATAAACCCTAAACTCGAAACCCTATTCACCCTGTAAACCCTCTGAGCCCGATAAACCCTATAAATAAACCTTATAAGCCTGACATAAACCCTACAAGCCGTCTAAATCCTAGAAACTCTACAAGCCCTG
Source organism: Symbiodinium sp. CCMP2592 (assembly GCA_905221615.1). Lineage (NCBI taxonomy): Eukaryota > Dinophyceae > Suessiales > Symbiodiniaceae > Symbiodinium > Symbiodinium sp. CCMP2592. Next base: position 455,148 of record CAJNDT010002024.1, read on the forward strand.
TAAACCTGAAACCCTATGAACCCTAAGTGGGGACCCAAGAAAGCACATAAGCATAAGCATTCTATGGGGATATCCCTACCTTCTTGGGCTCCTTTATAAGGGGATTTATATGGGATATCGCTACCCTATATTTTGCTTATGTGCCTTTTGGGGGCCCTACGAAGGTGCCTCTCCCGGCCCACCGAGCGGACCTGGCAGCCCGGCGAACGGACGCGCGACGCCGCGCGGTCGTATGACGCCGAGGCCATCCGGTGGCCAGAGAGCCCAATACCCCTTAATTGAGGAATATAGCTTAAATCACAAATCCCCTTATAAGTTAAGGTATATTCCTTAATTAAGGGGTATTGGGCTCTCTGGGTGGCCAGGGTTAAGGATACTTGTGCTGCTCGTAGATGTAGTGGTGGATGATGTTGACTTTGACGACGCGGAGCTGAATGATGTTGAACTAGAGGAGGGTGTAGGCGTTTGGGAGTTTAGGGGTTAAGGGGTTTGGGATTAGGTGTTGCGGATTTGGCTTTAGGGATAAGTGGTTTATTATAATTTAGGGGTTTCAGGAATTGGGGATAAGGGGTTCAGGCCAAGTTTAGGGTTGTTCGAGTTTAGGGCTTTAGGGGCTTTGGGGTTCACGGTTTAGGGGTCTAGGCTTTGTAATATAGACATCTCTTTCGCCGGTTCTAGGGTTTTTAGCATACGAATATAACCCAGAATGCTGTGCTAATTGTCAAGGCCCCTATATCAGGGCCCTGAACCTGCACAAAGTGTGCTTCTTCTGCCTGATAAGAACGAAGGCTCCCGCCGCCGGGGCCTTCGACACCGCGAGGCGCTCTCAACGGCTTAAGGGTTTAGGGTTTAGGTTCTCATTTTAGGCTTAAGGACTACCTTAGCCCCAAGTGACCTACCTGTTTAAGAACGTATAAAACGGACATCGTCATAAGGAACCCCAAGAAAGGTTCTTAGGCCCAAGTATGTTTTTGGATATCGAGTTTGGGGCTGAGAGATGTATGGTTCAGGGGTTGGGGTTTTAGCATGTATTGTTTGGGGTGTGGGGTTTTAGATGGCGTGGGGTGTGAATTTTGGTGTATACAGGCTACTGGTTGGTTTAGAGATGAAGAGATTAGGGCCGTTTAGGACTTTATTGGTTTCAGGGCCCCGGAAACCCCAGAAGTCGGAAGTCGGCTTAAGGTCAAACAGTGCTGGGATTCCGACCCTTAATGGGGACCCCTACCCTATAATGGGGCTATCATAATGGGTATATAATAGCTATATTAAGGATATATACCCAGGGGTCGCTATTAGGGCTATACACTACTCCAAAGGATTGAGGCTTATGGGGTTTCCAACTCTTGAACTTGGGGCTGCTACAATATGCGGTTGGCAATGTCTGGGGTTCAGGGTTTGAGGCTTGCATTGGATGCCGCCACCGTAAATAGAGATGGGATGGCAGTCCTATACATACACTACATAAACCAGCATGACCAATCTGTCATAGGACACGGCGAAATTGGCCACAATTGACATGGAGTATTTCCGCGGTGTAGCTCTTAGCTACACTTCAAGAAAACAGTACGTTGAACCATGTTTTAGAAATGTGTGTTTTTCGTTGTCATGCTTCATCCACTAGCAACTTTGAGTGATTGAGTGCTAGAGTCACAGATACCGGCGTGGGTTCGGAGCCCCCAGCGAAACGGTGACGAATGTTTGAGATGTTTCCTTGAGTTCAGTTAGGTTCAAGAAGATTGACTGTGTCTTGCCGGAGCGAAACCTTTTTTTTGAATGAATCTGTAAGGTGCAACAACATTGTAGTCATGTCTTCCAAGGTTCAAGAAGATAGCTCTGGTGCGGTGTACAGCATGTTTAGTTGCAAATATGAGATTTACTGAGCGTTTACCGGGCCCAGTTTGACAAACAAGTGCACGCATATGAATTCACTTTTTAGCCCTAGGCCCTGAGGTTTCACGCTCAGACAGGGTCGCCATGGGCTTATTTTTTTGCATTTGCGTTCTAATTTTATGGAGTTTCGGGCTGTAAGGCGTGGCTGAGGCCGGCTAGGTTGGGTTGGGATTGTGGACCAAGAGCACGAACTCGCAGGCGAGCAATAGTTCAATAGGATAAGGGCAATTCAGGACAATTTGGCTACTGTCATAGACGAAAACGGAGACACGTGACAAACCAAGACGAAAAGAGACAAAGACAGGCAACATTGGGACAAGTAAGGACAACGCATGACAATCGATGATTCAGAAAGATTCAATTAAATGTGGTGCTTTGGAACTCAAAGGCGGGAAGCAAGGGAGCACTGCAAAGCCCTAAGGAGGGAAGACCACTTTCACTCGGCACACCTTGCACGAGAGGAAATGTGATTACATGTATGCCCGATAGCTATCTTTCCACCTGAATGTGTGTGTATATATATATATACATATGTATAGAGAGAGAGAGAGAGAGAGAGAGAGAGAGAGAGAGAGAGAGAGAGAGAGAGAGAGAGAGAGAGAGAGCTATATAGACATACTCATGTCTTTATGCATGCTTGCATGCATGTCTGTCGGTGCATATGTGTTCTCACCAGGTGCCGGCAAGCGAGCGGCCGATCCACCACCGAAGCCAGGACCTACTGCTCGGGATTGAGACCGGGTTGAGGCTTAAGTTTGGGATTTAGGGGTGTTCTGGCTTTAGGGTTTATTGATGGTTTGAGGCTTGGGTTTAGGGTTCAGGGTTGAAGGTATAGACTTTAGGTCAGGTGATTGAAGCTGAGTAGGTAATCTTTGAAGATTTGCTTTGGCCCATTGCAATTGAACTCAGCACTTCAGATTTTTTAGGGTTCAGGAGATTAAACAGGCACTAAATAGGTTACTTCTTTGTAGTGGTGGTAGGGGTTTAGGGTTTAGGGTAGTAGTAGTAGTAGTAGTAGTAGTAGTAGTAGTAGTAGTAGTAGTAGTAGTAGTAGTAGTAGAGGTAGCAGCACCAGCCCAGTGTGTGATATGAATCGGATTCACGTGCGTTCTTTGGGGTTGACACCGCAGCTTCCTACGTCTTGTCAATCTGAATAGAACCAATGCTCCAATCCTGAAAGCCACTAATGGGCGTGACGGTTCACTCCCATGCCACCAAAACAAAGCAGAGTGTATGGGCATCATCTTCTGCATAAAATTATGGGGTTAAATATTTGCCAACACTATCTTGGGGCTCCTGAATGTAACTTCTAGTTTAATCAATAGTATGACGGAAACCCTAAACTCTAAACCTTCTCTAATTGTTCAGGCCCCTGGATTACACTATGCCGGACGCCAGAGTTGAGCAGGAAGTTTCAGAAGAAGGAAGTCCATCGTTTCTTGAGGAATCCCTTTAGGGGTTTGGGTTTTTAGGGTTGAGGTGTTTCAGAGGTTTAGGGTTTGGGGTCTAGGGAGTCTTCGCAAGCCTGCCGGACACGGATTCCTAAACCGCAGAGCCACAAGGCTCTAAACTGAAACCGGAAGCCCGACAGCGAAACTGAGGAATAGAGCCCCGAGGCCCTACTTGAAGGCTCATGGGACCTAGTAAGTAAGGTTATAAGTAGGTTATAATTAGGATAACCCCACTTAGGGAACTTATAACCCCAATTATAACCTACTTACTAAGTCCCATGATCCTCTACGTAACTCCTAAGGCCGCTAGTTAACCCAAACCCTCACTGTGTCCCAAAGGGTTCTATGTATCGATATAGTAGAATGTAAGGTTTCCATATTAGGAATTGCTATTATGATTTAGGGAAGTATCCCCCATCACAGTACAAAGGACCCTTTGGGCGTGTGTAACGGTACCCTAAACGCTGAACCCGAAAAGTATGAACAGGCAAGGCCCAAACCCTACAGCCGAAGCGCTACGAGGATGCCCAAGGATGGCCAGCAAGAAGAAGTGGATCGTGTCCTGCCCAAGGGACCCGCTTTTCGGGTGGAGGTTCAGCGGTGTTAGCGCTCTGGATCTCAGGGATTTAGGTTTCGTGGTTTGAGGAGCTGACGAGCTGATGGTTTCACGATCGTTGATGTGCTTTGTTGTTGGTGTTACTGTCGCCGGTTGTTATGTATCTGTCTTGTTCGTTGTGCACGTTTTTTTTTCCGAGCTTCTGTCATCATCACCTTGAACCTTAATCCCTAGCCTAAACCCTAAACCCTTTCTCGTTCTTCCCAACTTGCAGTGCTGTTCGAGTCGTCTCTGTGTCAGGAAACGGAGCATTGCTTGTCAGAGATTGGCTTCGCACCAGGATACGGGGTTTGGGGTCTCGGACAACCCCAAATCCTCTGAATCTGAAATTAGAGCTTCAGGATCCACATGGGTGGTTGTCAAAATTATGGCCCCTTTTTGGGTAATTCCCTAAAATATTAGGTGCCGTGTTATAATAAGGACCCACTTATAATTATAGTATCATGGGCACACAAAACCTATTGTAATCATTCAGGCCCCTATAGTAGGGAGGTCGCCCTGGGCGCGGGCTCGTTTTGTTCTTCTGTTGCTGTTTCTGGCCACTTTGAAAGGCCCAGCCACGGTTGAGTGAGATTTAGGGATAAGGATTTAGGGCTTACGTTACGGGGTCTAGGGTTCGCCAGAACCTCATCCCCCAAAGATAAAGCTGGAAAGCCTCCTGAGACAGCTGAGCAGGATTGTGCCTGTCGCAAGAGCACCACACCTCAGCCATCGCCGAAGGGTGGGCAGCCGAAATGGCTCATCGACTGGCAGGCAAGGCTAATTGTCTTCTGTGAACGGATACATGTTTGTCTCTATGCATTCATGCAGCATGCATGTCTGGATGCGGGATGTATGGATCTAACAAATGTATATACACATGCATGTGTGCATGTAGTCATGTGCGCATGCTCATGTACATGCGGCGAGTGTGTGGAGGCTAGAACAGCAAATCGTAAGCATGGGTCAATAAACCTAAACGATCAAAGAGGCGCACGCAGGATGTGTGGATACATGACGCTTTCTGGCGACGATCTTTGTATGTATGTATGTACATATATATATATATATGTATATGTATATGCATTTGTATATGTATATGTATATGTGTATGTATATGTATATGTATATGTACTTGTTTATGTATATGTATATGTATATGTATATACACACATGTACATGTACACACATGTGGGTGTGTTTATACATATATATGTATATATATATATATATATATGTAGTTGGACATTCATATACTGTTGTGCATGCGGTGTATGTATTTGTTTGTGTGTGTGTGCGTGTGTGTACGTGCATGCGCGCAGGGTACGGCAACATACATCCCCCTTGTTGCATATGCTTGCACTAGTCAACATAGTGTATAAGGATTTGCAGTTGGGACGACCCACTCCGGAGTCAATTGCGACATACGCTTTGTCTTTGCATCATTTTTGGGTGCCATTTGGTGAAGGGGTCCGGATTCGGATTATCGACAGCCCTCCTGTGATGACGTTCGTGGACAATCCTGGAGGGATTGGTGAGGGGGGTTATCCTTCTCTTTTACTGGCAAAGGTTGACATTCAAATGTTCGCCCAGGATTGAACCACATGTTGCATTGGGTTTCAGAAGACAGGAAACCGGATTGAGGAGACTTCACAACAAGGGTCCGATGATTTAGGGCTAAATTCGAATTATGATTTTGCACTTCCGTCACATTTTCTGAAACTCCCGAATCGAGCAAAAGATGTATTCGGCTCTTGATGTTTGCGTCAAGGCAGATCTGGATCCCAAGCCTAAACCCTAACCCTGCCTAAGCCCAAAAATCAGAATTTCGTGGCTTCCGCTGGCATCCGGGATCTCCGCACCGCTGGATCTTTACCGTGCCCGTAGTCCCGAGACCGCCTAGAGGGTCATACCCTGCCACTTTGTTGTACTCTTTGGGGGTGAAGCGCATTTTGATGGTCAGGATCTCTTCTACAGAGCAGCAGGTGCCTTAAGCAAGAAGCTCCAGAGAATCCAAGGGCCATCGTGCTCCGAACGAGTGTAGCCTTTTCAAGAAGCACAGTTTCCATGTAGGCTGCTGTTGCCGGTGACTTATGTTGCATTGCCCATTCCCCATCATCCGTCACTATCATGATTGTCGCGCCCCTTCAGTAAACCCCAAAACCCTCAGTCGGGCTACGACAGGATGATCATACGGTGCCTGGCGTTACCTCTCCGACCTCCCCACAGGACAGCGCTAGATATGGGCTCAAGAATTTCAGATGCACTGCGAGTTTCTCGGGACGGGAGGGGAGGCGCGGGAGGAGATTCATGATGTTGGGCATCGACAGTTGCCAATGATGATGACGATGATTATGATAGTGATGGTGCTTGTGTTGATGGCCGTACATGTAGATGGTCGTTATACCTCAGCCATGCTCACGATGAATAAAACAGTGTCTGTGCACCGTAAGTGTCAATGGGTATCCTTCTGGTGGCGCGTTCAGTAAAGCTCGGCTGATCAACCCATGGCCTCCGAGCACATACGGCTCGCCATGACGGCTAGAAACTTCGCATCTAGGCCTTCGTGTGTTCCTCTATTCATCTCCTCGGTTCAGAGCAGTCTTTAGAGGTTGTCATGCACCTTTAATTATGGGTTCATTATGCAATGTAGCACCGTTCATTTTAGTATGCTGTAGGTGTGCTTGCATCTCTTTTCGAATCGAACCCAGCTCCCCAAGCCCCAAACCCAGCTCCCCGAGCCCTATAAGCCTTAAACCCCTAACACCCGAAACCCCAAAACCCTAAACCTTCAAATCCTAAACACTAAGCCCTAAACCCCCTAAACCTGAACATCATAAGCCCCAAAACTCTAAACTTTCAACCTTCAAACCCTTCACCCTCAAACCTGGAACCTTGTCTGATGCCTGTTAATGCAGAAGCAGCGCACCACGAGAAATGTGGCTTTGGGGGAGCACTTCAGGGAGCGGGCTGGGGAGTGAGGGCTCGTGTCTGCGAGGCTGGGCGAAAAGTAAGTGAAACTGCTTAGAGTTTAGAGGGTTTTAGGTTAAGTTCCTAGGGCTTTGGGATTTAGGATGTTTTGGCATCTCAGTTTGTGGATTGGGGTTCAGTTTGGGGCACAGGATTCCAACTCATCGTCATCGTCATCATCACTATCGCCTTGCGACGTGCTTGAGCCCTGCTACACTGGCAGGCTTTCGGCGGCCAAGATGGCGAGGACCAAGACGTGGTGGAGGCAGCTCTCTGACACACAGACAGCCTAAAACCCAAGAGCCCTAAGAGTATAGATCCTTTGCAGATCCACCGCAGGACCCGTCTAGATCCCTTGCAAGTTAGAGCCCGTACCCCAGACCCTAAACTCTAAACTCTATATGTCCTAAACCTCTAGACCCTAACATGAGCCGCAAGAAGTGGAGCGGAGAGTGGGGGAGTCTCAAATTAACGTTGAGGTTTCAGGATCTCTACCGTTTTGGGCCTGTAGGTATGGTGTACGCGAAGACTACGATTTAGGGTTTAGGGTTTACCCAGAGGCCCCATAGTAGTTCCTTTTTGGGATTGCCTTATAGGATTCTATATACGAACCCCAAAAAGGAACTACTTTGGGGCCTTAGGGTAAAGCAATCCCGAGTCTGCTTGTCGAAGCCCCCCCTGTTTCAGTCGACTGGGCCAGGATCTGCCGCTGGGTGGTTCTCTGCCATTGGGTGGTTCCGGCACCTGTGCGGCAGTGATAAAGGAGCCTTCATGGGCCCTAAAAATCCAGAGAGAGAGAGAGAAAACAAAATACCTGTAATTGTATATATATATATATACACATATATATAAGGGTTTAGGGGAGTTTAGGGGTTTAGTGGTTTAGGATTTCAGGTTTGGGGATTTCTTCCAACTAAGACCTGCCAAGGGGAAGCCCCTCCAGAATCGGTGCCTTATATTTATATTTATATTTATATTTATTTATATATATATATATATATATATATGTGTGTGTGTGTGTATAAACACTATAATCCCTTCCCCCCTAACATTCACCCCCCCCCCTAATATAAAAACTCCCGGCCACCGGAATTTCGCGGTTTCGGGCCCCACATTCAGTTTAAAAGGGACAACATTAGGGGGGGTGGCAGATCTGTATGTGTTTTAATTGAACGAAGACTACAGTAGTACTAAAGACAGCAGAGCTTTAGCGTTTAAGGGTTCAGGGCTCAGGGCTAAAGCTTTAGGGCTTGGGGCTTTAGGGCTTAAAGTTTAGGGCTCAGGGCTTTATAGAGCCAAAGATTACACCTGTACTAAAGACACCAAAGCTTTAGGGTTTAAGGGTTTAGGGCTCAGGGCTAAAGCTTTAGGGCTTGGGGCTTTAGGGCTTAAAGATTTAGGGCTCAGGGCTAGGGTCTAGGGCTGGAGGCTTAGGGCTTAGGGCTTTAGTAGGGCTCCAGTCTTAGGATAGCTAGCAGCTGGGAGTCCGGGTACGATGATGCACCGGAACCCCCCCTAATATAAAAACTAAACCTCCGAAATCCAGTTTTTATATTAGGGAGGGGGGGAGGCGTTTAATATTAGGGGGAAGGGATTCAAGGAATTACCTATGACATCGGACGTTTTCGCAGAGTATTCAGACCTTTATATGAACGAAGTCAAGGATGTTATACCCAAATCCGAACACCCGCCCCCACACACCTAATCCCTGAACCACAACATCCCTAACCGCCCTAACCCCTTAAACTCTTTACCCCCATATTGTAGCCTTGAGCCACTCTTCCGAAAGCCCCAAGCCCCAAGATCCTAGCGAACCCCCCATAAACGGAAGCCCTAAACCCTAAACGACTCCCCGGAAGTCCTGAGCCCTAAGCCCCAAACCGGAACCCACGTCGTCTCCTTTAATGGGAGCCCTTAATTATAGTAACCCCTATAGACTATAGACCCCTTGAAAGGAACCGCTAAACCCGTAAAGGCCCTAAAGCAAAAGCCAGAAAGTTGGAATATGATTATCCTAAATCCCTTTATGGTAAATTATAAGGTAATCCTACCCTGAAACCATATTCCAACTTTCTGGAGTTTCCTTTAAGGCCCTGTGTCTACGATGTTTCGCAATCCCGGGGGCCCCGGAGCAGCCTCTTTGCTGTCAACGCCTGGGTTGTGGTTTGGGATAATTTTTAATTTCCCTTATTTCCTTTTTAAGGGAACCTATTCATAAATAATTTTCAAAGGGTTTAAAGGCACAACCCAGACGCAGCGTTTGGGGTTTTGGGATTTTGGATTTACGGATTTGGGTTAAGGGTCGGGGATTACAGTTAGGGTTTAGGGGTTTAAGAGTTAGGGTTTAGGTTTAGGCTTCCGGGTTTGGGGTTTTGGGAATTAGGGCTCTAGGGCTCTGGGTCTGGGATGTAGGGTCCAGGCTTTGGGTTTGAGGAACTAGGATGTGGGAGTTTTATCAGCTGGGGTAGTGGTGGGCTTATCCTCACACGAAAGCTGAAGTAGGCACCAAAAAGATGTGCATACATTGAAGGTCCGGTAGGGTTTAGGGAGTTTAGCGACTTGGTTTGGAGGATTGATTTACCTAAACACTACACCCTAAACCCTAAACGTGATGTATTTGGGCGTTTGGGGGAAACCCTAAACCCCAAAACCTCTACAGCTTCGGGGTGTTAGTCCAGCAGAGATTGCGGCTCCCTCCTCTGAATGCTTGCTGTAGCATATGGGTTGGGGTTTTCAGGTTTAGGATAAATTCGGATTGAGGGTCGCATAGGGGCTAGGCCTCGCCGTTCCTTGGCAGTTGCTTGGCATCGAAATCTTCAGCTCCTCGCCCAAACCCTAAATCACAGAGGGCGGCTAGTCCTCGAACCCTGAGCATGCCAGCATGCATACACACACACACACGGAGGTGTGCATTGCTATGTCGATAACTGCTGCATACGAACTCGAACTCTGTGTACGCAGGACCTCGACTACTTCGTCTAATGTTTGTCCGCTGTTAGCTCTGCTAATGCTGCAGCGAGATAAGCGCACTGCTCGGAATGATATTATATTATACGGCTCTGGGCCACATAGCAAACACATGCGGCAGCTTGCGTATGTGCTGATATGTATGTGTGTATATATATATATATATATATATATATATATTCATACACACATACATATATATATATATATATATATATATATCTTTCTATATATATATATATATAATATGCATTTGCATTCAGCATCATGAAATATGAATTGCAATGCCGGGTACTTCGTTGCCGTTCGAGAAAAGCCCCAGAATCCAGACAACAGCTAAGGGGCCGCGCATCACGGCAGAGCCCTACAGACCTTCGAGCAACGAAGAAATGATAAGGTGACGGCCGTGAGTTGGAGGGGCGGGGGCGGGGGGGGGTCCCACGCACCTAAACTGTCAAGCTTGTCCTGAACCCTAAATCTGAGGAGAGGCCATGTTTTTTTGTATTAAAGGTTGTTGGGCATTTTTGACATCCTAAACCAGGGATTCACGCCAGACATGCATGACCGACACCAGCTTTGAACATTCAAGCGTCATTGGCATTGGTGGTGATGGGAGCACGCCGGCTTTTGGAATTTATTCTACTCCGTCATGTTGCGGATACCTTCGCAGAGTCGGAAACACTGGAGGGGCGACAAACCCTATAAGCCCCATAAAGCCTCTAAGCCGGATCTGGACCCTATAAACCCTATACGCCCGATAAGCCTTAATAAACTACGACCCTTTAAAGAACTAATGTCCTACAACCCTATAAACCCTGTAAGCCTATAAACCCTGTAAACCTTGAACCCTGGAAAGAACCCCCAAAATCCAACAAACCCATAAGCCTTCTAAAGATAAACTCCTAGTCCCCATAAAGAGCCCCTAAACTCCGAAGCCCTATAAAGATCTCTACTTGGAGGGGCAGGGGACTTAGTAAGTAGGTTATAAGTAGGCTTATAATTGGGGTAACTCCCTTTAGGGTATTTATAACTCTACCTATAACCTACTTACTTTTAAGGTATGTATAACCCTACTTATAACCTACTTACTAAATCCTCCAAGTACACCTCACCAAGCGGACGGCAGGCCAACATCCACAGAGGCCGGGCCCTCGGCCCTGAAGTGAGCGGCGATATTTAAGGGTCGGAACCGCTGGGGTATAGGGTTTAGCGTATAGTGGGTATAGGGCTTGTGGCGTGTAGGCGGTTTAGGGTTTTCGGGTTTAGGATTTAAGGTTTAGGATTTAAGGTTTAGGACCTGTTTAGGGATTTAGGGTTTAGGGATTTAGGGTTCAGGAGAGAGGGTCGGAATCGCTACCTTAACCCATTCAAACCTACTTGTTTGTGTGGGTGCTCATTATAAACCCTAATAGGGAGTTTGTAAGGGCCCTGTAAAAAAGTAGGTTCTGGTAGGTTAAGGTAGGGTTTAAGTTTTAGTGTTAGCCAGTTGTTTATAGCAGTAGAGGAAACGTTCGAACTTTCTTTTTGTTTCAAAGCCCCTGCGTAGTATTTGGTTCAGGGTGTCGGTTTAAGGCTTAGGGTTGCGGGGTGTTGCTGGAGTCGCAAGGGCTTGGGTGTGAGATTTTGCGTTTTCGGATGTGTTGGCTTTGATGTAGGATGTTTCTTACCCTAAGGTAGTTCCTTTCTGGGGTTCGTATATAGAATCCTATAAGGTACCACCAAAAAAGGAACTACTTTGGGGCCTATGGGTAGTTTATTGCTATTAGAAGGCTATGGCATTGTGTCTATGCCCCATACCCTAAACCCTTAACCCTGTACACCCTCTACCCCAAACCCGAAACCCTAATCTCAACTCGGGCTTAGACTTGCGGGCCTCAGCATTGTGGGGTTCCGTCTTTACAGGGCTGTAAGAGACCGCGGCCCATTGAAACATCGTAAACCAAGAGGGCTGGAGTCACTATATAGAGGCCTGAATAATTAGAAGAATTACGGTTTTGGGGGATGGACAATACTGTGCTACAGTTTGCAAGCGCAAGCTAAGGAGTAATATTATCCATTACGTATTCATGCCCGTACATTCTCTGGAGTCAAGCTGCCCACAGGATGTCTGAAGATGAGCCGGGGCGAAGTGCCGCCTCCGGGATATCCCAAAGCAGTTTTGAGGATGGAGGGTGCCGATTCTTTCGGGTTTAGGGCAAGGTTAGCATGTAGATAAGGGTGTAGCACCATAAACTATAAACCATGATCCATAATCCAAAAAAAACATGAATCATGAAATATAAATTATAAATTATAAACCACCCATTCTTGGACAATGGTAAACGCTCAGGAGGGTGTGGGCTTTAGGGCAGTCGAAGGTTTAACCCTCTCCCAAACCCCAAACCCCGTTCTTGCAAAAGGCAGCTTTTAAAAACACCCTAAACCTATATGCTGCTTGCTTAAACCATATAAGCCCTAAACCGGATCGAAAACCCGAAGCTGGAAACATTAAAGCCTAAACCTCTATGGTGCTTGGAAGCTATAACCCTTAACCCAAAACCCCAAGCTCGAAACACTACGGTTGATGATATAAATCCCGCATTACCCATAATAAGGATTATACCATAATTCCCATAGTTTAGTGTCCTTAAGGTATTGCAGGGTTTATATCATCAACATTATTAAAGCCGAAGCCTGACAGACCCAGCCTCCACCTGACTGAGGCAACGCGTCCTCGGAGCAAGAACCCCAGTGCTCGACCGCCGCTGAGCCTGACTACGGCTTAGGGGTTGTAGGGTTTAGGGGTTGGGGTGCTTTAGGATTCCCTTAATTCAACTCTAAACCCTCTAGGAGGCTTAGAAAAAGCGCCGAAAGCACAGAACTTTAGCCCCAGGCCTCGCCCTGAATGCAGAAACCCCGACGTCCGGAGACGCCAGAACGGTTGATGATATAAATCCTGCATTACCCATAATAAGGAATATACCATGATTCCCATAGCTTAGTTTCCTTAAGGTCCTGCAGGATTTATATCAGCAACCGGAACCGAGACCCGAACCCCCCAGAAAAGAAAAGCCTCAGAGAGCCCTTGAAGAGCCAACTCGTTTAGGAGCCCCTAAAGGTCCTTTCAACAACTTTCGCAGAAATTTTCGAAGAACCTTATAAACGGCGCAAGAGAGGTCCTAAGCCCGGAAACTCTATCCACCTCCCTGAGCCCGAAAAACCTCCCGAAATGGCCCTTATGAACCCCAAACCTCCCTTAACTTAAAACATTCAGTGATTTCCCCAAAGGATCCAAGTGAAAAGATAGTATACATTTTCGGGCCCCCAGCATCTACTAAGAAACTACTCCCTTTGGGTTCATAGAATCCGCAAGCCTCTCAGGTCCAGGTCCTTCTTGCCGAAGTCCAAGACTCTCGGTGCCTTGGCATCAACTTGCTGTTCCTTACATAGAGTTTACGGTTTCAGGGCATGTTGGGGCTGTTGGGGCTTAGGCGGTTGTAGGGTTTAGGGTTTAGGCGGGTTCAGGGTTTAGGGTTTCACTGGAATGATTTGCTCATTCTTCTGTGTAGCACTAACCCTCGAACAAGCTATGGACTATTGTGCTTGTTATGAGTCCAAGGGCTCAGACTCGACATGAAAGGTCGACACGTTTCTAGTGATAGGGCGCCAGGTTTCGCGTGTAAGGTTTTCGGGTTTAGGTGTCCACTGTTTGTTCAGGGTCTTAGGGGCGCAAAGTCAATTTGTTTCGGGTTTAGAGTTTTGGGTTATACAGGTTAGGCTTTGGACTTTGTGTTTTAAGTTCCTGGAGTTCATTGCATTTCTTGTGGCCGTCCTTTCTGAAATATCTGACCATCTCAGTTCCCAACCATATCCAAAAGCCTTGTGAATCCTGAAGGGTTTTGGGTTTTAGGGTTTGCGCCCTGAGCAACTTGAGGATCGGCCGCTCGTGTGACGGTACGGGGCAGGGTGGTGATGATGACATTGTTAATGTCTTCTGGGTTGGATTTTAGGACATTTTTTATTTTCCTTAATTGGGTTTATAAGGGACCCTATATATAATTGTTTTTCAGGGTGTTTAAAGGCCAACCCAGTCTTATACATCGCCTACTTCATACCTCTGTCAATCTCCTTCCTCTGGCGGTGCGCAGGCATTCAGGCAGGCAGGCAGGTAGGCGGCAGCCATGCAAACAGACAGCCCCCTGAACCCCTAAACACCTAAAACCCCACCCCATCCCCCCTCCGAACCCCTAAACCCTAAACCATTTTGTATATAGACCCTTACAAGGAAACCCTTAAGTCCTAAACCCCCATATATAGATATGTATGTATGTATATATGTATGTATGTATGTATGTATGTATATATATATATATATACATCTGTATATCTATATATCTAGATATCAATGAATACATAAATATACACCCTTAACAGGAACCCCTAAACCCCTGACCTTCAGGTGCGAGGGATCTCGCCGCCATCAACCCGTTAAACGACTCGGCGGAGTTGGATGTGCCAGTGAATGCATGGAATAGGCTGGGGTTGGCGTGTTTCATGCAGGTTTGTATAAGGGCTCCTGTATCGGCGCTGTGGTTTATTGGGCTTAGGACTTAGGACAGGATTAAACATTAATTCAGGGTTGGGCGTTTGGGGATGAGAGTGTGGCTTCTTAGGAGCAGGGTTTAGCAGGGACCTGCGAGGGATGGAACGGATTCAGGGTTCATTAGGTGCCCTGAGTTTGGTGGCTAAGTGCTTGAGATTTTGAGTCTCTGCCGTTTGTCATTTACTGGCATCCCCGATGGCAGAATCCAGGGAAGTATTCGCTCACATCCTAGGAGACCGGCATGCAAGGCAGGTGTAATGAAGGAGCTGGTTGCCTGGTTGCTTTAACCCGGGAACCCTAAACCCTTGGGCCCTAAACCTCTAAACCCTACTGCTTGAGCACACAGCACTGTAGACCTGATCTAGACTCTGAAACCAAGCCCCTGGGTTGACTTATTAAAGAGACTTATTAAAGTGAGGTTATAAGTACCTTAATTGGGGTTATAAGTAGTCATAAGTATAGATACCCTAATCATAACCCTGGTTACTAAGTCCCATGAACCCTAACTAAATCCACAAGCTGTGCAGTCAAGGCCCAACTTAGCAGCAAGACCAGGCTGGTGAGTACTGCCAGCATGACAGTACATACCACGAAGGCAAGTAGCAGTGATGAAGATCATCATGACACCAGCACAGATAGAAGTTGTCATCATACATGCTATGAGCAAGATACTTGCACGACGCCTTGTGAGACCTGCTCAACAAGCCTTCTTCAGACTCAAACTAATGTCCAATTAATCTTGGATACTGCCCCCGCTCAGTAACAGTTGGATAATATTCATAATATAGATATATTATATAGGACCTTAATAGTAGCCCTATTATAGACTGTTACTGTATGGGGGCAGTATCCAAAATTAATAGCCAATTGCCTTGTAGGCTGGTCAGCGACGGGGCCGCCCTTGCCTCCACGGCTGGTTCCGACACACTCGGAAACGAGCTCAACACGTTCCTCGAACGCATGGTCCGGCTAAGTTCTGACAGTATGCCCTTATCTGTAAAGTGGAACGAATCATATACCATGCAACCTCAGACCCTCTTCTAATCGTTGCGGCCCCTGCACGGGGAGCCCTGAAACCTGCACAAGGAAAAGCCTAACACTGGCTGTATCCGCTCTAGATAGCTTGCAGGATTTTTTAAGGTACCCTTACAGGATCCCTTAACTAAACGGAACCCTCAAAGGCACCCTACCCACAAGCTTTATGAAGAGTATCTTGATGACATTGTGCTTGCAGGGAATCAGGGTTTAGGGTGTAGGTGACATTGATCAAGCGTCGGGGCAGGACTGCACTTCGGGGAAATGTCGCCTGCTGTTCAAGGTGCTTTTTCCCAGACCTTCTAAAATGCGCTTATAACCCAGATCAGAGCATGTTAGGACCCCTGACATGATTTATGGTACATTCCTTAATTGAAGTTGTCCTAGCCCTTGTGTTTTAATCAGCAACCCTTGTAGTAGCCGGCATAGTGGCCCTCATGGTAGCCGTTTTCGGGGTCTTCAGGTTGCAGCTCAACCCTAAACCCTAAGCCCTACACCCTAAACGAAGAGTTTTGTAAGGACTTCGAACTTGGGGCTCCTGGTTCGGGACAGTGATGCGTAGCTAAGCGCTTGAGCTTGAGGAGGGCCGGTCGAGGGTTCTAGGGTTTTAGGGATTGAGGGTTTTAGGGTTTTAGGGTTTTAGGGTTCAGGGTTTTAGGGTTTTAGGGTTTTTGGTTTTTAGGGTTTTAGGGTTTTAGGGTTTTTGGTTTTAGGGTTTTGGGGTTCAGGGTTTTAGGGGTTTAGGGGTTTAGGGTTTTAGTTGGGCCGGTTTAGTGTCTAATGAGTCTAATGGAGGGCCGGCTTGAGGTTAAGGAAAGCCGGTTGACAGAGTACTTAAAAGGGTTGTGGGACTTAGGGTTATAAATAAGGTAACTATACATATAAGTCCTTATAACCGCAATTAGGGTACTTATAACCTTACTTGCCTTACTTACTAAGTCCCCTGATCCTCCAAGTAAGCCAGTCTAAGACCAGGCAGCCAACAGGTTTACTACCGACCCTAAGGTCTGGCCATGTAGGGTGCTCAGGTTTAGGACAACCCTGTAGAATCCTTATGAACCTGTATAGAGCTATAGACCACCGTACACCCTAAACCCTAAATCCCTAAACCCTAACCTTTTCTGACACCCTGTAGAGCTATAGAGCTATCGCGGGGGGCCCCCGAAAACGCTGATCATGACAGCGGAGGCCCGCCCGACAAGCTGCTGAGCGTCGGAAAAGCCACGTCGGCTTTGGAACGATTATTCTGCTGCCGCCTGCCTGAAACCTAGCGGGTCATACCCTACCCCTGTTTTTGGTTACCTAGTTTTATGGTTAGGATCTCCTATATAAACAAGTAGGTACCTTACAAAGGGGTAGGGTATGAGCCTATAGGAACGGCTTAGGGTTTAAACCTTTAAGATTTTGGAGTTCAGGTTTCGGGCATGGGGTTTAAGACTGAGATGCGGTTTCGGATGTAAGGCCTGGAATTCTTGGATCCTGAGCCCTGTAGAGTTTATATATTAGATTTGTAGTATCCTTAAGGGAGGGGGGTCCAAGGGGGGTATATAGCCTAGTGATCCCTAGTACTCCCTAAGGTTCCCTTGCAGTCCCCTAAGGATTCCTTATACCCTCCCCCCTTGAACCACCCTCCCTTAAGGATCCTGTAATAGAAGCTGCCCCCACCCTGTAATAGTGACTCTAAGGATTACATTAGGTCCCTGTTATATTCCTAGTATACCACTAATACAGGGTGGGGGCCCCTTCTAGAATTTATAGTAGTTTACAACTTCGAGCTTAGGCTAAATCATTTTAAGTTTGGAATGTAAAAGTTGTTAACAGTTCGCTGTATTATTCTCTCATAGTCCCCAGCACAGAGTGAGTGCACCATATCTTAAGGCCCCTGTAGGATTTAGAAGGCATCCGTATGGCCCGCCGCGAGACTACCCACATTGCCCTTTCTGTCCTTGGCATTTTGGGCGATGCACACGCGTACAGCATTCCGACCCTTGTCGAGGGCGCTGAAGACACCGGCAGTTCAAGCCGAAAGCTGCAATTCCCCAACCCTACAGCACACTAACCCCCCGCCCCGCCCTGCCCCTCGGCTAGGGCCCCTCACAAAAACACACAATGGAATAGTAAATAATGGTCACACACGGGTATCGAGATCCGGGAGCATGGCTCTTGTGGTCCTAGGGAGGACAAGAGTGTGAAACGTTTGTCGTCATGTGTTGCAGCCGCAGCCAGTCTCGTTGTTGTGTTATGACTTTCTTTGTGGCTTTGTTTTATGACTTTCGTTGTGGTTTTGTATTATGACTTTCGTTGTGGTTTTGTTGTATGACGTTCGATGTGGTTTTGTGTTATGACTTTCGGTGTGGCTTTGTTTGATGACTTTCGTTGTGGTTTTGGTTTATGACTTTTGTTGTGGCATTGGTTTATGACGTTCGTTGTGGTTTTGTTTTATGAGTCTCGTTCTGTTTTGACTTATGACTTTCGTTGTGGTTTTGTTTTATGACTTCGTTGTGGTTTGGTTTTATGACTTTCGATGTGGTTTTGTGTTATGATTTTCGGTGTGGCTTTGTTTGATGGCTTTCGTTGTGGTTTTGTTGTATGACGTTCGCTGTGGTTTTGTTTTTGTGATTTTCGTTGTTGTTTTGTTTTATGAGTCTCGTTCTGTTTTTGACTTATGACTTTCGTTGTCGTTTTGTTTTATGACTTCGTTGTGGTTTTGTTTTATGACGTTCGATGTGGTTTTGTGTTATGACTTTCGTTGTGGTTTTGTTTGATGACGTTCGTTGTGGTTTTGTTTTATGACTTTCGTTGTGTTTTTTGCAGTGACTTTCGTTGTGGGTTTGTTTTATGACTTTCGTTGTGGTCGCTGCCCACTCTCTCTCTCTCTCTCTCTCTCTCTCTCTCTCTCTCTCTCTCTCTCTCTCTCTCTCTCTCTCTCACTCTCTCTCTCTCTCTCTCTCTCTCTCTCTCTCTCTCTCTCTCTCTCTCTCTCTCTCTCTCTCTCTCTCTCTCTCTCTCTCTCTCTCTCTCTCTCTCTCTCTCTGTTCCTGGTTGGGCGCGTCAGGAGCTTGCTATTGTAGTGCCGAGGCGTGATGTTCTGAATTGCGTCCCGAAAAGACAAGAGTTTTTGACTCTTATAGTGAGGAATCACAAAACGGGACTGCAATTGAGCGAACAACCCGAAGCTTATTGCCGGCAGAAGGGGTGTTTCGGTTTGGTTTGAAAGAGCAATGTGCAAAACCGCAGGGACGCTTACAAGCACGTTGATGATGTAATTCGCCGGTCGCAAACCCTAAACTTGAAACAAGCTGTGTATAAACTCTAAACTGCAAATAGACTAGATGATGTGCCGTTGCATCAAAGCAAGGTCCAAGAAGCACGGCAACCTGGCACTGCAAGATTCTGCAATACGGCTCAGGAGTCTTCATAGGTTGTTGCTGGTTTACGTTTGGCTGTGTGTCGCGCTTTTTGCTGTGGAAGCCGTAAGGGTTCGGATCTAAATATCTCCAGGCCAGGAGAACTCCGGGATGATGCATGCAGTGGGGCATTTCCTGAACATTCTTGTTCGTAGTAGTTCTTTGAAGAGGAGACCCTAAATCAGCACGTGCAAGCTAAGGAACAAGTCACATGAATGGCGAGGGTTATCTGTGCCTACGGTCCCGTGTGTGTTTGGTGCCATGTGGGTGGTTGTCAAACTGTGGTCTCTTTTTGGGTCCCTATTATGATACGGCACCTAATGTTCAGGGTACCCCAAAAGGGACCATACTTGTGACAACCACCCATGTTACCTTAGGGGTACTTTAAAATATTTTTTTAATATCTGGTTATTATAAACCCTAAGAAACAGCTAAAATTACAATTTTTGCTGGGGTTCCAAGTTCAGTATAGTTACATCCAGGCATACCTCCTCAAGAAGTGCGCCAGCCCGATTCCCAGTGCAACCAAGGCCTTGCGGGTCTTAACTGGGTTGTGCTTTGGGATAATTTTTAGTTTCCCTTATTTCCTTATAAAGGGAACCTATTCATACATAAGGGTTTTAAGCACAACCCAGTTAAAGGCTTTGGGGGATCAGGGATTTCGATTCAGGGTTTGCCCATAGGCTCCATAGTAGTTCCTTTTTTGGCCTGCCTTCTAGGATTCTGAATCTGAACCCTAAAAAGGAACTACTATGGAGCCTCTGGGTGGGTGTTAGGTCTATGGGTTTCGGATTTGCGGATTGGGGTTTCCCATTTTGGGGGTGGGATCAGATCGGTTGAGTTTCTGGAGTTTAAGGTTTTACGACCTGGGCATGACAGAAGTCAGAGTGCCCAACACTGCCTCACAGATCAACCAGTATGCACGAATGCACTTCACATTTTTCGATAACGTAAGGTGTGAACTCCTCGATAGGTACCGGGCGTTTTGGGTACAACTGTGATTTCGAGAGCTCCAGCGTGACTCTCCTGGAAATGCTGGCTCTCGAGACCAGAAGCGTAAGCTCAGATTTTGAGCACCCAGCCATTCGCCACGAAGCCCACGTTAGAGGTTTAGGGTTGAGGAGTTCAGGGTTTAGTGTTTATAAGGGTTAGGGTCATGCACTGCCCGAGATCAGCAAGACTGATGTCGCCAGGCGAAGCAAACCCAACGGCACCCTTGAAGCACTAAATCCGGCAAACCCTAAACCAATTGACTTCAAAATCCCCAAAGGCCTGATCCCTCAGCTTTCTGAACCCCAAGCCCTAGGTACTTCATTTCGTGATTTCCATAAGCGTCCTAAAGAAGGGAGGTTAAATAGGGTCCAACCCTGGGCCTTAAATCCGCCGCATCAAGGTGTGCTGAGGAGTTTCGCCAGTTCGACACGAACCGGGCCTCTAGGGCTGCAACCAACGCGGATTCATTCCAGGATGGAAACGAAGACGATGGGTTTAGGTTTGTAAGGTGATAGAACCTGATGGTGGTGATGATTATTCAGGGACCCAGAAGGACGTAAACACAAGCATGTTGTAGGGATATCCCTACTTTATTGGGCTTCATCATACGGGGGGTTTACGGAGGTTTACGTGGGATATGCCTTTCCATATGTTTTTCTTATGTGCTTTTATGGGGTCCTAATTATGATGGTGGTTGATCTTGTTGCAACTTGCGGGGCCGCTTCGTGGTTCCAGGATCCCAACCGCAGGCTCTGCTACCCGGCACCCCGTCCTCTCAGGGCTCAAGTTTAGGGTTTAGGGAATCGTCATATACTCTCCCAAGTACGAACCTGCAAACCTAATTAATCCCAAACCCAAGCGGGAGTCTCCGAAAATTAGGGGGAACCTTCTTTTGGGGTCCTTATAATAAGGATCCTACTATTTAGTATTAGGGTACTATACTAGGGTCCCCTATTTTGGGAAACTCCCAAGTGACTAACAAATGGGTCAGAGATCCCACTAGAGCATCACTTGCGGCTCTTGGTGCAAACAATAAAGAAGCAACCAGAAAAGAAGCCTTGTGTAATCGTATTCCCAATGTGCAGCCCTGCCACACCTGCACCCTTTTACATGCATATTTGGCACCAGAGCATGACAAGCGTTAGTGTGAATTTTGGTAAACCGTGCTGCATGCAGCTAGCCCTGTCCTTGCCCAGGATGGTGTGCTCAGCATGACTGAATTCGAGGTCGCCGCTCGAAAGCGCCCCCTGTCCGCCGGACTAGGTTTGGTCTTCGTGTGTCATGCATGACTCATGGGTTTTGTGCTTGTTGAATCTTTGTTTGTGTTTATGTAATATGTACAAGTATGTGCGGTGTTGAAGTTTCAACAGCCTGAGTCAACTAAGGGGTTTAGTTTTGTCGCACATGTCGGCGTCTGGTCGAAGTGGCCCAAGCCCTTTCCTGGAAATCAGCTAAACACCCAAACCCTGTGATTCCTGGATTCTGAACCGAAAAGCACCAATTTCTGAAAATCCTAAATCCCAAACTCCCCACACTTATACCCCAAAGCCTCAACCCTGAAGCCCTAAATAGCACCTTGCCACCTCAGTTTTACTCTAGCCTTCCGAACACCTGAATCGTAAACCCCTAATCCCCTGAAGCCCTAACTCAATCCTCAAACATGAACCTTAAACCCTAAACCCCTAAACCCTACAGCATAAACCCTAAACCATGAACCCTAAACCCCTAAAGCATAACCCCTGAACCCTGAAGCCCAGGCTGTGATATCGCAGCCCACGATCCGATACCGGAAATTCTCCGGTCGACGATGCTCAAAGCCGCCGAGGCGAGAGTGGACGGCACCTCGGAGCTGGCTTTTCCATGCTTTAGGATAGGGTATCTATATCTATATGTATATCGGCCTATAGATGTGTGTGTGTGTCTATATATATATATATGTATATGTATATATATATATATGTATACACGCATGTAACTGCATTTGTGTTTTGTTCTTAATTGAATACATACATACATAATTGCATGCATACATGCGGCAAATATAGGAAGGGTGCAAGCATGAGCTGACATCGTATCACGGTAGATGTTCGGGCGTGGTCAACCCCAAGCCCTAGGCACTCTAAACCCCAGACCCTAACCCCCAGTTCAGCGGCTAACAGATCTTTGAAGATGACAAGGGTGACAAAACCATGGTCCGTGAAGCCTGCAGCGGCTAGGATGACTTCTACATGATTCGGGAGTATATGTACCGAGTTTAGTTTCACTGTGTGCACCTGTACAGGTGGGCGTAGGTCATGACACATAACAAAAAGGCCCTAAACCCCTAAAGCATAAACCGTAAACCCTAGACCCCTAAAGCATAAATGCTAAGCCAAAAACCTTCAAGCGAGTGGACGCCTAAGCCTGAGCTTTGGCCCTGCTTCCTAGGCTTAGCAAGCCGAGGCAATGTTGGATTTGAAGACTTTCTTCTCTGGGTGTGGCAGTGCATCTTCATGGAAGAGCCACTCGCTTTGCTTCATCAGCAAACCCTCCAGTTTTTGAAAACAAACCAGCAATCCTGAATCGCGAGGCCCATCCCCTTGGAAGCTGAACTTGTCTTTCCACCCCGGAGCATTGGTGTGGATTATATGGCTTTTGTGGGGTCTTTTCGGGATCCCTTAACGGGTCATGTCTGTCAGGGTCCGACTGAAGGGTTCACAGAGCCACCTGTTCCTTGCCCTTCGTCTGCAGTTTTGTTTTGCTATGTGCGGGGTCGGGGTTAGGTCCCCGATCTACGGTTTCAGGGTTTTGGGGTTTAGGGTTAAAGATTTAGGGGTTTGGGGTTTAGTGTTCAGGGTTTAGGGTTTAGGATTTTGGGCTTGAGGTTAAGGGTCTATACCACAAATCCGCTACCAAGACTTGAGGTCAGAGCAAAGCCCATCGCACCAGAATCGTACTTTAGGCTCGCATTCCCGCAAGCGCAGCAAGAATGCGAGCACTCTACCTTGACCCAACTACCCGCTAATATATCCGAAATACCAACTATTACCCTACGCTACGGCTCCATAGTAGTTCCTTTTTAGGGCTCATATTTAGAATCCTATAAGGTATCCCCAAAAAGGAACTACTTTGGGGCCTATGGGTATTAAGGAGGACCATATGGGCTCTGTTGAACGGTGCTTCGGGGTCCTCGTAGTCAGAAGACGTGAAGACACTGAACTGCATTCATTGTTGGAGCACTGTGAAGAGTTTGTTGGCAGACAGTACTACACCTCACCCCCCATAATTCCCACTTTGTGGTATGAATCAAGGCTTTTTTTGCAATCTTCAAACATGCACTTGTCATCTGATAGGCTGATAGTGGCCGTATCAGCACAAGTACGCCAAGCTCGGAACATCCTTCTTCATAAAACTCTAAAGCTAATTAAAACCCTAAACCCCATGAAACCCTAACCCCTAAACCTTAAACCCCTAAATCCTAAACCCTAAACCCCCATAAAACCCTAAACCCTTAAACCCTAAACCCCATAAACCCCTCAAGCCTTAACCCCCATAAAACCCTAAACCCCTAAACCCCATAAAACCCTAAACCCCAAAACCCCTAAACCCTTAAACCCTAAACCCCATAAAACCCTAAACCCCAAAACCCCAAAACCCCTAAATCCATAAAACCCTATAAAACCCTATAAAACCCTATAAAACCCTATAAAACCTTCTAAAACCCTAAACCTTAAACCCCTTTGAGCCATGAGGATGTCGCTTACGGACAGCTTCGAGCGGGAGCAGCGAAACTTAGCCAGGGAGTCGGTGCCCGAGATATGCAGGGCCTTGGAGTACCATGCGGTTGATGAAAGGGGCCTTATACAGGGGTCTATAAGGGATACTATAAGGGATCTATAAGGGTACTATATAAAGAAAGGGGCCTTAATGATCCTATAGTTGATGATATAAATCCTGGGTTCCTTTAAAGGGCTCTATAAGGGTACCTTTAAGGGGTTCCTTCAAGGGATCTGTAGGGTTTAGGCTTACTTTGAGACTTTTTCTTACCTTTGGTTAGTAGGGAATGGAGGAATGGGGTACAATTATAACTACTATTGCTACGGCTGATGATAGAAATCCTGCATTGCCCTATAATAAGGAATATACCATAATTCCCATGGTTTAGGGCCAGCAAGGTAATGCAGGTTGTATATCATCAACCGTACTTTAACACTTTTTTGGGACCTGTTACTTACAGGAAACCCACTGGGTTTAAGGTATACCTAGAGTGTGCATTGTAGTTCTTCCTTTTGGTTAACCAGTTTTGGGGTTAGGATCCTATAATAGAGATTTGGTTACCCAAGAAAAGGAACTACAATGGAGACACTAGGTATGGTATTCAAGAAATTGAAGAATTGCGTGTTTAGGGGTTCAGGGTGTAGGGGTTTAGGGTAAAAGGTTTCAGGGATTAGGGTGTCTTAGAATTAGGGGTATGATTGAGTCTGAGTGAGATCCTACTGGTTATACGCTCTATGCTGGGGTGCTTCATGATGAAGATCCGATTTTGGTGCAGGCTTGTGCTGGTTCCTTTTGATTCTGGATTTATAAGGGTATGGGGTTCTGGGTGCCTTGGTGGTCGTGTCTTGGGACGTCATCATGTGGCAATGTTGCTGTGCCAGCGGCCGAGAAGCCATGAGGAAAGTGGGATAACTCTGGAGGGAAGGTATGGTCGCTATGGCAGCTTGGGTGAAGACACAAGCCGCTCAATGCCCGAATCCGAAAGCCTCAGGACGACGATAGCTTCGACACCGGCACCCACAGATCTGAACATCAGCAGGAGTACCGCTAGATATGCATGAACAGCATAACGCAACAAGGATGGCAACCACAAGCATTTGCAGCAACGAGAGCAAGACCATTAACGACAGAAAACGTGTGTCGCCGTCATCATCATTCTCATTCCCACACTTGGGTCTTAACTGCTGATCATCGCAATCTTTGTACCATGGTAGTGACATCTTCGCTAGCAGCACCAGAGCCAGTCAGACATCACCAAAAGCGGCATCAGACACACAACCATCAGCAACCACGACAACAGCATTCGTAAGCACAAGTACACACAGTGTGCTAGCAGCATTAACAGCATCACCAGTGAGGGCATGTGGTCGAACCGAGAGCAGCAAACAGCCGTATGTAAGCCAAGAGAGCCATCGATTGAATGTACGGGTGTCTGTGCATATTGACGCAATGCCCATACTGCTCGAACACCTTCATCAGCTATGGCAACAAATGGGAGTTTCCGAAAATAGGGGACCCTAAAATAGTACCCTAAATAGTAGGATCCTTATTATACGCACCCCCAAATAAGGTACCCCTAGTTTTCGGAAGCTCCCAATTGTTGTTGTTTAAGATGTTTTCGGATTTGGGTGGTTGGCAATTGCCCGTGCTGCTGTTTCCGACATTGCTTGTGCGTCTAGTGCGAACATAGGCCATCCGCTTAAAGGCGATATAGGGGCCTGAATAATTAGAATAGGGTTTGGGGTAATTAGTACTACAGCCATAACAAGGAGCCCCCCGGTAACTAGGTGGCACTTTCGGAAACTTGTTAATTTCCCGTTATGGGTCCGACAGAGGTACCTATTCATCAATACTTTTCAGAGCCCAAAAAAACTACAACCCAGGCAATCATTTGGGCTACCTTACTTGTATCCCCAGTTACCAAGTCCCACGTTCCTTAAAATCATAAGCCCCTAGATACGAAGTCCCATGACCCTTTAAGCAAGCGGAGGTTGGGCTTCGACCTTCCTAAGCTCGAATCCTTGAAGGCCTCGTGGACGAAGGGGCTGTTTCGTGGGAGAAGAGTGGGGTTCTTTTTGGGGGTGTCGCGACTTGGAGTTTATGGTTTAGGAGATTTGGGGTTGGAGTTTAGGCTTTAGGAGATTTGGGGTTGGAGTTTATGGTTTAGGAGATTTGGGGTTGGAGTTTATGGTTTAGGAGATTTGGGGTTGGAGTGTATGGTTTAGGAGATTTAGGGTTGGAGTTTATGGTTTAGGAGATTTAGGGTTGGAGTTTATGGTTTAGGAGATTTGGGGTTGGAGTTTATGGTTTAGGAGATTTGGGGTTGGAGTTTATGGTTTAGGAGATTTAGGGTTGGAGTTTATGGTTTAGGAGATTTGGGGTTGGAGTTTATGGTTTAGGAGATTTGGGGTTGGAGTTTATGGTTTAGGAGATTTGGGGTTGGAGTTTAGGGTTTAGCGGATTAGATTAGGGTTTAGGGTTGCAAGGGATGGGTAGAGTTTGACAAGGGTTTGTGGGGTTCATAAGCGGATGTACAGACTTTTACCCGGGCTTATACGGATGCACAGAATCTTGAAGGGTACGGGTTTGTGGTTTGTTTGTCGGTTTCAAGAGATGTTTCATTTACGCCTTTGGCTTCTGAGGCGTCGGTTTGGAGTGTCAAAAGTTTAGGGTTTTGCGGGTTGACTTTTTGAACAGTTCGGGTTGCCGTTTTGGGGTTTTTCATGGTTCAGGGATGGCCTCCTTGCTCCAGTTTCAGGATTGTTTTAAGCATGTAGACTGCATGAAGTAAGTAAGGTAAGGAATGGAAAAAGGGTTTACGGGTCTAGGGTTTAGGGGGTTCAGAGCAGGGCATGGTGGTTTGCGCTTTCTTTCTGGCATGTATTTACCAAATTGTCATGACCTGGTGCTTTGAAGGGCGCCTTTTCTCCCAAGTCATAAAAGCCGAAACCCTAGATACCTTAAACCTTACAACTTTAAACCCTACACCCCAAACCGTTAGGGCCTTTAGGACCCTAAACCTGATCCCAAAACTGCAAGCCGTTAGAGCTTATGGATGCTTATCGGTCCTAATGCCAAACTAAACCTCAAACAACCTGCGGATGTCAGGAAGTCTTCAACTCTTGTGACGACGATGGCAGCGGCTTCATCGAATGGCCGGACAGAGCGGGAATATGGGGGGGGCTTGTAGAGAGGCTACTTAGGGTTTATGTTTGCGAACAAGTGTTCGAGGACTAGGATTTCGGATTCTAAGGTCGGCTTGCCACCTACTTGAAAAATATGCTTCGCGCAGCACCGTAAGCCTGAACCCTGAACACTACGATTGGCGATCTATACCTTGCATTACGTTAATTACACCCTAAAAGATGGTAAGCAATCGACACTTTACTGCTTAGACGCATAGCTTTACTAGCTTTACGACTCTGACATAGGCTTTGCTTTGGGCCCCGGGCATTAGCCAAACCCCGAATGCTTAACCCTGAAATCTATGATTGCGTCCGAAACGACCTAACTCTTAAAACTTGCAGTGTAGAGGGCTGCACTTGCTACGGTAATAGTAATCGTATTCCCGTGCAGTGCCGGTTATCCCGGCTCTAGTCTTTAAACCAAGGCCCTTATATTAAACCACGAAAGTAGCTCTCACAAAAGCCTTCAACGAACCCTCATCAACTCCCTAAAGCCTACACCCTGAATCCTAACGCGTAAACCCCAAGCCCCAAACCTTTAACTCTGTCATTCCGGACTCCTCCAGGAGTTCGACCAGCTTGTTCGATGCCTCCTGGACGCGAAGGAAGCAACGGAGTCATGGAAGAAACAGGCTTACGTGAAATTGCGACTAAGGTTGTAGGGTTAGGTCTTTTCAACGTATGAATAATATTGATAATTTCTGCCCCGCTCTCTCTCTCGCTCTCTCTCTCTCTCTCTCTCTCTCTCTCTCTCTTTCTCTCACTCTCTCTCTCTTTCTCTCTCTCTCTCTCTCTCTCTCTCTCTCTCTCTATCTGTGTCTCTTACTTCCCGTTTTTTCATTATTTCTTACTCTCTCACTCTGTCTCTCTCGCTCTCTCTTTCTTTCTGTCGTTCCGATCGGCCTGTCCGTTTGTCCGTCCATCTGTCTGTCCGTCCGTCCGTCCGTCCGTCGGTATGTCCGTCTATCTGTCTGTCTGTCTGTCTAGTGTATGCACATACACATATGCACAATACTCACTACATACTCGTGCATAGTGTGTATATGTATGCATAGCAACTCACTGAATTAGGGTGCCTGTAGGTACCATGTGACAAGAGTGCGTACTATGTTGCGGACAGGACGCAGCTTTGAGAACTACCTGCATGTGTGTCTCTATCTCTGTGTTTGTTGAACACAACTTCGGCTTCGGCTCACAAGCACGTCATGCATGTAATCATGCTGTATCGGAGCAGAAATTACGAATATAGATCTCGAGGTTGACGTTTGCTGCATGATGTAGATGGTTTGAATGGTATGAATTTCAATAATGCCGGCTTAAACATTAAACATTGAAATCTGGAGCGTTTAACTTAATGAAAAAGAAGTTAATAGTAAATACGTTAATTTTATCAGCTTGCCGCATCGGCTCAAGCCTGAACTCCACTTGACCCGTCATCGAGTTATATAACCCTGGGACCGCGAAGTACCACCCATAGTCTGCATTGTAGTTTTTGGGGGTTTGGTTTAACCAACGTTATGTTGAGGATCCTATAAAGTAACCCCAAAACGGAAATAGAATGGAGAGAAAAGGTAGTGCTGAGTCATGGCGTGTGTGCGAAAAGCATGATATCGTCAGGCCACCAAGACTCGGTTTTTGAAGGATGTCGGCCCGCATAGAAGCTACAGTCAGCACTGGTGAACATGAGCCCGTGCAAATTGGGTGACAAAGGTCTCTATCATATTCAGAGGGCTTATGAGGCTCGCGGAAGGACCTTTGTCCTATTTTGGGTTATTCGTCTACAGCTTGACCAGACAACATGAGTGGCCTGAACTTAGGATGTGTCTGAAGCTCTCCTACGCCGTCCCTGCCTCAGCATAGCTGCCCTAAGCTGAAAATCTGGTTTGTGCTTTAGACTTCAGGGTTTGATATTTTACGCTTCAGGGTTCGTGCTGCCCCGGACGGTCTTCTGTAAACCCTGCACAATAGAGGAAAGCTTTATGCCCTCTCATCATTCATTGTCTCGATTCACAATCTTGCAGGTAGGGGGTTGACAAACTAGTGATAATTACCATCCGATCTCTGGCAGCCCTTCTAAGTTTCAGCGCCATCTACCTCCACATCCTGATCGATTTATTCGGCCCTAAACCCTCAACCCTAAACCCTAAACGTACATACGTACAGCAAGTTCCATCATCTCTGTGTCTGTTTTCAGCCTCACTCAGGTGAAAATTTCGGATCTACAGGCCTCAAACCTTTAACTTCAACCCTTGGAGCCTAAATCCGAAGACAAAGGTAAGCCATAAGGCCAGCAGATTACATATATATATATATATATATATATATATATATATATATATATATATATACACACACACACACATACATATACATACACACATACATACATACATACATACATACATACATACTTGCAGAACTATATACACGCACAATGATCGTGAACTATCTGACTATGTTCTCTTGACTACATGGTGCACTTTACCGATTCATAGTTCTATTTCGTTTTTTGTCCGAAATCTAGATCCTGAGCTCCTACTTGGTTGGTATCGAGGTGTTCAGAAGTCCTGCATTCCCAGTCACCCCGGAGCCAATCGGACAAGTCGGATGATCAGATTACATTTTATGGGGTTAGGAGAGCGCTCTGTCACAGGGTTTAGGGTTTAGGGTACAGTCTCCAGTGTTTCGTCCGAGGTTGCCGTTGTTGCAGTTGTTGTTTTCCTTTACGGTTTAGGGTCTTCGCAGAGATTAACTTGCAAAAGCCACACAGAACCGGCATAAGAATCATCCCGGCCCAGACACCGAGAGGTTTAGCACGCGGCGTAATACGAGCCGTGGACCAGTTTGTTTGATCCGAGCGTCTGGGGAAAGAGTCAGAGGCATTTTGCCTCGTCCCGGAGCATGGACGAGTCATGGAATCCCGTGTCGCTGGACTGCCGATCAGGGGGTTGGAGGTTTGCTTGGCACCCTTGTCTTCGCAAGAGCCAGGGCCTGAAGCACCTGTGATGGCAACACAGCTGGATCCGGCTACGCAGCTGGATAACTCGGCAAGTGAGCGCAGGGCAGCAACACCCTCGACGGTTTGCAGGGAGTCGCCGATGTCCACTCCAGCGAAGAAGCAGAGGCTGTTAACCTTGGTGCTGTAGATGCCGCTTGGGATCCGGGCGAAGCTTTTCGGGCCGGGACTCCAGTCTGTGATCCGGGGTGTGGGCGGCTTGTGTAATTTAGAATTATTGCCGCTATGCAGAGGAAACAACATGGACCCAAATCAGTTAAGCCCTAAACCCTAAACCGTTCTATGATCTATGTGAGTACCAACCCCCTCTATATTGCAGTACTTTAAAGTTAGCTTGCAACCGGCCAATCCTCGTAGCCCTCAGACTCTGTTTCGGTCATGAAACTGGGAGTTTATGAAAGCCATGGCAGACCTATCATACCCTGTCAACTGTCAGTATATATATATATATATATATATATACATATATATATATATATATATACAGCCTTGTTTCGGCTTGACTTGCCCGGCGTACATACCGGAAGGGTCCAAGTACCAATATAGTACTTAGTAGATAATTGAGCCCAGAAGTATAGACTACACTATTGCTTGGACCCTTTGGGATAGTCACTTTAGGTGTCAGGTCGGTTGTGATTCGGATGTTCTAATAAGCACAGCATGTCTTGTGTCGCCTGAGGGATCTTGCATTCTCTGTTGTTTAGGGGTTTAGAGTCTGCGGGTCTTAGGGTCTAGGGTCTTAGGGTTTAGGGTCTAGGGTCGCATGCTTGTGTTTTTGACGGTAGCTGCATCATGCAGGCTATTGGAAGGAGGCCACCATCGGCTCCACCACAGGAGCAATTGGCTTCCCGGATTTTGTGCGTGTCTTTGCTGAAGACTTGAAGATTCGAGCTCTCATCCATGGGTCAGTCGGTTTAGGGTTTAGGGTGGCGCTCATACTGCTGATGGACAAAATCCTGCATTACCCATTATAAGGAATAGACCATAGTTCCCATAGTTTAAAGTCCTGAGGGTCATGCAGGATTTCGTCCATCAGCAGTATCTACGATTTCTACGGGCGGTACCAAAGCCCAACATGGGAAAGCACCAAAAACTTCAAAGATTTGCGAACGGGCTCGGGCCTAAGAGAGAATACATGTACCACTCACCTTGAGCCCAGACCCGGACATCCCGAACCCTAAACCCTAAGCCTCCAACACAAACCTATGCCCGAAGCCGTCAATTGATTTACTTCGAGAGATGGACCATGTGAAATGGGTGTGCTAAACATGTAGCTTAGCTATATGTTCTATGACAGCCAGGTGCGTAGCTGTGCAGTTCCCATGCACCCTGATTGCCAAACTTGCCAAACCAGTTCTGAAAGTCATTGGGCCATACATATCATAGCAGGATTAGGACACGGTCACGGGGCAAAGGTTTCTCTACCGTTTGCGGGGTTACAAATCGCAAGAGCCGGCATCCTGTCTTTCCGTTTCTTGACGGTGGCGCTCTGACGCCTCATAAGGTTGGTACGCGAAGAACTTTGACAGCCACTGACTCTGCAGAAACAGGTGGGCCAAGCCGGATCTTGAGGGTTCTGGCAGAGACCTGGGCCCGGGTACACAATTCACTCGCTGTCATACCCTTCAAGGACTACGGACCATGAGGGCCTTAGAAAAGGGGGAAAAAAAAAGGGGGGCCGAAATGATAACCTATCTTATTCTGGGGGTTCCTTATTAGAACTATAGTATAATGGCGGGCCGCAAAGCCCCATTCCGATCATTAAGGCCCCTGTCTTGCATGTGGGGCCCGGGTAGGTTCATAGTTGAGTGTATTAGGTCTTACCCCTATCGGGTCTAGGACCCAGAGTAGGCCCTTATTCCCTTTTTCAGGGTTTAGGTTCCCTTATGACCCCCTTTAAACCAAAAAGGGCACCCTTTTTTTTCCTATGTTACTCTTAGATCTAGGGGTCGATGGATGAGCGCCCACACTTGCAAACAGTGGGACGCATGTGGGAGTTTCCGAAAGTTAGGGGTACCTCATCTTGGGGTCCTTACAATAAGGATCCTACCATTTAGGGTACTATATTGGGGTCCCCTATTTTCGGAAATTCCCATGGGAAGGTTGGGGGTTTAGGCTTCAGGGTGTAAGGTGCGCGGCTTAGGGTTTGGGGCTTGGGGCTTACATGATTAGAATTTCGTGAATGCCATGCTCGAATCCTCGTTTGCTTCTTCTCTTGCTCCCTATCTGCTGGTGCCTCGCCATCATCATCATCATCATAATAATCATCATCATCCTGATCCTCATCAGGACCATCACTGTTACCCTTAACAGCATCGTCACCCTCACTATGGTCATCATCATGGTCGTCAGCATCATCGCCATCACCAGCCACTGCCAACAGCCGACATTATGGTCGTCATCGGCATCACCATGAAAAATGTCATTTATGTCTTCGTCGTGCTATTCTGTGTCGCTAGTTACCGGCAGTTTGTGCAGGTATGTGTCGAAAGAATCGCAGTCGAATGAGAGATATGTTGCGGCAGAGTCTTTTTTATGTCGGCATGTTTTTCCGTGCAAACATCTGACCGGGCAGCACGGTGGTAATTGCTTGACTTTCGCCTAAACCTACTAGCACGACATGATCTTCTTTTAGAAATGCCGTAGCCAGCATGCATTTACCAGAATTGGGCTTTCTCTGTCCAAATTCTGGCATGTGGTCAAAAGCCCGACACAGTCTGCAGCATTCAGAGCTTGTGGCAAGGCTGGAATGCAACAATCTCGTGGGGGATCTCCATCAAACAAACCCAGGTTACCTCTATGATTAGTTTAGCGATTCTGCAGATCAATGTCCACCTGTTCACACTCATTTCCGAACAAAGCTGACCTGGTCCGATGCTTGCACCGACGAGTTCACATGCTTAGCAAGTGACGGCACATCTCCTGGTCCAGCTCTTTTACCGGCGTTAGGATTACCTCGGGTCATCAGTTTCAGGCGAAACTTGACATGATGGCCTTGCTGTCAGACCTACTGTCTCTTAGCTGTCTTCCTCGGCAGAGCTAGTTAGTCGTTTTGGTGTTGTTAAGGTTCGCAGCCAAGAGTCTAGCCACTCATATTACTGCGAGCCCGAAAGCTTTTGCAACTAGTGTGCTCCGCTTCCATCTAGCTGTTTCAATCCTGATACAAGTTATCAAAAGAGCTTGGCAGGCGCCCGGTGTCACTTCTGTCTCCGTTACGCAGCTCTAAGCTGTCCTGTCCATGCTTCCCATACTTTCCTGGAGGGGGCTCACATCCAAAACCATAATTGGAGGATGAGGGGACTTGGTAAGTAAGGTTATAAGTGCCCTAATTAGGGTTATAAGTAATCATAAGTAGAGTTACCTTATTTTTCCTCATAAGTAATTGTAAATATAGTTACCTTATTTTTAACCTTAGTTACTAAGTCCCATGACCCCTCAAGTACCCTAATCCCTTATAGATCCATTATACAAAGCTTTAAGGAGCCCTTGTAGATCCCTTTAAGGCGCCCTTTAAGGAACCCTAGTTACTAAGTCCCCTGATCCTTTAAGTACCCAGCACCCATGAACTCCGGGCTCCGAAGTTGGACTCGCATTTGTCGTTGGGTCGCTGGGCTTATGGATTTTGTGTTTATGTTTAAGGGCTGAGATTTAGGGTATAGGTTTAGGGTTTAAGGCTTAGATTTAGGGTATAGGTTTAGGGTTTAAGGCTTAGATTTAGGGTATAGGTTTAGGGTTCAGGGTTTAGATACAAGGATTAGGGCCAAATCCCTACATGGTTCCACCAGGGCTTGTGGCTTTCATGCAATCCAATATGAGGGTCGGAAAAACTTGTAATAGCTGTAATAGTAATGTCCCCTTACAGTCCCCATTATAGCGGCACTATGACTTCTCGCAAACTTGGTTCTGCTTGTACATGGCGCCACAGTGGCAGGTAGCGAGTGTACACTAAACCAGTCAGATCATCAAGTTCGTGTGTTTTAAGTTGTCAGGTTCAGTATAGTAGTGTCCGTTGCTGTCATGAAGGACATTTTTAAGACTTACTACAGACTCTGGGCGATGGACTATGAGAGCACGACGAAAAGTTGAAGGGGTTATGTAGGTTTAAAAGGAACTCCAGAAAGTTGGAATATGGAATAATGGCAGGATCCCCTATAATTTACCCTAAAGGGAGTATGATAATGATATTCCAACTTTCTGGCTTCTACTGTATGTAGATTTCAAACCGTGAGCATCCCCCAACTTGGAATCGTCTCGCAGTTGCTGAGTGCGTCTGCTGAGGGGCGGCGCGCTGCCACAGGGCTTCGCATGGCGGAGGTTTACGGTTTTGGGATTTAGGGCACACGAGTTGTTTTTCGTCCGATAGTCACAGAAAAAATTGTCTTCCTCGCACGGATGCAACAAATCTATTACTGTTCCCTGAACCCGAGAGCTTAGACCCCACGCCGAGACGGCCGTGAAACAAAACAGAACCACGCTCGTACACCCCAGCCCCGAGCCACTACTGACCCCAAACCCTAAGCCCCGAGGCCCTACACCCCTAAGACCTACACGCCAAAGCCTATGCCCCGGAGCCCCAAACCACTAAGACCTACACCCTATAAGTTCTATGTAGCAGTAGCAGCAACACAAGCAGTAGTAGTGGAAGTGGCAGTGGTAGTGGCTGGCAGAGCTAGTAATATTTGGAGCTGCAGCAGCAGCCACCGCTGGACACCATTCCAAAGATTTCTGATGTGCAATGACAAACATGTTCGCCACAGTAACAGTGCAGCACACGATGAGGTTCCCCCCATGCGAAGGCTGTGAGTTAATGCGCCCTACGAGTCGTCGGACATCGCCGTACCGAAGGGACGAAAAAGTGAATCTAGTGCACAGGGCCGAGGCGTGGTTGTGGCTCTGCGGGTTCTTGGCTTTCGGACTCTGGGGTTTATGGTGCTGGGTCTTTTGGGATTTACGGCTTAGTGCGGCTTTGATCGTCTTGAGTTTTCCATTGATGCAAGCTTACTGTACATACATATACATCTTTACTTTACTCTTTACCAATCGACTTGAGTTGGTAGGCTTGAAATATCTGCTGGTTGCAGAGCCCAAAGCCCTTCAATTCCAACACTCATGGCCCTAATCAGCAAGTCAGGGGATCCTAAACTATTAAAGCACATCCGCTCCCCAGCAGTCTGAAAGAGGGTTCCTTATGGATACTTGTCCTTTTGGAGCCGTAACCCTTCAATCCTAAGTAATTAAGCACGCACCGAAACGAGTACTACTTCAGGGTTCCATGTAAGTTTAGGGCTCTAGCCCTTAAGCCCATCCCTATGCTCTAAACCCTAAGCCCCAATCCCTATACCCTATATGCCCTATAAACCCTAAACCCCCGGCCCACTCGGCTCTGGCAGTTGGGAAGTTGATAAAATAAGCCATGATCCTTGTGCGAGCTCCTGAACATATTCATCGTATACTGTAATTGCGGCATAGCCGCTAGCCTACCCTTAAACCCGATTCTCATTATGAAGACCTGTGGAGCATACTTTTGAGAACTGGGATATTCTTGCACTACGGCAATGGAAACCCGTGCGAAACATACTTAAACCCCGGGTTGAGGACACCGAGGGAAGTATCGTAGAGTTCTAAACCTGCAAACCCTGAAGCCGTCAACCCCTACACCCTAAAACCCTGAATCGTAAACCCTTCATAATGCCCGCCAGCAAAGGCGTCAGTACCCGCAACATCCTGCAACCCAATCTCGAAATCCCGATAACCGTATGCCCGGAAGCTTACACTTCATGAGGGGCTTTCCCCGTATTATGGTCCCCATACCAACCCTAAGCCCTAAACCCCCAGAACGCCGAACCCCTTATAATCCCTAAGCCCCTAAATCCCTATTCCCCCTAAACCCCCTAAGCCCCTAAATCCCTAAACCCCCTAAAACCTAGCTCATCTTTCGATTCTCGAGCCTGTGGCCCGCTCTGCCTAGGCTGATCCTTCTAACGACCGTCTTCAGCGCGGATGCCTATTCCATCATCTCGGTTTGCCTCGCCGCCGCATTCCTGGCAACCCGGTATCAGATGGCAGCTCCAGGGTTTCGAGGTTTAATTTCTAGGACCCAGAGTAGGCCCTTAGTCCCTTATCTATGGGTTTAGGTTCTCTTATAATTGTAACCCCCTTTAACCCAAAAAGGGCATCCTTTTTGTTCCTAGGTTACTCTTGGGTCTGGATTTGGGGGTTTACCTAGAGGCTCCATAGTAGTTCCTTTTCGGGCTCATATTTAGAATCCTATAAGGGAATCCCCAAAAGGAACTACTATGGAGCCTCTGGGTAGGGGAATAGGGTTTAGGTTTGATTTAGCGTTTGGGGTTTCGGGTGTCAGGTTTAGCAGGGTTAAGGGTGTTTAGGGCCGTGTAGTTTCGAAGCCTCGCAAGCCACTGCCCAGCAGTCTCAATCCTTTGCATGCTCCATTTTGTGCTCTGTCCTTTGCAGGAAGTCGTGCCTGTCCTGAGAGACTAGGGTTTAGGGTTTAGGGGCAATAGTAACAAGTTGCCAAATCAACGACCTGTGTAGTTCGTGAGAAGAGGTGCTATCAGAATCGACCTGCTGAACGTAGGTAAACAAACAACCTGGTGCAATGCAAGTACCATCACATATACGACGTTTTTTTCGCAGTGATGGATTCTTAAGCTGAGGTGGCCATGCCGATTTCGTACATTATCTAGGCACATCCTAAAAAGTTCTGTTCAAACGGACTTACATACGGACCTATACAAAGATCCGACCGTGCAGCCTGTTATCACCTGTTGACAGCGTGCGCAGCTAGCCGCTGAAAGCTGGTGTTTTCGAGAGTGGTCAGCCCGTATCCTGCAGAAACAGCATGAGCTATCCTTCAATGACTCAATTGTTGTACTTGACTCACATCACATATTATCAGAGCCGAGATAAGACAGCTTGACAGAGTGTGCTCCCCTTGAAACCAACCCTCCATTATCCGAGAACGCCAGGTTAATGCCCCAGCATACTATCGAATGACGATCCGTGAAGAAGCGGTTCAAAGATGCACCATTCCGAGACTGTGTGCATGCATACAGACATATGTACCTACCTACCCTCTCCTGTCGGCAACCACATGTTGCCAGGTTCGCCAGCCCAAGCCTTCCGCGCCCCAACGTAGCCTGTAAATCCCTTGTTGAACGGTTGGACATCCCCCTGAACTCCTGCAATGCTATCTAAGGCCCTACACAACTCCAAAGCCATAATATGCATCCGCATTCTGGGCGGTTCCAGCCCGACCCCTCCCAGGCTTCCCCTGTCCCCACCCACGGTATCCATCCATGGATCATGAGCATTGGCTTTGCATGTGCCAGCGTTGCTCACCTTGAATCCCCTCGATGCCCTTTTGTCGTGTCCCACCATGAATGCCAGAATCAGCCCTTGCTTTCCCTAACACCTATAATCCCCCCAAATCAATTCCCAGTTCCTAAACCCCACACCCTAAATCCTAACCCTAATCCCTAAATCAGCCCGAAATCCTAATCCCTAAATCCTAATCCCTAAATAAGCCCCAAATCCTAACCCCAAAGCCCCAAACCCCAACACTTTCGCCGGCCGAAGCTGAGACCCGCGCACCCAGAGACTCCAATATCTGAAACAGGGAATATACCTTGACGCATACATATTAGGGATCCTACCATAATTTAAGGAATGTTCCTTAATTAAGCGAGTTTGGAGTCCCTTAAACCCTGAACCTTAAAGGAACCCTAGGTATTCCTCAATTTAAGGGATATGGGAGCCCTTAAATATGCCCTAAATCCTAAATAAATAAGCCCTAAATCCTAATTCCTACGGTTGACGTCCTGCATTACCTTAAGGACCCTAAACTATGGGAATTATGGTATATTCCTTATTATGGGTAATGCCGGATTATTTTTTATCATCAACCGTAGGTATTCCTGAAGTCGCCGGGCAGCCTATAGGTACCCTATTTATAAGCCTAGCTACCAAGTCCCATGATCCTTTAAGTACCCTAAACCCCTATAGATCCCTTATAGGAACCCTTTAAGGAGCCCTTTAAAGTTACTAAGTCCCATGATCCTTTAAGTAGACCCTAAACCCTAAACCCTATAGATCCCTTTGAGGAGCCCCTATAGATCCCTTTAAGGAGCCCTTTCAGAACCCTTACTTCTTAAGTCCCCTGATCCTCCAAGCAGAGAGTCCCATATACCTTAAACTGAGGAATACCTAGGGTTCCTTTAAGGGTTCCTTTAAGGGCTCCTTTAGGGGATCTTTGGGGTTTTGGGTTTAGGGGACTCCAAAAAACTAGGACTTGGAGTCCCCTGATCCTTTAAGTAGACCCTAAACCCTAAACCTTATAGATTCTATTATACTTCCCTTTAAAAGGAACCCTATAGATCCCCTTAAAGGAACCCGGGGATCCTCCAAGTATTGGAGTCTCCGGGCAGCCGAGGCCTCAGGAGACGCCGGCCGCCTTCTCAGCGCCGAGGCGGCCAATCGCTGGCTGCGGCGGCCCCTTGGCTCCGGGCTCGGGTTGTCTAGGGGGGGTTTAGGGTGGTTTAGGGTTTGGGGGTTAAGGATTTAGGGTTCAGGGCTTTCTAGGAGGGGTTTAGGGTTTTCTAGGGGGGGGGGTTTTAAAGGGTGGTTTTTAGGCTTTTCTAGGGTGCTTAGGGTTTTGTAGGGGGTTCAGGGTTGTCTAGGGGGGCTTTAAGGGTTTCTAGGGGGTTTAGGGTTTGAGGGGGGGGTTCAGGGTTTTCTAGGGTGGTTTAAGGTTTTCTAGGGGGGTTTAGGGTTTTCTAGGGGGCTTTCAGGGTTTTCTAGGGGGGTTTAGGGTTAATGTAGGAACCTGATTAAGAAACCTTGGGCCTATAACACCAAAGTAGTAGGATTCATATAAGGAACCCCAATACAGGTCCAAGGTTTCGTAATCAGGTTCCTGCATCAGGGTTTTCTAGCGGGGTTTAGGGATGTGGGTTTTGGGTAGGGCTTAGGGTTTATTGGGGGTTTGGAGGGGGTTTAGGGGTTTAGGTTGAGGGTTTTGGTTGTAGGGTTTTGGTGTAGGTTTTTTTGGTTTACGGCTTGTAGAGCGGTTTAGGGTTCAGGGTAGGGTAGGGTTCAGGGTTTG
This sequence comes from Symbiodinium sp. CCMP2592, assembly GCA_905221615.1. Classification (NCBI taxonomy): domain Eukaryota; class Dinophyceae; order Suessiales; family Symbiodiniaceae; genus Symbiodinium; species Symbiodinium sp. CCMP2592. The sequence continues at coordinate 494,116 of CAJNDT010002024.1, forward strand.
GAGTAAATAGCGTTTGAGTGTAGGGTTCAGTGTTCAGTTATAGGGTTGAGCTTTTGGGGTTTTGGTTAAAGGTTTAGGTCATGGGTTTGGGGTTTAGGGTTCAGGGGGCGGTGAAGGGGGAAGGATTCAGAAGCGGGTTTAGCGTTTAGGTGTTGTAGGGATTTTACAGCTGGGGTTCAGGGGCTGTAGCGGTCTACAGGGGGTTACATTTTTTGGTGAGGCCTCTGTGCAAGGGCTCCAAGGATGTTATAGGGTTTTGTGGTTAAGGGTTTACTGAATGTGAGGGTTTAGAGGGTTTAGACGAGTCTAGGGGAGAGTTCTGCGGAGAGTGTATAATGGAGTTTCGGGCTTATGGCCTTTTTGTTGTAAGGTTTGGTTGTAGGGGTTGGGGATTATGGGGCATCACGCTTCTGTGGCATTAAGCTTTAGTTGGGGCTTGGAACGTTAGGACGAGGGGCCCGAGGTTTGCATATAAGGCATGAGGGTTTGGAGTTGTTAGGGCTTTGGGTTTTGAGTGTCTATTGGCGGGGGCAGGAACTTGTCTCTAGGTTGTTTATCTCTCATTTGCATGGTGATCTTGTTAGTTGTCACATTGGCAAGGTTCCTTCTGCTGTTGCAAGTCAAGTTGAATGATGTGTAGTGTTTTGGCGCTCTTGTGCGTTCGTTATTGTGATGTCTCGTGTCCTTGCTTGCATGTCATGCAGGAGAAGAAGGCAAACAGACCAGAGACCATTGCCAGTCAATAGCTGAACAACACACACACACACTCTCTCTCTCTCTCTCTCTCTTTTGCTCTCTCTTGCTCTCTCTGCCCCTGCCATTGCCAATCAAAGTTTATCGGAGGCCCAGCGGATGTTGAGCTCTGTCACCGGCCAGACTGATAAAGTGAACCTCCTGAAAACAGCATGGTAGAAACGTGGAGTATGTCGCTGCGAAGAGTCCGATGGCGTCGGTGGGCACTCAAGCTCTGCAAAGGAGCCTCTATATTGTTCCGAGAGCATGAGTCAGCTACATGTAGGGGCAAGAACAGTCACTAGTCGTTTGCCTTAGAGTGGTCCCTACATGTCCCTAGATCCTTACAAACAGTATACCCCCCAGACCCCCTTCTAGTAGCCCGGAATACCCACACTTGAAGCTTGTTCCGAGGATGTGCGCTGTGCCCTAGATGCATCTTCGAGGGTTCCTGAACGAATTAGTTTCTTGGTTGGGGACGAGCATCACGACCCTAAACCCTATCCTCCAAACTTGCCCCGCTCTTTGCTTAGCTATGGTCTTCCATTTGCTTTTGGATTTCTGAACCAGGGCTTGCTGACATACGGCTTTAGGGAATTTTGCATGGAGCCCTCAGTGCTATGCTTTTACACCAGTGCCTAGCCACCGCAGCTGCGTAAGCAGGATCAGCATTACCATCACCGTCAACACAAGCATCGGCACAACCCCGTGATCACAACCATCATCATCGGCATCACCTGCAATGCTCCAATGCTCCCGCTACAATCTGCCAGAATAACAGGCCCCAAACCCTGAAGCTTAACATGCCCGAAGTGCTATCGTGCTGTACACAGGGCCACAACACTGTCTTCACGCATCATCAGCTACTGTCCTGACATATGAACAAGAAAGTGGAGCAACATGTAACCTGGAGTATCAACACAGTTTCGTCTAGCATGCAGCCTGTTTCACTCCCTCCCTATATGTATGTGTGTATACAATTGTACACATGTTCACATACATATACATTATATATATATATATATATATATATATATATATATATATATATATATATTACACATGTTCACATACATATAAATTATATATATATATATATATACGAATATGTACATACGCACACACCCTCGGACAATGTAAACATGCTGAACTCTGATCGGGCAGGACAAGCTACGGCTGTCGCATAGCAGTCTACTGGCTGCAAAGAGTGAAGCAAGATATGGACAGCACCAACGGCCAAAGCCAGTCTAAATCTTACCCTTCACCCCAGTTCCTAAGCCTTACAAGAAAACCCAACCCAAAATCCTGAATCCTAAAACCGTCCAAAACCCTAAACCTTCAAATCCTGACCCCAAAGCAAGGCATGCCTCGGATATGTAGGGTTTGGGCCCAGGTAATACTGCTGTCTTTGCTGGTGAGCCTTGCGCCTACTCGGTGAGCTGTGATCCGGAAAGCCCCTCTTAGTTGTCGCCTTAATTCGGGAGTAGACATTAGCGGAAGCCCTATAGTGCCCGTAAAGGAACTTTGAAAGGAACCCTCATCGTACTCGATTGCACAAGGGTGTCACTTAATTGAGGAATATGGGGCTGTGTGCGGAGTTCTTGACCGCAAGAGTGTGGAATAGGTGTACAGTGGTTCCCAGCTTCAGTGCTTTTCTTGCTCAGTGCACAGTAGTCTATCGCATGTGTGTGTGTGTGTGTTTGTAACTAGTTGTTTGTGCGACTGGTGATACACATACATACATACATACATACATTTGTATGTGGTATGGCCTCAAAGCCTAAAGCCGAGATCGTGCAGGGATCAGAAAGCCACGGCAGTCGAACTCCGCCCGTCTTGACATGGCCTCGCGACTGGACTGGACAACGCTGAACCCAAACACCTTCGCTCGAAGCCATAAACTCTACGTTCGCGAATTCAGAAAGGCAGCGATACCTACCCAAAAAGCTGTCGAATCCAGGCCTGAACCTTGGAACTTCGAACTGGAACTTAAACCCAACTTCCTGCTCCTCTTAGAGTTTAGGTTTAAATGGTTTGGCCAGGCGAAACTCGAAAGCACTAAACACAGCTTCTGCCGCAAGGCTGGTCCTTGTTGTCCTGGCTCTCGCCACCTCTTCACAGCAGCCCAACAGCTGAGGCTGCCGTTCTCTCTCTCTCTCTATCTCTCTCTCTCGCCGTGTCTTTCTTTCTTTCTCTCTCTCTCTCTCTCTATGTGTTTGTTTTGTTGTTGTTTCGGTCTATCTCTCTCTATCGCTCTCTCTCTCTCTCTCTCTCTCTCTCTCTCTCTCTCTCTCTCTCTCCTACAGTCTCTCTATACATAAAGATGCTATAGATATTTCTATTCAATCCGTTTGGTTGTTGTGTTTGTTGGTTGCTGTGATTTTCAATGTACTTGTGTATTAAGTCGTTCACGTTTGAGCACACGTAGATGCAGGAACGAAAATAGAGAGCCCTGTGATGGCCTGTGTGCCGGGGTATGTGTGTATATACACATCTTATTAATGGGCAAACACACTTATACAATGTGTGTTGCCTGTTGTTTGTTTATATTCCTACTAGTCATTCAAGTTATCGTGTCCTGCTCTAGTTATTCAGCGCTATCGTGTCCCGTTCTTTCTGTGCTTACAGCATAACATGTCATGTTTGTGTCTTATGCTGTTTTATGTGATATCAGTGCTGCCGCGTTTTTGCTTCTTTCGTCTTTTGGCAAAATCAGTGGCTAGCTTCTGCAGTCGATGGCAACCTGCAGGTGTGACAGAAGCTTCGTAGCTGAATAGATAACCTGTATCCTGGCGATTCCTAACCCTCGTACCGATATGGTCTTACCAGGATACAGACTGCCGGTGCTCGAAGTTCAGCGCTTCCAATCTGGGAGGCGGTGTTCGTTGTCGTCGTCTGTCGTCGTGGTGGAGGGTAACTAATCGAAAGGAGTAGGAGTTACATAGAGGTAGATTTGATATAATAGTCGTGGTTGTTGCCCCCAAGCCACTTGTAGAGTCAAAGCCCTGGCGAAGCTGCAACCATTTTATTCCAGACCCTAAACCCTAAGGACGCCCTGTTTCTCGGCAGGTTATCTCAAAGTGGTCAGTTTGCCTTCCGTTTGATGCTCTGTGCCTCGGTGACGATTCATCAGTAGTCATAAACTGCTAACTGCTAACAACTTAGTGCAGGAAACATATTCAAGAGCCCCAGATTCGAAAAACGGATTGAAGTTACGGCCCATTAGTTGGGCCCATTTGCATGCATATATGTGTGACTTTGACTCATACATACGTACATACTTGCAGGGCGAATGGGGAAAATGAGATATCTTCTTTATCATATTGGGTTCACGACGTCGCAAGATGCAGCTCAAATTGCAGCGTGCTTGAGAGATTATCTGTCAGATATTAGGCCGGTACAAAGCTGAAAGGTATTTGACGGTCCTACAAGTTATATCGTGCAGCTTATATACATGTATGTGTATATATATATATATATATATGTATTATCTATTTACTTACTGACATATGTATTGATATATGTGTATATACACGTACATGTATATGTTATATGCGCATTTACAACTACATGCCTTCCCTGTGCTCGTGCGCCACGAGTTCCCCTCTTCCAATTAGGCTGCCCTCTGCCGCACTTCTTCCAGGCAACTCCTGCCCATTGATAGCACCCTGCAAGGCGCCGTTTCTATTTCTGGAACAACCCTAAATTACTTGATTGCTGGCTGGAAGCTCCTGTTTGTCAGTAAGGCTGCTGCTCGAAGTTGGCCACTGTGCTGGTATGAACACAACAAGATCTAGGTTCGAAGCGGCAAGTGAACACTGAGCCCCAAACTCCAAGGGTTTACAGTTCGGTTTTGGGGCCGCGGACGAAGTGCACGTAATCTGAGAAGCGGGCCGAATCTGAGGCATCTGGTAGGCTCGGACCTCAGCAACCTTTGTTGCATGTGGAGCTGTCAGACTCATCAACAACAGTGGATTCGCATCCGGGGGTGTGGACATGTTTGCGTCTGCCTATCTATGTTTGGCGAGCTGCCTTCCACTCTCCAGAAGAGTGTTTCAGATCCAGGGCGATAGATAGATAGTTAGTTAGCTAGCTAAATGATATATGTGTGTGTGTATATATATATATATATATATACACAGTACGAGAGAGCGAGAGAGATGAGTTGCACAGAAGTGGCCATGCTTGATCACGGTTGGGTTCCTCATATCCTTACTCGAGATCTGTTTACAATAGACCGGTGGAGTCAAGCATCAACCACCTCTAGAGTGTCAGAGAAGTGAGTGAACATGACCGAAATCTTATATTCCGACTATCATGCCTCTGCTGTTTCGCGCGGATTTCATTCACAAGAAACCTAGCCATTTGCAGCCTGCAAGTCCCGACCGAGAGCGCCCGGTGAAGGGCAGAGCAAGAAAGAGAGGAGAAAGAGCGAGAGAGATAAGTGTGTATGTGTGCATGTATACACTAAGGATATGTATGTATGTATGTATATATATATGTGTGTGTGTTTATTTCCTTGTATATATGTATATATGCACCTCGTCTATCTACATTAAACCTAGCCAGCTAGCTATCTATAATTCAATCTACTGTCTGTCTGTTTGTCTGTCTGTCTTCGTACATATGTTTTGACACCAGCAGGCATTCATGTAGACATACGGACAGCCAGACAGACAGACAGACAGACAGACAGACCGAGAAACATACAGATTCGTATCATGCATCAAGACGAAGACTAAAGTTACCAGAGCATCAACCTGTCAGATTCGATGGGCGCTGCCTGCACGGGGAGCCACTGCCAGACACAGCGTACGCGATGTGGGGCAGCCACGTGGACGCACATGAGAGCGATGTTTAAGTAACAGTACAGATTTCCAGGAGATCGTGATTGTAGTCAGTTACGTAATCCGCTACACTTTGACATACATATCGTGAGACAGAGGACAGACGTTGACCAGAGCTCGGTAGCTAAACATCATGCTGATTACAGTAAGACTGCATGAAGTCCTGGGGTCGCAGGGATTCAGGGTTTATGGACCCTGAACAACCTACCTTTCCAATGACTTATATACGGGAGTTCGGGCAAATAGGGGTACCTTATTTGGGGATCCTTATAGTAAGGATCCTACTATTTAGGGGTACTCTATTGGGGTCCCCTATTTTCGGAAACTCCCAATACACGGGAATCTTTACCAGCAAGCAACTCTAAAACGGTAGGTTCTCCGGGCTCCCGGCAGGGTTGAGGGTTTATGACTGACATGGTGCCTGGGACTGGAAACCCTGAACCTAAGGGGCCTTAACAATTACCTATACTATTTTGGGGGGGTTCCTTATTATAATTATAGCACAAGGGGCCCCACAACCCTAGTCTAATTATTAAGGCCCCTATAGTAAAGTCTTCGAATGCCAGAGAGAGCTTGCTCAGGCAACCAGGAAGCCTCTTCCTCAGTGGTACAAAGAATCGAGGATATCTTCTGTACCCCCACATCCTTGACCCTAAACCCTACACCCCTAAACCCTAACACGAGAACCTGGGCAGCCTGATAGTTACGTCCCATGCGGTCCCACTCCCGAATATCCAGCCCCTGTTGTGCGCCATGCTTGCAAGCTGGATCTATGCCACTTCCGAAGTGCCCAGCGATGACATACTTAAATACTTGGGCTTAGGATAGTGGTGCATAGGTAGCAAGTACTGAGGAGTACATTGTTACATGGTTATTCGGCGCTTGGAGCCTGACCCTCAGCGCTCCGTAGTGTATCTTATCACTATCACTAGCACTCTTGCCTTTGATCGTATACCCAGAGGCTCCATAGTAGTTCCTTTTGGGGATTCCCTTATTGGGTTCTAAACATGAACCCAAAAAGGAACTACTATGGAGCCTCTAGGTAACGACCAGGATGACCAATGACGATACGGATGATGAAGTCATGCGTGCCAGCAGTACTAGCTAAAAGTAGCATGGCAGTGATAGATCGTTAGCATCCTGACTGTTCCGAGGATTATGCAAAGAAACGTAAGCTTGGGGCCGTATCTCCAAATTCGAGACCCGCAACCCTAAACCTTAAAGTCCAACTGCATCAAAAACAGCCTCAAGGGTGCAGGGATCGCATCTATGGTTTAGGGTTAGGGTTCAAAGGCCTAAGTACTCGTACGATCGATGATATAAGCCCTGCATTGCCTATAATAAGGGAATATACCAGTTTTCCCATAGTTTAGGGTCCTTGTGGTAATGCAGGGTTTATATCATTCACAGAGTTCAAGAGCTTTCGGACTTCCGGTGCCCATGTCTTTGTTGATTCGGTTTTGACTCGGTCTCACATTCGGGGTTGTAAGCTGCCCAGTATTCCGCCAACAGTATCTCTACTTTTGAAGCGTTTGACAAGGCTTGGATCTCTTGGCTCCGGCTGCCTGGAATTGCAAGGCGGCCATCGCCACAAGTAAGCCTTTGGTGGAGGTCTGTGAAGCAGTGGCCAGGAGCTTCGGGATTGGGGCTTGTGTCCAAGTTCGATGTTCAAGGCGGGTTATTCAGAGGAGTTTTGTTTTTCGATTCCGTTTCACCTAGCTTACAACAAGTGGGCAGCCCACCCTAGCCCCGCTGATTCAAAACCCAGCCTAAGTTTAGAAGTAGGTTGTCGATCAGCCCCTATGCCGCTTTTGCCAGAATGAACATGGGTTTAGCACATGGGTGGTTCTCTGTATGGCAGTGCCGTACCATTTGGGGGGGACCTCGACAGGAGCCTAAGTTAGAGAACTACCCATATCTTGGCCGCATGACCGAAAAACTAAGACAGACACCGAAGGCTCCAGGCTGAAATTTTGGACTTGGGTTGACTCTGGAACCCAAAAACGCTCCGAGTCCCAAAGATTAGGCAGCTTCGACACTCTTGTTCCTCAGATTCAGGCCCCGAATTAATTATGTCAGAGATGAACAGTCTCCTTTCTTGAAACCCCTATCGATCCCCTCTAACCCATTATGGAACCCTTAGAGGAATCCGGGCTGCCAGGGGTCATTGCACTGTGGAGTTCCTGGCGCTTTTCTCCATTTGCTTGCTCCGTCGGGTGACTTGCCTGCTTCGCAGACCTGCCTGGATTTATTAGCGTTAGGGTTTAGGGTTTAGGGGTTTAGGGTTTAGGGTTTAGGGGTTTAGGGTTTAGGGTTTAGGGTTCGCAAGCTTGGGCGATCGGGATTAGGGTTCAGGGTTTGGGGTTGAGAGCTTCATGAGCAGTCATTGGATCAGAGCACAGACCAGTCGTGGTAACATGTGCTATTCTGCAGCCCGCATGGTGGCGCAGTGATGCTTTCAGTAGTTAGCAGCAGCAGTAGCAGCAGTGGCACGTAGTTAAAAGCAGTGGGACAAGCAGCACTTCGAGGTAGATTAGGTAACCTTTAAGTTTGTGGGGGGTACTCTAATTCCTATGCAATCCGAAAGGTTATTAGTTCCCCGAAGACGCTGGACAAGCAAGAGTGGCAGAAGCTGCAAATGTTCTTGAGGGTAGTCTTTGCTTGGTCCACGAAGCTCTTGGGCTGGCTTGGACTGTGCTTTCGAACAGACATCCAAGGGTGTTAGGCGGAACCATATCATTTTCCCGGGGTTCTGAATTAAATCCCGGTCTTTGGTAAGGTAAGGCAGCAGTCGAAGTGTCAGCACGGCAGTCGCACAATCATTTCAGGAGCAGATGGATTCCACAATCATGAAATATAGGGGCCTAAAGACTTGCCCATGCTACTGAGGAGAGGAAACTGCTCACACCTTGTTCTAATTATCAAGCCCCTTAGATACTAGACCCATTGGTTAATGAGGACCCTGTTTCCTTACAGACTTAAATTAGGATTCCTCTTGCCCCTTTTGATTTAGGGCAGGGGTGACCTGAATCAGGGGTCCAAGACTCACTACCCGATCCGAGGTGTGCATGGCACAGAAGGACAGTCCATGCACAACGGGGTTGGGTGTGCAGGAGGTCGCCGTAGCCGTAGCGATTTGGGTGCTGCTGCACAATGCCACAGGTATGGGTATTGTCTAGTCGAAGTTTTCTGAGTCAATAGGTAAAAGCCAGCTGGTCTGTTCTGCATGGGGCAGCGAGCCAAACCTCAGAAGCCCTGAGAGTTTTCGAGTTGAGGGCTGCAGGGTTTTGGAGTTAAGGGATCTGCCTTTTGTTAGTTGATGGGGTTTAGGGTTTAGTCTGGGTTGGGGACGGGATTGTGCAGCCAGGAAGATCATCTAGGACTCCATTGCAGTTGAAGGGAGTGCATCGGCTTGCAATGCTTCGGAGTTGTATAGCTCCCTGGAACTGAATACCCACAAGGGCCAAGGCAAAGAGGGTGACGTAAACCATAAACCCTTCACCCTAAACCGAGAACAGCCTTCGCGCAGGACTCACCAGCCTCGAGTGAGACCACCGGCAGCTTGAACCAGGCACGAGGGGTTTGGGGTTTGTAGGGCTTAGGGTTTAGGGCACGAGACATCCTTCTCTGGGCTTCTTGGTTGACCTTCGAGCCGCAGTTGTGCACCATAGGGGCCTTAATAATTAGAATAGGGTTTAGGGCGGCCCATTATACTATAAGTATAACAAGGAAACCCCAAAACCCTAGACTCGTAGATCCAGTCCTTAAACCCTAAACCGTGCAGGCTGGCTCTTTGTCGAGTTCTTCGCCAAGCCAAGGGCAGGAGGAGGCCACCTCTCCGCAGTCTTACCTTAACCCTGAAGAACCTATATACCCTTTTTAGGGTTCCTTTTCATGATTTCCTTTAAAAAGTCCTTGAAAAGGAAGGTTGTTCAGGGTTAAGGTGCAGCATGGAATCGTGGTGTAGGTCGTGGTTAGAGGGCTCTATAGGCTATAGGGTCAAGGCTTCTATAAGGAGCCTGGCAGCAGGCCATATTGGTTTAGGATATATAAACAAAATGTGTAGGGTTCTAACTAGGGGTTCTAGAAGGAGCCTGACAGCATCCCATATGTAATGGTTTCGGTTGTATAGACGGCTCTTTAGGCTTCCTAGTAGGGGTTCTATAAGGAGCCCGACTGCATGCCATCATGGTTTGTGGTGCAAGGAGGTTGTCTTGGAAGATTGAAATACACACACCACTGAACCCTCAACCCCACAATTTGTTAAACCCTAACCCCTAGACCCTACCTAGAGGCTCCATAGTAGTTCCTTTTTGGGTTCATATTTAGAATCCTATAAGGGGATCCCCAAAGGAACTACTTTGGAGCCTCTGGGTAAACCCCATCACAAATACCAGCAAACCGCAAGTGACACTCGGGCCCTTTCCCCACGGGATGCGGACAGAAACACAGATCCTTTCGCGGGCCTTACGCTTCTCAGGCTTAGCGATATAGTAGGTCCTCAGTAGATATTGAGGGCCCAAATTTATGTACTATACTACTAATTACCTGGATTTTTTTGGGGTTATGTGCCAAGTCCTGCTTGTCAAAGCCAGGACACAGTTGAGCTTCAACCGTTTAGGGTGTAGGGTTGAATGAGTAACACCCCACACGATCCACGTCGCTGCGCAACAGTCATAAGCGACTAAGCAGGTTAAGAAAGACAGGAGCTTCCCCTCCGTCCACTGCACTCTTCCCACGAAAGGGAGCACGTGTCGAACTCAAACAGACACCTGCTAGCCTTGCGGATCGCATCTTGACTGTTGAGCCTTCCTGATAATTACCGCGAGCCGCCGTTTGCTGTGCCGGGAGCACCGACATCATCATCATCATCTAGCGATTCCGGTGAGGCTGGCAAGCATCAAGGTTGTTTGACGAGAACATGTAGCGATTGGATTGCAGGAGTAGCAGATCCTACTAGTAGTAGCCCATCTTCTTGCATCTTCCCTTCCCGGACCCCAAGGCCTTATTTTTTTAGAGTTTAGGGTTGCCTTGACTGGTAACCCTCCATTCATGAAACCCGAAAGCCCTGATATCCTCAACCCCAAAACCCCTATTTCGCAAACCCTTGCTTCAACCTCCAGCACTACTTAGGGGCACTTAGAAATAATTTCTAATCTTTGTGTTATTATAGACCCTAAGAAACGGCTAACATTGTATTTTGTGCTAGGGGTCTAAGCTCAGTATAGACACAGTCAAAGCCCCAAATTCCTGAATCTTGTGGCAAACCCCGAAACCATTGATGAAATCTTTAACACTTGTCAAAGTCCCAAATGGGAGTTTCCGAACATTTCTGGGTACATTAATTTGGTGCCCTTATAATAAGGATCCTAGTATTTAGGGTACTATACTAGGGTCCCCTTTTTTCGGAAACTCCCAAAATTCCCTGAATCTGGTGACAAACCCTAAACCCTAAGCCCAACTCAGAGTCCCAAATGGGAGTTTCTGGTACACCATTTTGGGGTCCGAAGAAGGATCCTACGGTTGATGATATAAATCTTGCATTACCCATACTACGGAATATACCATAATTCCCATAGTTTAGCGTCCTTAGGGTAATGCAGGATTAGTATTTGTCCCCTATGTTCAGAGGCTTCCCAAATTCCCGAACCCCCTAAACCCTAAACCCAACGCTTGACTCACTCCCTTTCACTAGTCAAAGTCCCAACTTCCTGAATCTTCTACCCTAAACCCTAAACCCCTAAACCCTAAACCCCTAAACCCTAAACCCTAAACCCAGGGGGAACCTGCTTCAGAAGATAGCGCCGGCCTCGGGGATTTGAGCTTTGGGTGCGCGATCTCAGGGGAAAATTAGAATAGGGGTCCCTCTAAGGGGTTCCTTTTAAAGGGCTTTTTTAAGGATTAATTACTGTAAGGGGTATTATGGGGGGGTAGTATAGGGGCCTAAATACTTGCCAATCTTATTCGTTAGGAGGGTTCCTTTACAGGAGTCTGTAAGGTATAAGGGGCATTAAGGGGGATTAGTATAGGGCCCTAAATACTTACCAATACTGTTCTGGAAGTTCCGTATTATCCTGATAGTACAATATACGTCTGTATATTTAGATATACACACACACACACCAAAACCCTATTGCAATTATTCAGGGCCCTATATGAATTGTTGGGTGTGCTTGGGGTGCATGGCTCGAGGGCTCCAGGAAGGCACCCAGGGGCGGTTCGAAAACCAGGGTCCCGGTCCCTGGATCTGCTTCGTTTAGGGTTTTAGGGTTTATGGTTTAGGGTTTAGGGTTGTCAATGTCGTCTTACTCCGGGTTCCGTTTGGCTTGGAGACGCTCTGTTTTGGGTATCCATGCATAATGTGCCTTCATAAAAATTTAAGTGGCTTGTCATGAAAAGGGCTGTAAACAACTCATCATCGATAAAGCCAAGTAGTACAGGCGTAATTAGGGGCTTTAAGGAAACAGTTCTGGTCAATATGGGCCCGGAACCGCTGGCAATAGCATCACCTTATAGTTCTGATCATTATGCTGTGCTAGAATACCCCTACAGCTAGGTGCAGGATTTAGGGATGCGGGGTTGTCTCACTGGAGGCGTTTCGCATCCGGAAAATCCAAAGGTGGTTATAGGAAGTGCACCAGAGCTGGTGGGTTTTGTTCCCGAGAGTCATTGGGGGATGTTGATGTGTTGGATGGCGGTAGTATCTCAAACCCGAAACTCTGCAAGCCCAGGCGTCGAGAACTGCTGGCTCTGTCGAATTCAAGTCTAACAGTCCCACGCGCGAAGCCTTCCCATCTAGGCTGCAACAGATATGTCCGGTCTGGAGTTTACATGTCCCAAGGAAGTACAAATCGAGCAAGCTACCTTCGGACCTTCGGTAAAGACTTTGTATATCAGAACTACCGAAATTGAAAAGAGCAGCGTCCTTTTAATGGATAAGGGTGAGCTGCTACTTGATCTTGAAGGTAGCCCTCGCCGACCCCACTCTGAGGCGTCTGCTCCTGCTCCTTGTATTCCTGCCGCTTCCTCTACGAGTACTTACCACTTCTCACTACTACTGATACTACTACTACCACCACCGCCACCACCACCACCACCACAGCTAACTACTACGTCTTCCTCTACAAGTATTCTACCACTTCCGCAGGTAGCAGGTCAATATGAGGAAGATTCATATGTATATCCTTCGAATCACCCTACCCTACGCTTCGGCTGGTCGCTACCTAGACCTGGAAATGATGCTGAGGCCAGCTCCCCCATATTTGCGGCTTCGCCCTGAAGCCCGTCAGGCCCTCTTTGTCGCAGGTCATTGGATTCGGCTGTGAGCCCTTTCAAGTCTCTCTGTCTCTCTCTCCTCTCTCTCTCTCCCTCCCTCCCTCCCTCCCTCCCTCCCTCCCTCCCTCCCTCCCTCCCTCTCTCTCTCTCTCTCTCTTTCTCTCTCTCTCTCTCTCTCTCTCTCTCTCTCTCTCTCTCTCTCTCTCTCTCTCTCTCTCTCTCTCTCTCTCTCTCTCTCTCTCTCTCTCTCTCTCTCTCTCCTCTCTCCCTCCCTCGCTCGCTCGCTCGCTCGCTCGCTCGCTCGCTCGCTCTCTCTCTAAATCAATCTGTTTGTATCTACCCATATGTCTACCTATCTATCTAGCTGTCTATATTTCTTTACTTTTATGTGTCTATGTGTATTTACATAGTATATGTGTATACGGATATATGTATGCAAATATACACACATACACATGTTTAGATCATTGTTCCTGCCGGCATATTAGCAGACATATGCACATGATATGGCCGGCTTTTGCACCCCGGGTCTACAATTGCTTACGGCCGATTCCAGGAAGTCGGGAGTCACGGTAATTTGCTTTGGGGTTTAGAGTTTAGGGTTTATCAGGCCCGATATTTCGCAGATGCCAAGATTTGGTCGGGAGCGTGTGCTTCTCCGTTGATGCTCAATGTGATCCGCAGATGATACTGTGATAGACATGCAACGTGCCTTGTCGTCTTTGCTTTCCAGGTATCTGCTGTGCTAACCAACATTCATTTCGGAACCGTTGCTACGCCAAAGTCCTGCCAAACTTTGCAGTTGCCATGGCGGTAGCGTGCAGGCTGTGCACCTTATGCACGGCCGCCGTGTGGCTTGCATTGGCAGGCGCGAGCTCCAAGATCTCAACATTAGTGTTAGTACTAGTAGTAATCTCTGGCTGTGGGTTTCGTAAGTTAGTAGTCCTTGCAGATCTGGGGGACTCAGGGCCAGGGAACTTGCCAGCTTCACTCATTGCAAGGTTTTGCATCTATGTTTCGAGATTTATGATTGACGTAGCAGTTGGCAACCTTTGACAAGTCCTTGAGCTGCAACTGCCAGCTCCCAGAGCCAAGAGGAAGGTGACACAAGGCATGGAGCTGCAAAGGTTAGTTTTGAGAAGCTGCCTTATACAAGAACGCATGAATGAGACAGCAAGTTTGTGTAGGTTAAAGATGGCACAGAGACTCTTACATAGTCCGGACGGGACTGCATGGAATTTAATCTTGCAAACAACCGAAAGACAGTGAGCGTAAACATCCCACGTCCTCTACTTCCAGTAGCTTGCGAAAGATGCCCGGCTCCTTTCGCTTCCGCTGACGGCCTTCCGGACCGCAAACTCATCCAACAACATCTTGGAGCCCTTCACGATACTTGCAGTTTTAGGGTGCAGGGCGGGGAGCAATGCAATGCTGGGACTTGATGTACCATCGACCGGTACATGTATCTCGTTTCGTTGTAAATGCGACAAACATATGTCCCCACGAGACACTAGTCTCCAATCCTCACCCGATTTCAGTTCAAGGCACAACCACGCCGAAACTGCACCAAGCACGTAACTCGATTGTTTTCGGTTTCTGCTGTGCCGAAAAGCATAGCTGCCCACACAATCACAAGGCAGTATCTCTTCCAAGCACCTGTGCTGTTCTGGGGTCTTGTTAAGGAGCTGAATGTAAGTTACCACAATCCGTTTTCCACATAATACGTATACTATAGGTCCATGTCGTGGTAGCTTAACTTAAGTTCCTATACAAGAACCCAGTCTTTTGCAAGGTTCCTCCGATAGTGGCCCAAAGAGTTAGGTTCAAAGCCTCCCAACCCTCAGAAACACCGATGAAAGCCACATGCGCGAGCCACACTCCCATATTGGACTGCCTACCCTCAAACCGTAGTACTGCGAGTTGTGCTATTACTACTAAGAAGACTCTTAGCCTAACAATCAAGATCTTCGTAATACGATTACTGCTACTACCACTACTACTACTACTACTACTACTACTACTACTACTACTACTACTACAACTACTACTACTACTACTACTACAACTACTACTACTACTACTACTACTACTACTACTACTACTACTACTACTACTACTACTACTACTGTACTACTGCTGATGCCCAAAAATCCTGCATGACCTAGATCATCGCACATATCTCACTTCGCAGCGTCCGTTTCCTCGCAACCCCTTAGTCTCAATGTTCCATCGCCGTGGGGTCATGCCGCGCACAGGCCTTGGTTTTAACCCCCGGAGTAGGAGTAGGAGTCGGAGTGGGAGTAGAAGTAGGAGTAGGAGGAGGAGGAGGAGGAGGAGGAGCAGTAGTTGCAGTAGCAGTAGGAGTAGGTGTAGGCGCAAGAGTAGGAGTGGGAGTAGGAGTAAGTGGAGGAGTAGGAGGAGGAGGAGGAGTAGTAGTAGTGGCCGCCGGAGTAGGTGGAGGTGCAGGAGTAGGAGTAGTCGTCGTAGTAGTAGTAGTGCTGGTGGTGGTGGTGGTGGTAGTAGTAGTAAGAACAATAGTAGGATGTTCATATTGATAAAGATACCAGTTTAACATGAATTAAAGAGGCTCCGCCATGCTCCAGAAGCAGGCGAATGTCATCGCAGTAGTGCCGCTCGGTTGCTGTTTGGGCTAACTCTGGCTCGCAGGTTAGAGTTTAAGGAGGCTTAAGATGTAGAGTTTAGGGTTTGGAAGGTTTCGGTTGAAGTTTCAAGTTGCGTGGGTTCAAGGTGGAACTTGCTTCACCTTTTCGAACTCAGAGAGCTCCATTCCTGACTTGGCCGTTGGTGCATGGCACAATTGTCGTTGAACCCTAAGCCCTACAACTCTGCTTTTAAGCTTTGAGGTTTAGAGATCAGGTTCCGGCGCCAGTCACCTCGTGCCATTCCCCATCAGGTCCGAATACTGTCCTTGTTTGGAGCCGATCTTGCGGCATTAGTCCGGTGCCACAGACGGAAGCCGGAGAATAGACCAAGTTTTGGATAATAGGCTCCCAGGCAATAACGAGCTACAACATTCAGAGCAGGGCATAGGACGAGGCTTGGCAAAAAACAAGGCCTCCTGAGATACGCCTGCCTGGAAAGCATCTTCTGCCTTTAGGAGCTTATGGCTTACCTAGAGGCTCCATAGTAGTTCCTTTTTGGGTTCATATGTAGAATCCTATAAGGGAATCCCCAAAAGGAACTACTATGGAGCCTCTGGGTAGTCAATGGTGTACTACAGGCTAGACAGCGTCTCCGATGCTTCAAAGTCGTCTCCGGGTTTCTGTGTTGAGCAGAACCTCCTTTCAGCTCTCCAATGTATTTTCGGTCTCTGCAAGAATCATGGTTTAGGAGTTTACGGGTAGATAACACAACCGGAGAGTGGCAACCGTACCTCAGCAATTACAATCCTGCGTCCAATACAGAAGTTTGAGCAATCTCCCATGTTATTCCTCATAACAACTCTACACTACTATGATATGGGAGTTTCCGAAAATAGGGGACCCTAATATAGCACCCTAAATAGTAGGATCGTTATTATAAGCTCCATCATTTCACTCATGAAGGCCCCTATATTAAACCCTCGCAGTAGGCCTCAGAGGAACCTTGAAGGGAACCCTATCCTTACGATTGCATTAGGCCCAAACCCTCTCTGTTGTTGTTTAGGGCCCCTAAACCCCCTAAATCCCCGAAACCCTAAACCCTACATTACGGTGGATGATATATAAATCCTGCATTATACCATAATTCCCGTAGTTTAGGGTCCTCACGGTAATGCAGGATTTATATCATCAACCCTAAACCCTATAGATCCCTTAAAGGATCCCCTTAAAGGTACCCATTATAGATCCCTTTCAAGGAACCCTAGGATTTATATCATCAACACCCTGAACACCCCCAAAAGCCCTAACCACCCCAAAACCCTAAACCCTACATTAGGCCCAAACCCTCTCTGTTGTTATTTGGGGGCCCCTAAACCCTAAACCCTACAGTAGGTATCTCCTTCTGCTCTTCTCTGGCCTCTCGGGTGGTACGGCCGAGACGAAGCCTGCCCCTGGGCACGACCATGAGTTGCTGAACTTTTCCGTTGGATTCTTTTTTTTTTTTTTTTTGTTTGGGGGGGGGGGTGCGGGATTTAGAGTTTGGGGTTTAGGATTTCAGGGTTCCTTTTCTGTTGGTTTTTGGGGGGGGTGTCGGGTTTTAGGGTTTGGGGTTTAGGGTTTCAGGGCTCAGGGTTAGGGCTTCGCAATTTCAGATTTTCCAGACCAGCGGTACCTTTAGGTACAGAGGCAGCAGTGGGCGTTGACTGTGAACTTAGGAGGTGGGTTTCGAGTTCATACGAGTAGGTTATTTCCTGCAGGAGGTAGAGTGCGCGGTGGAGTTTGGGTTTTTAGGGCGCAGGTACAGATGGTACCTGGCTCAGACTGATCATCGGCACTATCATTGTTTATATTAAAGGGTTATTACTGTTATTCGCATTGTTCGCGTAATTGCGGTTGTCATTGCTGTTGTAGGTGCGAGAGTTCTGAAAGACAGGAATCGGGAATGTTGTAGTGTAGGCTGACGGTGTCATTTTCAAAGTGTTGGTTTGACATTCTGAAACCGAGCCTATGCCCTAAATCCTGTTTCTACATTCAAGAGAATAGTACTTCGGCCTTCAACGACCCAGATAGGAATCCATTCAAGGCCTAAGCAGGTCTCTACTCATCGGCACATAGAGCCTTAGGGTCAGCTTTACTCCAAGGCAACGCTGAAGTCGGTACGCGTCTTCAACATGCCGCTTTCCTGCAAACGAACCCTCGGGCTCCAAATAGCCCAAAGTAGGTACTATTTATAGCCTTTAGACCCCAAAGTAGGTACTATTTGTATACTTGGAGCCCTGGGGAAAAGCCCCAGCATTCTACAATGATTCCGGGACGCGTGTGAGTTGAGGGTGTAGGGGTTTCTGGTGTACTTGAAGGATCAGGAGACTTAGGAAGTAAGGTTATAAGTACCCTTAATTGGGGGTTATGAGTATAGTTACCTTATTTATAATAAATAACCCTAGTTACTAAGTCCCATGATCCTTTAAGTAGGGTAGTTTGACGGCTTCCACGTTCCGTGATGTAATGTCAAGGGCCTTCTCCGAAACCTATCCGCGAGATCCCGAGGGCTTTTTACGTCAACTTGCAGCTGGTTGAAGTTTAGGGTTTAGGGTTTAGAAGCTTGTGGGCTGATAGTGCTTTTGCATTAGATTAGCTATATCATCACCATGCTTCACACATGTGAGTATCTCGTGGCTACTATCATGATTATGATCATGTGATGCGGCCGGGGACATTGGGCTATATTGAGCTTTCGGATGTGGTCTTCGAACATGCATGCCACATTGCTTGGATTTGCGTTTTGCCGTTGCAGGTGCTGGGCGAGTCTGGGGTCTTGGGATCCGAGCGTGTGTGGCAAGGAGTCTCAGACCTCAGCCACCCAAACAGGCAACAAGGTGGATCCTATCCCATACTTACAGGATCATGGGACTTAGTACCTAGGGTCCTGGGGTTATAAATACGGTAACTTTACAAATAATTACTTGAAACCCCCTATAAGCCCAATCGGGGTAGTTATAACCTTACTTACTAAGTCCCATCATCCTCCAAGTACATACGCCAACCTGTGAGAACCCGAGAGAAAGATAAAGCGAGATAGGTCATCCCCTGGCAAGGGACTGGGCACCCACGTCGTCTCCGCACCCGACATGGTAGCAGCAGCGGCAGTGGCAGCAGCAGCAGCAGGACCACCGGCGGCAGCGGTAGAATCTATAGCAGGTACTCTAGCAGCAACAGCAACAAGACTCGAAGAACGCAGCAATGGAGTAGTAGTAGCCGTCGTCGTAGTAGTAGTAGTACACGTCGCCCTCGCATAGCGTAGAAGTGCTAGAAGTTCTAGAAGTAGTAGTGGTCGTAGTCGTAGTAGTCTTAGTCGTTGTAGTCGGCTACACCAACTGTGTTCCTCCACAGGTTGGTGATGGTGGTGTGGGCACTGTACCAGTGCCCATCACTTCCATGCCCGTTCTTGATGCAGATCGACGACGCAGGCAGACTTTTGTGGAGGGACTTTTGTGGGGTTTGGTACCCTCGCCAACGCTTCGTTTTAAACTTCCCATGAAGTCCGAGCCATCCGAGCGCCAAGCCCTGTATAGGGTGTAAGGTTTAAGGTCTACTGTTTAGGGTTGACGATTCAGGTTGGCTTGGGCCACTCGTGCGCGACAATAATTACTAGGCCGAGGCGCATGATATCCTCGAAGGCAGTCTTCGAGTTCACTCCGTTTGGGGCCCAGCTTGTGACCAAAGTCGTGCCGATGCTACATCCATGGTCTTGCACTGGTCCTGGGTGTAAGGGCCACGCACCCACAACAGCATAATTACGTGTTCATCACAGTGAAGTTCAGATATCACATGTTGAACAGGAGTGTAACGATCTCCAAAGCATCTCCGATGGGAGCGGATGTGGAGGGTGCGGAATGCAGGGTTTTGCGGTCGTTTGTTGAGCCCTTCCTCAACCATTCCACAAGCCTGGGTGCTGCAAGACTTCGAACTTGAAGTTCAATCTTTTGGAGTTTAGGCTTGGGCAGGGTTTCGGGTGCAAGGGTGAGAGATTCGCGCTGGACCAACAAGTTCAAGGCTTGTTGGCAAAAGATACAAACACGACGGTGCCAATTATCGCGAAAGACTTCAAAGCCACGCCGTGGCAGGTCCGACTGGTTTCCTTTCTCCTTGGCAGTGCCACGCCCTCGAGTACATGCCACAGCTGGAGCCTGAGGAATCAGTGGTCGCGTGATCACGGTTTAGTTCTGAATACCGGCATCGCAAATAATTAGTAATTGCACGTATCCTTTTTGTAGTCCTTATGCCATTGTGCCATAATATCTATCGGAAGTCTGCCCCATTTATACAGGTCCTTGCTTTATGGTTTCGGTGGTCTCCAGAGCCTTGGAAACCTTCACTAAAGGCAGCGTTGCATCTTGGCTGAAAGCTCAACCCAAGCCTAGCCTAATTCGAATCCTAAACGCTCTTGGCTGCCGTCGCAGTGGTAGTAGTCGTCGTCGTAGGAGTAGCAGTAGAGTAGCAGTAGCAATAGCAAAACAGCGACAAAACGACAAGCACTCACGCTACTGGCAATACATTTCATCTACTACTGAGCAAGTTCGCAGCAGGGATAACGATAGTTGCAACAAGCAAACTTTAGCTCCAAACACAGTAGCATGGCATTACATGTAGAATTCAACGTTGACGCATCGGCCTATGAACGACCAGACTGTTGTTGTCGCGCTTTAGGTGAGTAGAACAAGAACTTGTTACATTCTGTGGTGCCTACTCTCCGCTCGCCGAGCCCCTACTGTGGCCGAATCTTAAGCCATCTACCCCTAAACTCTGAAGCCTCACTCCAAGTCCAGGACTCAGAAAAGCTACAACATCCTTGCCCTCTGAACACTTGCAACCCTGTGCCTTAACCCTAACATGAGCCCCCTACACCCTAAACCCTTTTTGGCCTTAAGCCATAGAACCCTACAGCCCGAAACCCTTGAAATGCTAAGCCCTGAACCCCAATCATTGCCCTAAACTCCATTAAATTCTAAACCGCACAACCCTAAACCGAAAATCCCTAAACTCAAACCCCTATAAATCCCAGAACTAGGCTGGCTTCCATCGGAAGCGGCCGGGAGCGTGTCACCAGCGTCGTGCTCCAAAGCATCGGTTTGCGCAAGGCCAGAGCTTTAAGATTTTAGGATTCAGCGTCCAAGGCTTCGGGTTTAGGGTTAAGGGATTTAGAGGTTTATGTGATTTAGAGGTTTATGTGGGGATTGTGGGCTTACTTTGGGGGTGTTAAAAAAAGGGATCTATATTGGTTGGGTTGATCCATATGGGTAGGGCTCTAGGGCTCTGGGGCTTCAAGCCTTAAGGTTTGAGATTCGGGTTAGGGTTTCGGGTTTCGTTCTTTGAGGTTTGAGGGTTGGGCGTTGGATTTTGGGTTTACCTAGAGGCTCCATAGTAGTTCCTTTTTGGGTTCATATTGAGAATCCTATAAGGGAATCCCCAAAAGGAACTACTATGGAGCCTCTGGGTAGGGTTTAGGGCATGCGTACCATGATCTTGCGAAGCCGGAGATCTGAATCCAAGGCCTGCTTCGCCAGACATAAGCCTGATTTTTTTTGAGGATAACCATGGTAATCAAGGATTTAGGGGTTTTGAAACCCTAAACCCTAAACCCTAAACTTCCTAAACTTTGCAAGCGTTTTCAATACCAGTTAAGTAGAGTTGTGATGCTCTTTGCAGGAGACAGGTGGGCTATACTTCTCTTGGCCCAACGTGTTCAACATCGCTCGGACCCCATTTACCTGGCTCCTGCTTCACCCGTTGAGATTTGAGGGGGGTTGGGGCGGAGGGGGGGGGAGATTAGGGCTTCGTGTTTCTAGTCTACTTCAGGCCTAACAGAGTGTTTCACTAGTTGTTGCAGCTGCTGTGCAGTGTATGCAAAGAGCGGTCGATCTCGCAGTGTGTCACTGGGTCGTATAGGGATGTTTGGATGCAAGTGCTTCCGAGTGGGTTTTGGATGCAGAAGCAGAGCAGCAGAGGTTTATGGTTTAGGGTTCAGGGTTTAGGGGTTTAGGGGTTTAAGGGTTTAGGGTTTAGGGTTTAGGGGTTTAGGGTTTAGGGGTTTAGGGTTTAGGGTTTGGAATGAGCTTGGGTCTGAACTATCGATGATGTGGGTGACATGCTGGCACCCCCATGCCGTTTCGATATCCAGTCAGGGTGTGATCGGACTTTTGTAGAGGCTGTTGCCAAAATCCAGGGACAGTCCGGCAGAACCGTTCAGGGCTCGCAGAATAAAAAAAAGAACACTGCACCTTATATAGGGTGTACATATATATATATATATATATATATATATGTATATATATATATACACATACACATACATACTACGGTAGGACGAAAGTTTGACCTATTCCTTGTTTCGTCCAAGACAGGCCCCCATTCCCCCGTAGACTCCTAGCGCACAGGACCCACCGGTTACTCCTCCGGAACATTAAAGTAGTATAATTTCAAAACGGGGTAGAAAATACTCCGCTGGCCAGGCCACGTAAATCGCACTTGTCGCTACTCCGCTACTCCGCAAGATGCTTTAAGACAAGAAAGGCCCAGTAGGTCAAAACTTTCGTCCTCCCGATGTATAGATATGTAATATATATATATATATACTATTCGCCTGTCGATGAAGGATTGACGGCAAAGGTCTTCCAACTGCCAGGACAGCCATACAAACCCTGAACTGAACTGACAAACTCCAGTCCGAGGCACTCTTCTTCTGTGCATCGCTGTTGGCCACGATGAGCGCCCGATGGGAAAGAGAGCTGGCGACACAGTTCGAGGAGCATTTATAGGGCTTGATGAACAGTTTACTGCTATTCTTCAGGTTTCCTGATGATAAGGATACTTAAAGGATCATGGGACGTAGTAATTAGGGTTATACATAAAGTAACTATACTTGTAAAGACTTATAACCCCAATTGGGGGACTTATAGCCTTACTTCCTAAGTCCCCTGATCCTCCAAGTAGTGGAGCATGCCCCCAAACCGTCTTCTGACTTTACTGAGGCCCCTATATGAACAGAGTTTAGGCTGCGGAGCCTATGCCCGATAGTTTTCAGGACGTCCGTATGTATGTATATATGTATATGTATATGTAGATGTAGATGTAGATGTAGATGTAGATGTAGATGTAGATGTAGATGCAGATGTAGATGTAGATGTTGATGTTGATGTTGATGTTGATGTTGTTGTTGATGTAGATGTATTGTAGATGTAGATGTATATGTATATGTCTATGTATGTGTGTATATATATATATATGTACACACATATTCTTTATCTACATTACATATATATATATATATATATATATATATATATATATATATACATGTATATACATGTATGCGGGTTAGGTCTTCGATCAATTTGACGTTGGGGTGGCTCTGGGCGTCCTTTTGAGGTTCGTGCTTCGCTCAGGAAAGACATCCTATGGGGACTATGAGGCCACGAGGCAAACTCAAACCCTAAACCTATTTTAAGCCGTGACGAGATGTATTCTTATTCATTTTTCGCAGGAAGATGCGCGAGAGCTTCAAGAGCGAGCCGCTTCGTACGTCCAGCTGCACGACTTCATTCCACACGGATTTCATGCAGTTCAGGGTTTGGGATTAGGGTTTAGGACATCTAGGGGTTGGGTATGTCTAGCCTGGGCTATAGTACCAAGTAGCATCAGTACTAGGAATCGTAGAGGCACACGTCTTAGTATAGGAAATAGTATTAGTCGGGGCGCTGCTTCCCAAAAAGTATCAAGCCGGAAACGAACTCTACATTTTTGCGTACTCCACCCCCGCACGAAAAAAACTGTAATTCTCGAAGCCGGAGAACGCCCGAGAATTGCTCATGCTGATTATTGGGGATCGCCAGGTGACATTTGGGCTCAGGGTTTACCATGCTGTCATTGTGTTGTTGTTTTGTGTGTGTGTCTGTGCGCAGAGGGCGAACGGGCAGACTACAATAAAGCATAGAATAAAGGTAGACGTGAATGGCAACTGGACAGAAACACGCAGGGAACCAAGGCAGAAGCCAAGCCAAAGAGGAATAACGAGTGCTTGGAAATACAAAGAAGCGGACAAGCGAATCACATTGGTTGTCAATACCTCGAACCGAAGAAAGAAACGAGGAAAGGCGCCAAAGCGGAACGAAAGAGAGAAGCAAAGAAGCGCACATGCAGTAGGATAGAGGTTTTCTACTTCTACGCCCAACATCATAATGCTAGTCCGCAGGAGCTGTTCTAGATCCGCAGACCTGCCAGCTTCGAATCTTGTGCTAGCACTCTCGGAGAATGTATGAGGGAAGCTTTTATGTGCAAGGTTGCCCCAGATCCCCAAGATAGCTTATAACTTACCCAAGGTACGTGCAGCGGTGGCGCAGTCATGAGTTGCAGCAGGCAGAGACTCTCCTGGGCATCGGGCTTCACGCCCGAAACCCTAAACCCCTGAACCTTGCACCCCGAAACCCTAAACCATGCGCAAGTCAGAGGTCAGAACTATAAGGAACCCTTAAGGTGTGATCATCATTCAGATCCTAGGATGCCCAGTAGTACCCTTATTACCTTTGTGTAGTCCTAGGTTCCTTATAAAGTTCCCCAATACCAAAAAGAGAGGCCTTTTTATTCTTAGGTTACTGGGTATCCTAGGATCCGACTCTGAACGGAAGAAGCTGTCGATTCCCTTCCCAGGGAAGGGCTTCCACGGCAACGTCTGGGCCCCTGAAATCCCCAGCAACGCTTTATGAAGCATTTGGTTTGGGATGTATAGGGCTTTACGGTTTAATGATGGTGATGACGATGACGATGATGAACTTTTTGAACGATGGGAATAAGTAGCATGATAATTACTCATATAGATAATGATCGTAGGCATAGTAATACTACTTATGATGATCATGATGGATTTTGGTGGCGATGGTGCTGTGGCGCTCTTGGTCTTGTGGTGTTGCACGGATGTTTTTGGTTCCTTTAGTGACTGCCAGTATTAGGTCTATATGATCCTGACAGAGTGTCGAACATGATGGTGCATCATCTGTAGCTGCTAGTATTCTCGAAGATCTTGCGGCTCTTGGGAATTGATTACTGGCATTGATGTGCTTTGTTGGGAAGTGTGCGAGGTGGCCACCAAGCATTGGGTGCTGCGTGCTAAGCTGCTGCTTGGCTGCCCTCAAGTCAGTCCCACTCAGCCACGATGTTAATATAGAATTCTCAAGAACTGCGTAGTAACAGAACTCCCTTTAGAGATCCCAAAATCTTGTTCCCCTGCATATGTGGAGAGTAGATTGAAAAAAGATGCTTGAGAGTTTTAGGTTACTGTGTTTGAAGGGATTGGCATGTAAGCTTGTTGTCGGAGACCTAGCCTGAACCCGAACTTCTGTACGAAGTGCTTAAAGTGGGTCATCGGGGTTCGCTCGCTGGAGGTCCTCACCATGCATTTCCAGCATGCTCTTTACATGGATGTTAGGGGATCTCGCGACTTTTATATAGATGTTCAGATGTGTTGTTGCTTTTTTACTTCTGGGTTTGCATATCCAAACGTGCATGTGTGAGGGAAAAGAATCCACATGGGCTGGGAATACTCCGCCAGTTCTTACAAGAGCCACTGTGACATACTCCACCCCAGCAACTTCAACAAGAAGCATGGGGCCTGATCGTCAGTCACAGCGCGCAACAGTAGTAAGTCGGTGCTTTACGCTACAGTATGCAATCTATCTTATTATCATCGCTGTCGTGACTATCATCATTGTCGTCGCCATCTTCAACATCATCATGACCAGTTGAACAGTCATCACCATGACAACTACACTCATGATCAGTAGCCCAGGCAAGCACGTTGGGAATAGCAACGCAGCAGCTTGAATTGCTCGCAATTAGCAGTCCCCAGGACTGCTTATTATCACTTTACTTGAGTGCACCACACCCACAGATTCTTTTCAAGGAAGAACCCGTATTCCAAGGCTCAAGGCGCCCATATTCTTGGGAATCACAACGCCGAGCCGAGGAACGACCTGATAAGACCCTTAATAACCCTAAACCCCTAAACACTAAAGCCTTAAACCCTTAACCCTTAAACCCTAAACCCTACACCCAAGATTAAACCCTAAACCCAAAACCCCTAAACCCCTTAACCCCTAAACCCTATATACCCCCAAACCCTAAACCCCTCGACCCTATACCCCTAAACCCAACACCCTACCCCCTCAACTCGACTGGAGGAACGACCTGATGAGACACCTTGATCGGCTGAGAGCTGCGTGGCGAAGGGTTTTGGTGCTTTCGGGCTTCAGATCCAGCCTAATTAAACCCTAAACCCTAAACCCTAATCAGGAGCTTCAAAGACTCTGGGTTTAGGAGTTTTGGTGCCTTGTTTTTGTTTGTTTAGGTTTGATTGTGTTGTTTTGGGGCGTAGGGTTTTCGGATTTCAACGCTTTGACAATTTCGCTGAAGGGTTAAGGGCTTTAGGGGTTTGATTTAGTGCTTTGGGTTGTTTTAAGGATTTGAGGTCGAGAGCTTTAGTGCGTTAGGTTTCAAGGTATCTTTCACAAGTTCCAGGGGTCCAATAATAGGGATCTATGAGGGTTCTCGTTAGGTGCAGTGTTTAGGGATTTACGGTTTAGGGGTTCAGGGTTCAGGGGTTTAGGGCTTTGGGTTTATGTCGTTCTCGGTTGGTGTCGGTTTGAGGGCTTGGGTGTTTTAGCGTTTAGGGTTCAGGGTGAGTTGTGGCGTTGAGGGTTTAGGGTTTTCAGAGTTTGGTGTCGTCTTAGAAGCGTAAAAATATGGGCCTCTTGTTGAGTTTGAGTTAGTCTTGCATGTAAGGTCTCCTAAGAAGGGCATTCATTCAGCATGGGGACTCTGCCAAAGCTCAAAACCCCAAACGAATGCTTGATGCGACTACACGATGCTGAGGGCTCGGAGTGTCCAAGACCACATCTTAGGCTTTCTGGGCGGACCAGACGTCGACGCTTTCCCTTCGGGCCCAACGATCAAACAAGGCCTGCCCGACAGCCGTTCTGGATCGATTTCGGGTTTGGGTTCAGGGTTTAATTCGGCTTTAGGGTAAGGCTTTGAGTATGCAGGGTTTTGGGTTTAGGTGCTGTGTAACGCACCTAAACGATTCAAGCACTAAGACAGCCCCTGTGGAGCCTCAATGACTTGTCAATAACTGCTGGTAGCCTTGCTGCTTCATTGTGTCTGCCATAGTATGTGCAAAAGTATGTATGTATGTGTTTGTATGAGAGAGAGAGAGAGAGAGAGAGAGAGAGAGAGAGAGAGAGAGAGAGAGAGAGAGAGGGAGAGATCGAGAGCGATTGCCAAAGTTTCTGCCCCAGCAATGTCTTAAAATTCCACTGGGGGAAGGAAGGGGCTTGTTCATTCAGTGTGTGATGCTATGGTGCTTGGCATGGCTGGCAACGACCTGTGTCGAATCATTCTATGTTCCCGTTTCGTCTTGTGTGCTTTCGGCTCTTTCTCCTCAACCCCGACCACACACCAAAAGCCTTAAACCTAAACCCCCCAATAGCCCGTTGTACCGTTCGTGTTGGGATTCATCAAGTGATGTGTGCCACCTCAGACCTCGCCACACCAGGCAGTTACTTGTGGTTCGAGTTTGTTTCATGAGCTTTGACTGTATTCTTGCTACAAAGCCTCATTACTCAGAGAATTTAGAAGTGTCTTTGAGGGAGTATACGACTATACCGCAAGTATACACTGCAAGGACTACAAAGCAATAAGCTTCAGACCCTTAAAAACCCTAAGCCCTAAAGCCTAAGCCCTCGGCCTTGTACTGGCCTATTAGGCAAAACCCTAAACCCTTAGCCGTTTGCATGTTGGGAGTGACTGGGCTGTGGGCGCCGAGGCCGACTCTGAATCGGCCATCTCCACGAAAGAGGCACTTGGAAGACGAACACACTTGCAGGGTCTGGGACATAATGGTTTCAGGGTTTTAAGGCTTTAGGGTTTTGGTGTTTTAGGGTCTCTTAAAGTTTTAGGGTTCAGTGTTCTTAGGGTTTAAGGGTTTAGGGGTTTAGGGTTTTGCGTGCTTGGGGTTAGAGTTTTCGCGAGGGAGCAGCAAGGGTGTGCTGTTGTAGGATGGGACGGGGGCACGGAGCACTGGCACCGAGCTCTGGGTCGTATGATGGCATGACGAGGTTTCGGTGGGCTTTCGGTTTTCTTGATGAGTAATTACCAGGCTACTGGTTCGGACAGTGTGGCATGATTCTGGTGACTTTGTGACCCTAAACCCTAAACCCTAAACCGATGCCTCTAACTATAAGCTCTGAACTCTCAGCTGCAGCCGTAAACCCGCAGCCCGGATCCTCCCTAAACCCTACAAACCTACCAAGCCGAATCCCCGAAACCCTGAAGCTTAGGCCCATACCCTTATAGAAGCATAGAGCCCTCATAGATCCCTTATAGACCCTTAAGTGACAACCCTTCAGCCCTAAACCCTAAACCTTACAAACCCTAAACCCAAGCTCCAAACTTCCAACCCTAAACCTCAAACCCTCCAGCTTGGGGATGGTCAGGCAGATGTAAAAAGGAGTTCAAAAAAAAAAAAAAACCCTAAAACCCCCACAAACACCCATACCCTAAACCCTACAAACCCTTAAACCCTAAACCTCAAACTCTAAACCAGCCGCCGGCCCTTGGAGGGATTTCATCTGTTCTGCAGTTGGAAAAAGGCCTTGAAAAACAAATAAACTCTAAACCCTCCAAAACCTGAACCCTCAGGTGCAGCTGGAAGTGTCGGAGGAGCTCCAGAGAGCGTGGCGGGTGCGGCTTCTGGACCTTTGCCTGCCCCGACCTCGGCGCAGGAAGGAAGACTCTGTGAGATTTGATGTTTACATAGGTTTAGGGCTTGCAGGTAGGGTAGCAACCCGGAGCCCTTAGCCCCCGGCCAAGGCAGACAGGCTGCCCTCAGGAGGAGATCGAACCGGTTTTCCGCAAGTTCGCAGAGGAGACTACAAGACCACAGAAGGATTCGAGTGTAAGGTTTCAGGGTTTAGGGCGAGACCACAGAAGGATTCGAGTGCAGGGTCCAGAAGTATATACCTACCTGCACCCCGAAAGTACGTCGAAACATGGCGTGTTATGGGTGTTGGGCCATTGTTTTACCTACTTTGGGGGGTTTATGTAGGCCTCATGAATCCTACTAAACCCTAAATCCTAAACCCTGACTTCGAGGGTTTCGGACGTAAGTTTCCAGGGCTGTTAGGGTTTAGGGTGACTTGGGGACTGCAGAGTGCGCTTTGATGCATGTAGCACAAAATTGGGTGGCCGGTGGCTTGCATGTTGGACACTCGTTCTGGTCTTGGCACAAGGTTCGTTCCCGCGGAAGGACATGGGGATATTTCTACGGTTGATGATATAAATCCTGCATTACCTTAAGGACCCTAGACTATGGGAATTATGGTATATTCCTTATTATGGGTCATGCAGGATTTTTATCATCAACCGTAGTGGCAGAATGTCTTCATCAGCATAAACTTGGCCAGCATTTCTATCTAATCAGAAGTGAGAAGCTCGCGGGCAAGCAAGCTCCACTCCCGCGAAATTGAGAACTCTCAATCTCCTGAAAACTGCAAGGCTTACAGCCGAAATCCTAAACCCTATCCTAACACGACAGCATTTCGAGTCTGATTCGAAACCAAGTTTAATCTAGGTGCCGCAATATTTACCTATACCGTTGTGGGGGTTCCTTATTCTGATTAATTATAGTATATTGGACCCAAAACCCTATTCTAACTATAAAAGCCTCTATATTATCTTCCGACAGTTCCAGGAAGTTGGCGTTTCTGATGAGCTGGGCCTCGGACTTGGGGAGCATGCTGATTCGATGAGGGTTTAGGGGTTTAGGCTTTAGGGTTTCGCAGGCGGTAATGGTGTTGGGGGATTTATTTATTGTTTAGGGTTTAGTGTTTTGGCCTTTCGCGATGTGGTTCAGGGTAATTCTGATGTGGCTTGGTTACAACGAAAACCAATGCAGAAGACCTCAGCATCAATACCAGCACGCAGACCAGCACTTATTGATAATTAGCCGCACCATAACCACAATCCAATTAAGAACGAGCACTATATAGACTAGTATATACGCATCCCTCTCCGAAGCCCCTCTCCAGATTGATTCTAAGGGTAGCCGAGGCCTCAATTTATATCCGGCTCTTGCTGGTCTTCTGTGGACTGAAGATCCAACTGAGATCCTCGCCCCTAAGCCCTAAACCTGAGGCTGTAAACTCTAAGCTTCAGGCTTCGTGGGTTTAGAGTTCTATGATCTATGTCATGCTTCCTCTTCAATCTCTGGGGTTGAGATGCTCGAGACCAAGGCATTAGGGTGCGGTCTACGTTTGGGAGCTTGGGGTTCAGGGGTTTCGAGGTCAGCTCCGTACATCGCAACAACGGGTGCTTGACGTAGGTCTCGCGGACCAATCCTCTTCGGGGCCTTCATCCCCAACCCTGAAAGCTCGCCCCCTAACTCTTAGACGCGAAAAAGACGGCTTGTCATCCTGAAGGAGAACACCTAAAACCCTAGCTTTCATTTTAGGGTTTACCTAGAGTCTCCATTGTAGTTCCTTTGGATAGGTAGGGTTTCGCTCTGCACGGAAGGCTTGGAGAAGGCGACAGAGGCCACCATACAGTTGCTCGAGACCTCCGTCGTTTCGCTCATGAGGCGTGGGGTTCAGAACTTAAGGGTGTAGGTGTTTTGGGTTAGGGCTAACCCTAAGGGTCCAAGTACCTAGTTAAGCCTAAGTACCTAATTAATTATTGGGTCCTTTAAGAGCCCGAAGCCCGAAATGCTTGTTTCTGTGATCTCAGAGATGTTCAGGTAAACGGTGGTAGGGTTTCGTGAGATCCTGGACGTAGGGCTCGTTTGCATCATCACGTAGTTCTTGAGTCAATAGTCGATCCTACAGGACTCTAAACCCTAG
Source organism: Symbiodinium sp. CCMP2592 (assembly GCA_905221615.1). Taxonomy (NCBI): domain Eukaryota; class Dinophyceae; order Suessiales; family Symbiodiniaceae; genus Symbiodinium; species Symbiodinium sp. CCMP2592. The sequence goes on from CAJNDT010002024.1 coordinate 524,512, forward strand.
ACCCCTGAACCCCTAAACCCTGAACCCCTAAACCCTAAACCCCTAAACCCTAAGCCCCTAAACCCTAAGCCCCTAAACCCTAAACCCCTAAACCCTGAACCCCTAAACCCTAAGCCCCTAAACCCCTAAACCCCCAAGCCCTGTAAGGCTTTACCCAATCCTAGATGTGCAGGCGACTCTGGTTCAAGGCGTGGGTTCTCTAGGAGAGGCCTGCATGTTGTTCCTCCTATGTTTCGATTCAGGGTTTAAGGTTTAGGGGGTTTAGGGTTCTATGAGGGATCTGTTGGGTTTACGGTACTTAAAAGGATCATGGGACTTAGTAACTATTGATACAAATAAGGTAGCTATACTTATAACTGGTCCTCCAAGCACCATCATTCGATGCTGTCTGGTCCGGAACATTGGTGTTCCGAGTTTACGCGCAAAGCAAGCATGAATTCAGCAGAATATCAGTTTAGCGTGATACTGTCATGAGAGGCAATGACAGGAAATCCCCGGGGCGCCCATCGCGTAGGGATTGTAAAGATCTGAAAGGGTCATAACAACATGTGCCCTTGGACTATGCAAGCCCAACCTCGATCCTTGATCGAAGCTTGCTCAGGAGTAGTTCGAGGACTCATCGTGCTCAGAGAGTCCAAATCTCTTCATTTAAGGAATATGCCTTAACTCGCACTGGGGATCCGATCATTGTTCAAGGCATAGTGTAGGAACCTCATTAAGAAATCCTGGGCCTATAACCCCAAAATAGTAGGATTCATAAAGGGAACCCTAATAAAGGCTCAAGGTTTCTCAATCAAGTTCCTATATTAGGGTACTAGACTAATATTTATTTAAGGCACATCCCGTAATTCCCTTATAGATCCCTTCAAGGATTCCTTGAAGGTGTATTCCTACTTCAGGGGTTTTGGAGTCTCTGGATGGATGGCGAAAGCTCAAGTGACCGGACATCCGAGCTCCTCAGCTTTTCATCCCCAGGCCAAAAAGCCCTAAGCCCCATCGTCATAGGGACCCTTAGGCGGGGGGGGAGGGGGGTAGGGGACTATATTTCATTGAATAGGCCTTGTTAGGACGATTACTTAAACGATCATGGGATTTAGTAACTTTAAAGGGCTCCTAAAAGGCTTCTGTTTAGGGGAACGGGTTTAGGGTTATAAATAAGGTGACTATACTTGTAATTGCTTATAACCCTCATTAGGGTACTTATCTTGATCCTCCAAGTAGCCCCGGAGATAGATGCATAGATGAATCTAGTTAGCGACAACTTGGGCTAGAGCTTAGACGAGAAGTTGTCCCGTAGACCCGGGACTTTGGGATAAACCCCGTGTCTTACATCCTCAAAAGACCGCAAAAACTAGGTTCCTGAGTAGTACCCTTTTGCCCTTTCTGCTTTAGGGTCTCCTTATTAGAACCGAATAGCAGGAAAAAGGGTAGCTTTACTATAAATGGGGCTACTACTGAACCCAGTATAGTAGCCCCTAAACCCCTTTTGTACCCTTATTCATGCCCTGGGAAGGAACCCCTATAATCCCTTCTTAAACGGGCTACTCATGAACCTAGAACAGGACCCGTGAACTTCAAGTTCTGCGGCGCATCACGGAGGAGGAGGTCCAAAACCGTGAGGCACCGCGGCCCTGGAATTCGGGTTGAGGGTTTATAGGGTTTTAGGGTTCAGGGTCGACGGTTCAGGGTTGAGGGAATCGGAAAGGGGTTTAAAATCGCTCCGTAGCTGGATATGGAATTCTGGTAGCCGATAATTGTTCTTGCGTAAATGTCTTCAATCCTACCATGATTCCAAATATAAGGACATAAATCCCTAAACCCTAAACCCTGAACCCCCCGAACCTTAAAACCTAATACGGATACAAAGCCCTGAACTGGATTCGGCCCGTGAGCTCTGTTGGGACTGTGGGAACGTTTGTTCCCAGACCCACGGTTTAGGGTTTAGGGTTTAGGATTTAGGGAAATTGTCAGAATTGTCAGAATTGCAGTTGTGACTGCAGTAGTCGGGATTGTTTCAGTTGATTTTAGAATGCTTTAGCTTCTAATTTCTCGGTGAAGCATCCAGCAAAGTGTGGGGAGATGGGCTTGCTTTCGCTGATTCAAAAAGCCACAAGGCGGGACGAAGTCTTTGGAATAAAGGCCGGACGTCGAAGTAGAAGAAGAAGGTCGTAAGATGGAGTGAATCGGAGTTAGATCGGGCGGATGTCTGCAGATAGAGGAATCTTAGGAACAGGCAATGTGCACAAGCACAGTCTCATTTTACGCGAAGGAAGAGCCACAATGCATGCACATTTGCAGGGGGAGTTCTACTAGATCTAGAATCTGGACCAGAATTCTTGCGGAAGACAAGACCTCTGGATATGTGTGGCAAAAGACGGTTCCTCCGTTTTCGGGCATTTGGTTTTCGGGTTTAATTATGATTGAAGTGGTTCGTGGGCATTCAGAACAGCTCGTTGCAGCTAGTAGGATGCCTGGATTGGAAACTGAGGCTTACATGAAGAGGTTACGATTGCATGCGAACGAGTTTCCTTACAATTGCGACTTAGGTAGTCCACGTGATAATTCACAGGCAGAGCTTCTGCAGCGGCTACGGGAGCATGCGCGTGGGCAGATTGCGATACCAGTGCCGAACGAGGCGAGGCTTTCTGCGATACATCACACCAAATCGTCCCATCTATTTTCATTGTGTTCCCAGTCGACTGCAAGCTGAGACTGAGATGGATGTAAAACTGCTGTTTTCCTGATACGACAGATGTCTTGTAATTGTTGATTTCATGGTGTATTTACCGTTTTTGTGAGGGTCGTGGTCCTGCAAATCATGCATGTGCCTTGCATGATTCGTCTGCACATCGGAGTTTCCGAAAATTAGGGGTACCTTATTTTGGGGTCCTTATAATAAGAATCCTACTATGTAGGGTACTATATTAGGGTCCCCTATTTTCGGAATCTCCCATATCGTTCGTCTGTGGCAGCCACGCGCAGCTGTTCCCGTCTCTTTTCGAAATCGATCGAGCAGGAGGCCTCCACCCTCCTCCGTAATCCCCCAAGACTTAGAGGTACTTAGAAATACTTTTTAATTTTGGGTTATTACAATCCCTAAGAGACAGCTAAAATTATAATTTTTGCTCGGGTTCTAAGTTCAGTATAGAAGACTCAATACGGCTAAGTCGTTGAACTGCTAAACCCTGAGCGTTCAATCCCCAAGCCCCGAACCTCTGAGGCGCTAAGCCCAACACCTTAAACCCTGCAGTTACTGTACAGTCATAGTTGCCTCCTGCAAAATCATGAGCAAGTTATAGTTCCCTTACTGTAAAATGGTGAGTTTAGCTACCTCATTTTGTCAAGCTATGATTAAATGCAGGTGCCCTTCTGTAATTGTGAGTGTCGCCACCCTCTATTGTGAGACTATGAGTACAGTCGGTATAGTTACCTTCTTGTACGCTTATGAGTATGGTTACCTTTTCAAAACTGTGAGATACTATGACAATGAGTATAGTCAGTATAGTTACTTTATCGTAAAGTTGTGATGTTTGTGAAATTACCGGGGCTTTGGAGTACAATGTTGTGGTATTTTTGGGGACCTGTTACTTAAAGGTAACCATTACCAAATGACAGTCTATGCTTTTTTCTCCCTAGTTGCTTCAAATCCCGGTTATTGAACAGCCACTTTCAAGATGGGAGCTTCCGAAAATAGGGGACCCTAATATAGTACCCTAAACAGTAGGATCCTTAGTATAAGGACCCCAAATAAGGTACCCCTATTTTCGGAAACTCCCAGATGTCCCGACAGGCGACATCGAGCTCCGAAGAAGACACGAGTTCCCCGGGTCAGGACAGCGGGGGATAGAGAAGGCCCCTGAGGGCTCAGGGTGCAGGGGTTTTGGGTGTTTAGGGGTTTAGGGTGTGGGGGTTTGGGGTGTTCAGAGATTTAGGGTGTAGGTGTAGGGGTTTTGGGTGTTTAGGGGTTTAGCGTGTAGGGGGTTTGGGGTGTTCAGAGATTTAGGGTGTAGGTGTAGGGGTTTTGGGTGTTTAGGGGTTTAGCGTGTAGGGTGTTTGAGGTGTTCAGGGATTTAGGGTGTAGGTGTAGGGGTTTTGGGTGTTTAGGGGTTTAGCGTGTAGGGTGTTTGAGGGGTTCAGGGATTTAGGGTGTAGGTGTAGGGGTTTTGGGTGTTTAGGGGTTTAGCGTGTAGGGTGTTTGAGGTGTTCAGGGATTTAGGGTGTAGGTGTAGGGGTTTTGGGTGTTTAGGGGTTTAGCGTGTAGGGTGTTTGAGGTGTTCAGGGATTTAGGGTGTAGGTGTAGGGGTTTTGGGTGTTTAGGGGTTTAGCGTGTAGGGTGTTTGAGGTGTTCAGGGATTTAGGGTGTAGGTGTAGGGGTTTTGGGTGTTTAGGGGTTTAGCGTGTAGGGTGTTTGAGGTGTTCAGGGATTTAGGGTGTAGGTGTAGGGGTTTTGGGTGTTTAGGGGTTTAGCGTGTAGGGTGTTTGAGGTGTTCAGGGATTTAGGGTGTAGGTGTAGGGGTTTTGGGTGTTTAGGGGTTTAGCGTGTAGGGTGTTTGAGGTGTTCAGGGATTTAGGGTGTAGGTGTAGGGGTTTTGGGTGTTTAGGGGTTTAGCGTGTAGGGTGTTTGAGGTGTTCAGGGATTTAGGGTGTAGGTGTAGGGGTTTTGGGTGTTTAGGGGTTTAGCGTGTAGGGTGTTTGAGGTGTTCAGGGATTTAGGGTGTAGGTGTAGGGGTTTTGGGTGTTTAGGGGTTTACGTGTAGGGTGTTTGACAGAGGTGTTCAGGGATTTAGGGTGTAGGTGTAGGGTTTTGGGTGTGTTTAGGGGTTTAGCGTGTAGGGTGGTTGAGGTGTTCAGGGATTTAGGGTGTAGGTGTTTAGGGGTTTAGCGTGTAGGTGTTTGAGGGGTTTAGCGTGTAGGGGGGTTTGAGGTGTTCAGGGATTTAGGGTGTAGGTGTAGGGGTTTTGGGTGTTTAGGGGTTTAGCGTGTAGGGTGTTTGAGGTGTTCAGGGATTTAGGGTGTAGGTGTATAGCGTGTAGGGTGTAGGATTTAGGGTAGGTGTAGGGGTTTTGGGTGTTTAGGGGTTTAGCGTGTAGGGTGTTTGAGGTGTTCAGGGATTTAGGGTGTAGGTGTAGGGGTTTTGGGTGTTTAGGGGTTTAGGGTGTAGGGTGTTTGAGGTGTTCAGGGATTTAGGGTGTAGGTGTAGGGGTTTTGGGTGTTTAGGGGTTTAGCGTGTAGGGTGTTTGAGGTGTTCAGGGATTTAGGGTGTAGGTGTAGGGGTTTTGGGTGTTTAGGGGTTTAGCGTGTAGGGTGTTTGAGGTGTTCAGGGATTTAGGGTGTAGGTGTAGGGGTTTTGGGTGTTTAGGGGTTTAGCGTGTAGGGTGTTTGAGGTGTTCAGGGATTTAGGGTGTAGGTGTAGGGGTTTTGGGTGTTTAGGGGTTTAGCGTGTAGGGTGTTTGAGGTGTTCAGGGATTTAGGGTGTACCCTGGGGCCCGAAGGTAGTTCCTTTTGGCCAGGCCATACTTATTATTGGTTGGAGCTGTTTTTTTTGGGTTCCGTAGCGTGTCATTGAAAGCCCTTGTTTTTTTTGGGTTCGTGTTTTGCAAACCTACTTTTTTAGGTTTTAAGGTTGATGACCCTGAACCGCTTAAGTTTCGTGATGATGATTACGGTAGTTTGTACAGAATGTTGAAGCCTCGGGGTCAGGTGGCGACAAACCGCATATGGCGATGATGTCTTGCCGTTCTTGCATCTTAAGCTACTTTATGAACTGTCAGTGCACCATCCGCTATGCAAGCATAGTGTTGAATGTCTTACAAGCATTCTGGAGGACAACTTACAAAGGACATCTTTATATACTTTCTTGCAAAGGCACTACATGGATGCTTTATATAAAGATGAAACACTTTGGATGCAAACAAAAGAAGCAGTTGCTTCTCCCAATGGCCTTTCTTATATAGAACGCCACCTGCTCTTTCTCCGCCATGATGCTGCTCACGAAAGAGGCAGTGAAAATGCCACTCGATCGCAACTTATTCGTGGGCGCATCTGCTGGCTTCCCTGGTTCAATCATATTGTACAAGTACCGGACATGTTCGTGGCGGCACGGGTGTGGCTTTACGTCTATATACACAGATGCTGATTCGAAAACATGTTCGGACTGTATAGGAGCACGGGACTTCAGGTTGTTCCTTGTCTTCGGGTTGGCTTGGGGTGTGTGTCATATATTCGAACGAGTACAGATGTATAGTATGTGTCTATATATACCCACCTCTGAGAACACATGTGTATATAGGGGCCAATATGTGTGCACATATACACACATTGTTTAGGTATTTATATAAACACATACATATGCACACACATATGTGTGATATATACATGTATGTATGTATGTCTGTAGGTAGGCCGGTAGGTAAATATAAGTAGATATAAAAGTACATAATATGTACATATATGCATGTATCTGTTTGTATGTGCATGTACGTGCATATATATATATATACACATATGTAGACACACGCATTTACTCATACATCATGTTCGGGCAGATTATATGTGTATATATAAAAAGGTTCGTACGTATAGGCATATCGGTGTTTGTGTATGGGTGTGTGTGCATATATGTATATACATTTATGTTACAGGCATGTATAGTGTTCGACAGAAGAAAGGGCCCGCATTGCTGGTCGCATGTTCGGGCTGCTGTGTTGATGTCTGCTATGCCATGTTGCACCTGCAATCAGCACAGCGAGGGCTCGAAGCGAACATGCTCATATGGCTGGTCTGTATACATATATGCACATATGTATGGCAATACCGTGTGAACTTCCACTGGGAGCACTGGGAGCACCACATACTTTCAGGGTTTTAGCTCCGTGGACGTCATGGCTGCAAGCAGCACAGATGTGCCGACCGATCCGGGCCACAAGTTGGAGCCGGAAGACAACTTGGCTGCGTTTGCATTGGTTGAAGCAGCTTGATGCGCATCTAGATGTGTGAAACGAAACCGGCTGCACATGGACGCCACATCCCGTGAAACTTTAAGCTTTATAAATGTGCCTATACAACCCCAAACTGTTTATATACATAGATCATTACATATATATATATATATGCACTTATAACATTTGCATATACGCCGTATCCATATCTTTGTGCCTTTGCATCTATATCTGTACATCTATGTCTTTATCTCTATGTGTATCGTTGTCATGGCGACCCATATAGACCCAAACCTGTAAGAATTACACTTCCGTACGGCTTTCAATTTCCTTGGGCTGGCCCAACACCAGTTCACATCGGTATATACTTTGCTGCAGTGCTGAGAATCATTGCAGGGCTATTGCTCCACAGTTCATGTCTTGATCTGGCTCATGCTGCCTTATAAGGATATCACCAGCAGCAAAGTGTTGAAAGCTCGGGCGACGCTCATCGGAGACCTCTTGGTCCAGCCACCTGGGAAGAAGAAGGGTGATGATGCTACCGATGACAAGGGTAGCATCACATGTGCGCACATCAAGGCAAACAAGGTGCCTCGGACAAAGGTGGTGTGATGTATCATATGTTTTTTACAGACTGTGCATACGTTTATTGGCATGATGTTGCTCTGCCCTATTTGCATGCCCCGTGTCTATACACACTGGTGTGTTCTGCACAACCGCACTTGAGATTATATAACATATATATATATATATATACGTACATATGTTTGTACATATATATATATACACACACACATAGCGCTGAGGTTCATGCATGCATCTCCGGGATCTTCCGTAGGGAATCGAAGGCAGGGATGGATATGTGTGTATATGTATGTATATAAGTATATGCACGCATGCATGTACGTGTGTATGCCGATATATCTATATACATATATATATATGTGCACCTACATATGTATATACCTTTACCCATATATTTACATTTTTGTACTTATATATGCACCTTTTTGTAAAGTATGCTTGGATAGCGGGGGGGGGGGTGGGGGGCCGGGGGGGGGGGTGCGGGGCCGGGTTTGAATGAGTTGTTTTTCAACAAAAACACTCATTCCACGGTGGGGGGGGGAGGGAGGGGGGGAGGGGGGGGGGGGGGGGGGACGGGGGAGGGGGGGGGGGGGGGGGGGGGGGAAGGGGGGGGGGGGAGATAGATATATAGATATATATATATGTATATATATATATATATATATACATATATTTTTTTTGTACAGACACATAGATAAACAGACCTTTGTGAATGCGTGCATTATGTAAGGGTTCGGTGTGTATTTTGGGGCGGCAGCCGAGGAGTTGCTGACCGTCGTGATGCCACGATTGGTGTGCCACCGGAACCTTCTTGGAATTCCCACTTTGATGTGGGTTTTGAAGACAGTGGCCGGGAACTGGGAAGAAGTTTGGCTGCATGTGCGGCACGTGTCCAGGGATGGGGGTGGGTTCAGAGGGCTTGGTGTGCATTCAGGTTGATCTCACAAAGAGCAAGAGGAGAGCTGCATCCTGGATGATCAAAAAGGCTTTGAATCTCCACGGGCGGCTTCACGGGAAATCGAGCAAGCGACGAGATGATGAACTGCAAGAGTTTACGGATTCTCAACTGTATAGAGACTGCATAGATCCACATTTATACATGGACCAATACTTATAATGTAATCTCGAGGGCTGGACTTCTCCGAGACTGGAGCAAGTCGGTGTGTGAGGGAACAGTGAGCCATGTTTTGTGTTTCTGATGAGGATGTCTTCGAAAGCATACTCGATGGGAGCTTGGTTCCCGCTGCTCCTACTGACCGTGCTATCAACAAAGCGATGCATGGCAAAGCTCCGATCAGGGTTCGCATTACCAAGAAGTCATCCATGAAGCCACCGAAGGGTGGAAGAACGCCTTCTTCGACCCCAACTCATTCACCCACAAGCTCTGAGAGTGTGAGTTCCCCAGCAGGAGCGAATCACGAGGCGCCGGCAGAAGCAACTTGCGAGTTGCCACCAGAAGCGAGTTGCGAGGTGCCGAGCTGTGAGGTGCCACCAGGCGCGAGTTGCAAGGTGCCAGCAGAAGCGTGCTGCGAGGGACCACCAGGAGCGAATTGCAAGGTGCCTTCAGAAGCCCCTTGTAAGGTGCCACCACATGTGTCCCCAGCTGGTGTGGTGGACTTGCTTAGCGATTCTGAGCAGTGTGAGCCTGAAGGGTTGGATCGAGTTGCAGACAAGTCGCAAGCGAGGGTGCTTGCTCGAAGTGTGCCTTTTGTGGTGGATTTGGCAGACAGCCCTCTCCCACCACAAAAAAAGGGGATTGTGATGGAAGACCCGGCTATGGAGCGAAGAGAAGATGGCTCGCAGCGGACACCTTTTCGCGAGCCGAGCCCTTTCCTTAGCATAATAAACGTCTGTATTTCTAGGTGAACCTGGGAGCGAGAGAGAGAGAGAGAGACACAGAGAGGAAAGTGAGTAACAGAGAAAGAGAGAGGGAGAGGGAGCGGGAGTGAGAGAGAGAGACAGCCTTATAAGGTCGGAAGGAGTTCCTCAAGGAGCAGCTGCTACAGCTCAAGGCTGCTCTGAAGCAACGTGCCCAACGGAATCCAAGCTTCGGCTCGACCCTGGGACTTGCATGGTTATATGTACATATATACCTATATATACATATATGTTTAGACGTATACATACATATATATATATATATACATAGACATGTGTGTATTATCTATATTCAGACACACACGCACATATGTACATATATGTCATTATAACATGTACGTGTGTATATATATATATACACATAACTATATATATATATATATATATGTATGTATAAACAGATAGTTAGTTCTGTTGTATAGACGTATGGACATATATACATATATATATATATATATATACATGTGTGTGTGTAGTGTCCTCCTACTTTCATGTCAGGCATCCTGTGTTCTGTGTACTGGATTCCATATGCACAAAGGGGGTTTCCAAAGCCTAGGTCTTCGAATCCCGACTCTGTGGATACGCTGCCCTGGGATGGAGTTCCTGCTGAGGGCATTGTGCGGACCAGTTCGACACTCTGCCATGTAGAGGTACATGCATGTACAGTTTATGAAGCCCCGGATATTCCCAAGCCCAAAGCAGAATTTCCGCAGTTGCTCCTGGTATACATGTCTACTGCCTGTTCGTGGTATGCCCCTGTGTCCTGCAGTTAGCCCCTCTCCTCCAAGCACAATTGATTTTCTTTGAGGCAAGAGTCTGTCATCACGATCGAGGATGATGGACCTGTTGATGGCCAGGGTGAGGCAAGGATGGGCCTTGGGGGACGCCGTTGCCACTTCGATGTTTGGCGGTGAAAGGTGAATCTGTATTTTATCGCAGAGGCACAAAGGTGTGCAATATTCGCGGTAGTGTTGTCGAGAGGAGTAGTTGTGCAATAGTCTGTACCACCACCACCACCACCACCACCACTGCTTCCGCCACAACGACATCTGTATAAACTATGCTGCTACTCCAATGATGTTGTTTAGTTTGTTTTTCGCTATATATATACACATACATAAATGTATATGTATATATACATACTTATTTGTAGCTATATATACATGCAAACACTCCTGCACCACTATCTCTAGCGCTACCACTGCTACCACCACTACCACCACCACGACCACAACCACCGCCACCGTGACGACCACTACCACTACTGCTGCAGCGCTGCCAGTACTAGCATAGGTTACAACACAAGAAGTTTCAGTCTACAAACCAAACGCATAGTGTTCCATATCAAACAGGAGTTGGCAGCTCCAGCCAAAGGCGAGCCCGAGATTGCAGAAGTTGCTTGCTGCAAGGTATGCATTGTCCTCTGTACATGTTTTAGCCTGTGTGTGTGACTAGCCGTGGTTTTGAACAAGCAGCTGACTGCCAAGTCTAGACCATCAAAGGGGTTGTTTTGGTGATGGCCGGCAACACTTTCAATACAGCACCGGTTTTGTTTGCACATTCATATTCTTCTATTGATACCACCTACTGCTACTGTTATTATATAGACTGCTACACTACTACTTCTACTACTACTATTTCTATATGCATATATATATATATATATATATACCATGTGTTTATGTACTGCACTATACGCCCCCCACCCCTGCCCCTGCCACCACAACCACTCTTGCCGCTGCTGCTGCTGCTGCTGCCGCTATTCATAGTACTATAGCTCTACTATCTCTACTGCTGCTGCTACTACTAGATACTCCTATTGCACTCGTGCTGATGCTGCCGTTGCTAGTGCTTCTACACTTTTACTACTGTGGTACTGCGGCTACTTCTACTCATACCACTATATACGACTATTCATCGCCACTACACCACCGCCACCACCACTACTACTGTACAGTACAAGCACAGTCATTGCTGCAAGATATGGCCCTGCAATCCCAGGCTTCGTCATTCCTATCTGCCTCTTCGGATGTGGCACTCCTGGCGGCAGCGAACATCGAGCCTTCGATTTCAGGAGTCGCTATTGCTGTTCAGCATTGCGTGCTTTTCAAGCCCTCTTTTCGCTCAGTACACGTACAGGTGTATGTGCACATGGATAGATCTGTGAAGTTCATTATGCGATATGTATGCATATATATATATACACTGTGCTGGAAAAGGTCACACATGGGATGGTGTTCAGGCCTTTCCGGAATATGCGACCACTACATAAATACAACCACTACTACTTGCTGCTCCTTTGCTGCTGCTACTACTACTACTGCCGCCACTACTATATATTGCTGTTGCTACTGCTACTGCTGCTGCTGCTACTACTACTACTACTACTACTACTACTACTACTACTACTACTACTACTACTACTACTACTACTACTACTACTACTACTACTACTACTACTACTACTACTAACGACTACTAAGACTACAACCACTACTGCTACTGCTACTGCTACTGCTACTGCTACTGCTGCTGCTACTGCTACTGCTGCTACTACTACTACTACTACTACTACAAGCCTGGAAGGAAGGACACAAAACAGCATTCTGATCACCTTTAAGCGAACACACACCTCAACGTGCTGAGTGTCCTTTCAACCGGCTCCTACTACTACTGCTACTACTACTACTACTACTACCACTACTGCTACTGCTACTGCTACTGCTACTGCTACTGCTACTGCTACTGCTACTGCTACTGCTACTGCTACTGCTGCTGCTACTACTACTACTACTACTACTACTACTACTACTACTAACGACTACTAAGACTACTACCACTACTGCTACTGCTACTGCTACTGCTACTGCTACTGCTACTACTACTACTACTACTACTAACGACTACTAAGACTACTACCACTACTGCTACTGCTACTGCTACTGCTACTGCTACTGCTACTGCTACTACTACTACTACTACTACTACTACTACTACTACAAGCCTGGAAGGAAGGACACAAAACAGCACTCTGATCACCTTTAATCGAACACACACCTCAACGTGCTGAGTGTCCTTTCAACCGGCTCCTACTACTACTACTACTACTCCTACTACTACCACTACTGCTACTACTACTGCTACTACTACTACTACCACTAGTCTATACGACAATTCGACGATGATGTCTCCTTTTTGTACTAGTGCTGCTGCCACTTGTGTCAACCACTACTCAGACTCTATAAACTCGGAGACCTTTAAACTGTACTGTTATTGGAGAAGTATACACATATAGTGATGCTACGAGAAATGTCTGTATTTCACCTCGTGCCACATGTTGTCGCATTCACTGAGGTTCCGCAAGCCCAGTCGCCGACAATTGGTCTGCCGATGCCACCGATTGCCGAGCCCGCGATTTCAACAGTCTCTTTTGCTGCAAACACAGGATGCCATGTGTAGACAAAGGTATACAGACATGCAGGTTGTTTGTCGAGAGATGGCCACCCAGAGTACGCTTTTAGGTGTGTACATGTGTGGGTGGGCGGTCCAAATATAGAGTGCTCAAAGCGCAAAGGCGTGTGTGTGTTTGTATGTATAGATGTATGCAGACACATGTAGACGTGCCGGTATATACGTGTGTATATATATATGTACATGCATACACATACAATGCACATATGCACACACATATGTGTGTGTAGATCTGTCCATAAGCATGCCTGTATATATGTATGTTTGTATGTATGTATGTATGTAGGTAGGTATGCATGCAATTCTGTGTGTGTGTATTTATATTAGTATGCATGTACCTGTGCATGTATGTGTGTATGTGTGTATGTATGTACATAGGCCGGTAGCCAAGTAGGTAGGCAGGTATAGGTATAAGTATAGGTCGGTCGGCGGGTATATGTGCATTTATATGTATGCACGTGCGTGTGTGTATATGTATTTGAAGAATTGATAGCTATATGGGTTGAGGAGTACAGGCATATGTATGTATGTGCACAAAATGACTCTACATGTCTCCCGGTATAGTATGGTAAGTAAAGAGAACAGCCGAGGAGATCCCATCCAAGGTGGCAGATGCTAGGGCTACTGAAAGCGTTGTGGCAGACGCCGCGATGGGTGATGTGGGTGCAGATTCCGACGTCTGCCCTGTTACACTTGCCAGGAATGATCGCTTCTGGGCGAAGTACAAGGTACCTTGGAAGTTTCATGAAACACCAGAGCCATGCGAGGAAACCAAGATGCAGTTGAAGAGCTTGGGTTTGTGGGCACCCAGCAGCAGTGCACAGCGGGAGACGGCAACCTCTGTAGCACGCGAAGATCAGCGACAACTCAAACGCGAGAAGAAGCGAAAGGCAAGGGATGAGGATGTGCATGAGGATGGGGATGAGGATCACGCCAAGGCTGATGAAGATTGCGAGCCCCCAAACAAAAAAGGCAAAACAGGCAAAGCAACAGCAAAGCCCAAAGCCAAAGGTAAAGCCAAGGCCAAAGCAAAGGGAAAAGCAATGGCCAAAGGACAGGTGGAGCAAGCAGTTCCTGCCCCCGCGACCCCTGCAGAACCTGAGGAGGATCCAAGCCCGGCAGACCCGACCTCGTCGTGCCTTGCAGTAGTGCCGTACGTGGCACCCACCGCTGCCAGTGTTTCGTGCTCCGGTGTTCAGGGGAAAGCTGTGAGGAGGCGCAAGCGCCCAGGGGACGAGGGCTATGTGCCTTCGTTTGCCCGCCGTGTGCGGCCGACAACTAGCAAAGCCGTTGCACAGTGGACTGCGATCAGAGATGCCTTTAACATGATCCTCCGTCCTCATCTTGATGGCGTTGCCTCCAGTCACGAGGACACTGCATGATTGTGTGGCAAGTTTGTGCTGCAAAGGTGTGTCCCGAAGCTTGATCACGCACAGGGGTACACAGGCAGACTTATCACTCCTTGAAGGTAACTATATGGGCATAGAGTATACTCTAGAAGCTTTGTGTTCGTATGTGCATGTATCTATATAGTTACATACATCACATACATGCACATATTGTAGACTTATCTATATATCTGTATGTGTTTACATGTATATACATATATAACTATATATGCACAATATCAAGCACTACGTGCAGAGAAGTACTCGTACACAGCTTTATATATAGTTCTATATAAAGCATATATATACATACCTGTAAGAATATATATATATACACATACATACGTATGTATGTGTGTGTATACCCAAAAGCCCCAACGTAGTTCGTTTTTGGGATTATACCCTATAGGATTCTATATATGAGCCGCAAAAAGGAACTACATTGGGGCCTCTGGGTACACATAATACAGATTTGTCTTTGTTTCTTGATACATATATATATATATATATATATATATATTGTGACAAAGCCAGTCAATACGTGTTCAGATTCAGACATATATATATGTATAATATTATATAATATACATATATATATATATACCTGAACAAATTCACGTGGGAAGCTCAACCCCCCCACTCCTCCCCCCACAAAGACATCAGAGAAACAACCTTACACCTCGAAAGACTTCCTGTGCCACTGAGGTGCTTGTCCTGATGTTGGAACTGTGCGCCTTGATGCGCATATATATACATATGCGCGATGAATCTCTGTTTGAAATAGATATAGCGGGAGAGGAAAGAGACGGAGAGAAGCAAACAGGGCATGACAGTCCATCTATATATATATATATATATATACCTAAGGCCCCAAAGTAGTTCCTTTTGGGGGTTCGTATAAAGAATCCTATTAGGTAATCCCCAAAAGGAACTACTTTGGGGCCTATGGATATATATATATATATATATATGTGGGAAGCCTGAGTCGCTGAATCGCCGCAACCTTGAGTGCGACGTGCGCAAAGATTTGTGACTTGTGCAGGTTTTACAGGGGAGTAACAAGCTGGTTTATGCGTAATCAGTGAATGGCAGCCTATATGTTGTGTGTGTCTATATATATATATATGTCTAGGTGAGTTTCCGTCTGTATGTAATTATGCATCTAAGTGTGCATGTACGCTTATATATATATATATGTGTGTGTGTGTGTGTGTGTTTATGGAGCATGCGGTTATTCAAAAAAGGAAGAGAGAGTGAGAGAGAGAGAGAGAGAGAGAGAGAGAGAGATGAGTGTGTGTGTGCGGGTATATATGTATTTATATATGCAAGCAAAGGTCCGTTTTTGTATATATGAATATATGTATGTACGTATATGTGTGTTTATGTATGTGTGATATATTTACCCCGCTCCGGCGGGCACCTTTAGAAGGAAGTCTTATGTCTGCTGAGTTGTATATATATATATATACAGCACAGAACAAACATATATATATATATATATATATATATATATATTTAGTGCACGAAATATTGCAGGATGCATAGACATAGTTGTCTCAACTGGGGGTGTTGGGGTCAAATGTACAATCACATATGTATATATATATATGTATATATATATATATATATAATACTCCCCGCTCCGGTGGGCGCTTGTATATATATATATATATACAGTACATATAAACTCCATATATATATATATATATATATATATTTATACATATATATATATATGATTCCCTGCTCCGGCGGGCGGCTTCTAACTCTGTACGATATGGCCAGGACTGCGGCTCGGAGTCTGAGCACTGTGAACCAGGGTTTCTGTGCATCGGTTTCAGATTGTTATCGTGTACAAGTGTACAACAGACAAGAAGTGTTGGTGTTTGCCTATATGCTGTAAACTTCCACTGCATGAACAAACAAGTATTATGTGACATCCATATGCAATCTCCCCCCGCCAAAAGGACCCGTTCTGGAAGCATTGCATCGCCATTTTCAAAGATCAGATGACCAAGCCGGAGAAGATGATGAAAGTTGCTGGTGACGAAGCACACGTGTACTTGCAGACCGTGTAGGCTCGATGGGTATCTATCATATGCTTTGATGCAGTTTGTCTTTCTCGCACTCAGTATGCAAAACACCTGTGGATGCAGGTCCATGTCGTCCTGTGGTCCGGAGATCCGGAATCTTGCCCTCGCGGATTTTGATTCGTGAAGCTGAAACTACACAGGTAGATGCATCACAAAGCATAGGCTGACTTTCGAGTTGGCACCTGCACATGCTTGGATGTGTGTGCATGCGGTGTGACCCTAAACCTGAGTTGTGTCATCATACACATGTATGTCTATATAGATGTACATATGTGAGTTATGTGAGCCTTATAAACCCTACAAGCCCTATACAGATCCTAGAATCTCCTTTTACAAACCTTATAGAGCGTATATACAACCTACATATTTAAGAAATACACAACTCAGAGACCCTTTACGTAATAGAGAAGCACGGGATACTGGTTCCTTGCACATGACACACTGATTTGCAAGCAGCTGTGGAGGTGATTAGGTCGGGTGTTTTATACCAACTTGTTCAGTCGCCTGCCCATGATTCATGAACTAGTTGTTTGCAAGAGTGGGCTAAAGTTACTTGTGGCAAGGTGCACTCAGCATTCAAAGTGATGTCAGCTAGGCATGGTTTATGATCATGGGCAATAATTATTGCAGAGCACACAGTGCTCAGCCAAGATGTGGAATGTAGTCCACCTGCTCGTGGCCTAGCCACGCCTCGGATTGCTGCGGAATGGTGCGGCCAGAAAACAACTTCGTTTGACAAGTGCTTCCCACATGAGCGACCATGTAAGTATCACATGTCATCACAGGCATCGTCAACATTTCCGATATTTTCCTCGGCAGCAAGAGTGGCACGGAGTCTCATGTCGAAGATTCTTTCACATGCAGCATGTCCACATGGTTTCACAATGGGATGAGCTATGTACTTCTTCACACACACATACATGTACATCTACGTGCTTGTATGCTCTTATGTGTATGTATGCTCATGTACATATGTACATATGTAAATATGTGTACATGTATATATGCATGGGCACTGTATGTGTGCATACATATGTATGCGCATGCAGGTGCATCTGTGTGTTTTTTGAAACCCTCAATATATATATATATATATATATATATATATATATATATGTATACATATATATATATATATACACCAACACATAATCGAAGCCGTCGTCACAGTGCACCCACATATGAAACGACAATGTGTGTAAGTATATGTTCTTCCTCATTCGGTCGTTTCCAGGTGATGCTGTGGATATGCCTCGTGGCAACAAGATACTGCTCCAGAGCCTGTCCCGTGTTGATGAGGAGACGGCACGCGTGGCCGGCTTGTCTTTCTCTTGGGGACTGGGGATGCGGAGTGTCCTTGGGCAAACTTGTGGCGCTTGGAAATGTGCATGTGTTGCATGTCTCAGTGGCCTCGGAAGCATGGATTCTTTATTTACATGCAGTTGACACCACCAGCTCCTTGAATTGCATGCGCATTTTTGAATGGTCCTCCCCTCTGTATATATAGGGCACCATTCTCCAACCATGACGCAATGGTCAGTGGATGATTTGGTTCGGAGGCTTTATGTGGCAAGGGTACCTCAGGCCCGTGTTGTAAAAAAAACTGAACTGTCAAAGTATAGTGACTCTCAAATGCATGTCGGTTTTGAACTATCGGCGTTCCCTGAGGTAGTCGTGGTATGTGTGCTGCTGGTGCTCTGCAACCAGAAGCTCGATGTTGCGCAGGCCTGCCGCACAACACAGGAGTTGTACACTGCATAGCTGATGCCTCGAAGCAACTCTTAGGTTTGCGTGTGCCGGCAGAGGATGGAAGTGTGTAGAAGTTCACTCGATGGCTTACCCATGTACCTGCCATACATGTTTGTGTGTGTGTATACACGTGCGACTGAAAGATACCTATGTAGATTACGTGTGTAATATAGAAATCGATGTAGATACAGATATAAATCTAGCTCCAGATTTGAATGCAGAGAAGATAAAAAAATTGTAGGTATTAAAACTATGCTTGTATGTGTGTGTATGCGTGTCCGTGTGTGTGTGTGTTGATGCATGCAGAGCAGTAGTTGGAAAGGGTAACTAAATATATCAACCTGTTCAAGAGTATACAATATGCACATATGTGTATATATATATAGATAGATAGACTCAATGTATTTAACATATATATATATATATATGTATATTACACAAACATATACATATACACATACACATACATATACATATACATACATACATATACATATACATATACATATACATATACATATACATGTATATATATAAAGATGCATATACAACTGTACACTGGTTGACCATGTGATCTCAGTTTGGTGTCACCTGGTTTGCCTGCCTATATGTACATAGCTGCATAGACATATGTGCATATATGTATATATATACATATAACACAGGCAGAGAGCTAACATGCGTAGTGGCATTGATGTGTCTGGCAAGGTGTGGCGCTTCTGTGAGTTCTTCGCTGGATGCGGGCAAGTCACCCGGGCGCTTCGCAATACGAATATGGCAGGAGTGAGCCTAGACATTTCGTACACTGGTAAAGCCATGGACATTCTGACGGATGCAGGAATGGCGTTTGTTGGCCGCAGAGAGATACAACTCAAGTTTTGCCTTGATGTGGGAATAGAAGCTATTGGGTCTCGAGGTATTACCATCCGATATATCTGGTCAAAACAAACGGCTAAGGCTGGCGTTGCTGTCAGTGCTCCGCCTGGAGCCAGGATCATTGGGAGTCCTAGCTCCGGTGTGTTCCAGTTTCGGGTTCCTCTGTGCTTCCAAATCTGGCAGAGCCTTCGAGAGGCCGAAAGGTGCGTCTAGCAACAAGATGGCGGCACGGACGCTAGACGGACACTATCACAAACGTGATATGTGCATGCACGGATATGGACGTATACATGCATGTGTACATGGCTGGTGTGTGATTCTTTATGTGTGCAACCACACATATACATGCACAAGTATATATGTATATATGTGTGCAGCACACAGACACATTAATATGTATATATATATATATGTATACATCTACATACACCGTTTCGCAGCAACACATCTATACCCAGAGGCCCCAAAGTAGTTCCTTTTTAGGATTACCTAATAAGATTCTATATACGAACCCCAAAAAGGAACTACTTTGGGGCCTTTGGGTATAGTAGCACCAAGATCGTATTCGTTTGTTTGCAGTCGCCCAGAGATGAAGATCTCACTTGTTTTGTCAATGTGTGTGTGTATGCGCGGCTAAATCAGTTGTACATAGAGCATGCTTTGGGTGCTGTAGTCCGAATTAAATCTTACATAGTTCGGATGCGCGAAGTCGATTGGAATGTGACAGCCAAGGTCGGTCATTCTGTGCTGGCTGCTCCAAGCACTCGGGCATGCTTTCGTATTGGAACAGCCTGCCAATGGCATGTTTCGTCATCTTCCTCAATGGAGGTATTTCACGAAGTACATTTGCACAGCTTCTTGCCTGTCTGAGATGAACCGAGAAGCAGCTTCAAGCTGTGGTGCTGCCAAACAAACACACACTATCTATCTATCGATTTCTACATCTGATGTACCTACCCATCTATGAGTCCATCTAAGTATATCTCTATCTGTTTATTTATCTTACCATCTATGTACTTATGCCAAACTACCTATATCGCTGTATGCACATAAAAAATAAATATATATATATATATATGGGCATATATATATATATATATATATATTTTTTTTTTTGGGTATGTGGTTTTGTGTTTTGTGTATGTATATACATATATACATATATATATACACATATGTAAGCAACGATGTAGGAGTCGTAAGGAAATATGCCATGTTCTATGCAACCATTCATTTGCCCTCTTCCTAGGTCTGGAGACAACCGGTATGGCTCCGGCTGTATGGGCACTTCGCATGCAAAAGGACCTACTTTTGGAGCAACAGCTCCCTTGTATCTGAGCTGTCCCTGGGCAAGATGACGAAGGAGCGTTGCAGGGACGATTGGTGTTGCTTCTTACAATTACTCTCGGTTTTCATGTGTGCTCATGCCAGTAAACATATACATATGCATGTGTGTTATACACACACATGTATATATACCTAGATGTAGATTTTTGTTTGTTTGTCCAGGGTATACATATTTATCTATGTGTATTTTTATATATACACATGTCTGTGTGAATAAATGTGAGCTATATGTATGTGTGTCTGTGTATTAATTGAAAGATCTATACGTAGATGTCTCTCGGTCGTTTAAAAATAAATACCTTCATGAGAATGTATATATATATATATATATATATATATATAAGCTTATCTTTATCTGCCTATGTGCGAAAGCTTGGTTTTAATAAACGCTACAGCCACTGTCATTTGTAGTGTCCTTGTGGAGGAACTTCGTGCCAACTGCGAGCCCCTGGCGAAACGACATGTTGATCGGTACGGTGTTAAGCGCTCAACTGGCCGGAAGTTGAAGCTGAAGCAGTCTCAGCCTGGTTCTTAGTGGTGTCGGAACACTATATGTATATGTGTATAAAATATATGTGTACATTCATCCTGCATGTATGGGTGTTTAAAGCAGCATAGCTACCGGGTTTATATAAGATGATGATTTTCACACACATGTATGTATGTGCACCATGTTACATACAAGATTATCCGTGTAACATATACAACAGTTTCCTTTGTTAAGGAGCATGTGTGCAAAGGTCTGTGCGGCTGCATTTTCATGCAGAACCATTCTATATAATGGTGCTTGTGCAACGTGAGGTCGTACCCGGAAGCCTTTGGACGAAAACTGGCTTCATTGTTCCCTCGGATGCATCAACATATCGGTGGCCTCAAGAATCCTCAGGCATCCTGTGCGTGGGTTGGTATGTACTATATAATGTACGAGAACATATATATATATATGTATAAACACTACATGGTTATATAATATATATATATATATATGTATATCATTATGCTTGGTACCGCTATGCTTATGGTGGTTTGCCTGTGTGTGTGTGTCTATATATATATATATATATGTATGCATATATACATATCTATATATATATATACAGATAGTATTTGCACATCTATGTCGACTGGTTCTGCCCGACACCCCACCCTTGAGAGGCCACCGGCGAAGCTTCCGTGATGACTTTGCTGACTGCCCTCCAGAATCACACACTGTGGTCTGATGCAGGGATGGAGGATGTACAGCTGTACTTGGAGAGTTCCAAGTATTCGTATACTGACCCAATGCTCCGAGCCTTTTTGTTAGGCTTGCACCCTGCCAATGAGTCTCCGCCGTGAGTGTTTTTCCTCCCCAAGTGCTGGAGTGTATATGAGCATATGTACAGTTCATATATATATATATATACATCCTCTTTATATTTATGTATAGTAGGTTAGTTTATGTATAGGCAGGTATTCTTACAAGCTTTTGTAGCTCAATATATAGCACGAAAACAAGTTTATGTTGACATATAAATATGTGTGCACATAGTATGTGTACAGGTAGTATCAAATTGTACACAGACCTTTATGAGAAGTCTTCTTCAGTATGCGTTGCATACTTCGAATACAGTACAGGTACATACCCTGGTTCTCACTCATAAAGCTGCTATATACATAGCCATTATGCCTTCCACACTATATTGAATAGTGCTTCTACAAAACATATATGTATATATATATATATATGTATATATATAGATGTATGTCCAATGTCTGTGTGTGTATGAAGATGACAAGTCGTTCTCATAACCATGCACATATATTCTTGCTATATGTATTGTCATCTGTTACAACAAACGAATGCAAACGACCGACTAGTGCGATATGTTTGTATACACATACCTAGACAGAAGCTGTGGCCGTTGGCAATGGACTCCCAGACTGCTGAGCTGGAACTTGAAGAGTTGTTCACATACACCGACGAGTGGGGCCGTGAGCGCAAGATTACCTGCAGTGCTCCTCAGGGGCTTGTGAGCCTCAATCATGGTGAAGCTTCCAGGCTTGGGTGGTTTCGTCATATGTTATGTAGGCCTGCGTTTGAGAGATAGGAATGTAAGAGCGGGTTTAAATCTATATAGCCGTCTCAGAAAACAAACCCAACTGCAAGTAACATCCCCATGGCAGGGAGTCCTCAAGACAGCTTGGCTTCCAGTCGTCGGTGAAGTCCACACATGTTTCTATTGCAGCAGACGAATGCTTCTCGCCTGGAACCTATAGATATACACACATGGAAGTCATATATGCATATATATGACTATGTGTAAGCATATAGAGCTTTGTCGATGTGGCTGTTCTGTGTAGGTAGGTATATATATATATATATACATATATATTTATATGTGCATATGGAGTTGGGTTCTGCATACCTCTATACATATATACAGATACGTTCACTTTTATATACACACATGCACACACACACACATGCAGTGCTATGTTTCTGACGGTGTGGACAAGTGTGTCGAGGCCATGTGCCACATGAATCCAATGCTCACTCTGAGCTGGGAAGAGCCTGGTGCCAGTGTCTTGCGAGTGCGATTACCATTGCTGTTTTGCCACCGAGTACGAAGTCGGGAAAGATTCCTGACCATTGCATCCAGAAAGTGATGGAGTTGAGGCGAACACTAGGGGGATTGCCCCTATGTGTATACAAGATTGGGATCACGAGCGACCTGAACCAGAGGTGGCACTCCTATCGAGATCAGAATTTCAAAAGGATGGTTTGTGTCCATGCCTCCAACAACCTATCTGTTGTAGAACATCTCGAAGCAGCACTGATTCAAGTATTCAGTCGGGACAGCGAAGGCTCGCTCAGGAACATCAACAGCGGCGGGGAGGGGATGCGATTGAAGGGTGGAGCAGCAAGGTTTCCGCCTCCATATTTTGTGTATTGTGTTGGCGCAAATGCCGCACAGCGTGAGATGCTTTTGGGTTGACTCCCATCAATTGGGAAACAGGGTGTCTACATCCTGGGTCCTTCCGTGCCTGAATTATGTGCACATCCGAGAGCTGTTTCAGCGGCTCATGTGGAAGGGACACGTCAATCTCGCAGAAGATGCAAAAAGTGTACTTCGTGTGTCCGTCGTGTGTCCGTCAGGAAAGTTGAAGCCTTAGCCATTGCGAGCCTTATTGTTATCAGCCAAACCTGAAAACCTTGTTTCATTTGCGTACCATGAGCCAATACTGGGTTGCATACCGAATTCTATATAACCACAGAAGTTGTAAAGGGCACGAGTTTAGCATACTGGTTTTTATAGGGTCTGTAGCGTTTCACTATATACTTATATACCCTTTGGTGAGCACTGCTATTAAAATAGGTGCATATCATTATATATATATACATATATATATATATATAGAGCTACAAGAAATTTAACACCCCCCGCACCCCAACTAGTCAGTGATGTGGTTCTTGTAGATATATATATAAATATGGCATATATACACCATAACCAGAATCTCCCTATAACCCGAAGCCATCAGCCCATCAGTCGAGCCTTTGAAGCCGTACCAGCCAGTCCAGGGAATCGTTCTGAACCCTTCAGTGAAGACTATTTTTAAGGGTTGTTTATATAGCCAGTATATAGTGTTTATAGTTGGGGGAGATGTGTGTGTGTATCTATAGTGATTCTGTAATGGTTTGGGGTTTATCACAGCATCCCGTCGACATCAATGTCGAGTCTGAGACACACAACTTTATATACACATATACACACACACATATATATATATATATATATGTGCGTGTGCATATATACACACACTCTGTAAATGTGTATATACAACGGTTTGAGAGGTGTATAATTGCGAGAGAATATATATGTATATAGAAGATAAGCGTGTGTTTATACACATGTTGCTGGCGTGTCATTAATACACATCTATCTATCTATCTATCTATCTATCTATCTATGTATCTATCTATCTATGTATCTATCTATCTATCTATCTATCTATCTATCTATCTATATATATATATATATATAGATGTATATGTGCACATATACATATATATATATATATACATGTATATATATATATATATATCAGTCACACATCCTTTGTAGTAGCAAGAACAGCCCTGAAAGCCCGAAACCATGCTTTAAGGTTGGACTGTTCTACAAAAGGGTATGTGTTCAGGTGCTATGAGATGCTGCAGACGACCTGAAACATGATATCACCCCGAACGTTACTGCAATTAGGAAATGACAGCACCAGCCCAAAAAGCCCTGCGCAAGAACGCGTTGGGAACGCAATTTTTGGAGACGGGAACCCAAAAAAAAACGCAAGAACGCGCAAGAACGCGCAAGAATCCTGACAGCGTTGTGATACCGTTTTTTCACATACAAACAGGGATCTGGCACAAGAAACCATACATATGCACAAGAATCCATTGTACTCAGATTCTTGTGAGCTTGTTTCTTTGTATATGCCTGCCAAGGGAAGCCTGGCACAAGAAAGTACTGTCCAAACCACATTCTTGTGCAAGAAAGTGCTTCCCCAGATAGGTGATTCGATCGCAACCATTACAATAGTGGTTGGATAGTCATAACTATATATACATGTAGAAATATGAATACTCACATATAAGAATACGTGAGTAGAAATATGTACATATTTATATGGAAAAACACCAAACACATACATGGTTGCATATGTATATGTAAATATATTATAAACTTACACATATAGGTGTATGTGTCCACACAAAACCATTGAATTCTGTGTTGCTCTGGTCTATGTTTGTCCATGCTTCAGTTCAAAACATCCCTGTGTGTGCTGATGCACCAGATCTGGTGCCAGGTGTTCCAAAGGATGCTGTGTCCACGACAACGAAAGCCCCGGTTCGACGACCTCCAGTCCCAGGCCTGGTTGTGGGCACCGGCTGTGTCACTTGGGTGTGTATATATACACACATACCTCGAAGATGTAGACATGAGTACCTCAATATATCTATATACAGTTACAGTTGCATATCTGTATATCTATATACCAAGTCTAACTCTGCAAAACCGGACATACATGCAGCTACATTGTATATATATATATATATATATATATGTATATACATATATATATATATACACACATACATATACATATATAAGTGTATATGTGCATCTATTTCCGTGTATATGGACTTGTACCTTTCACATATGAACACCTGGCTGGGAAAAGGAAAGAGAAAGATAGAATGAGTGAGTGCGATATGAAGAGAGACAAATAGGATATGCAAAGAGAGTTTACGGTGGACCAATGCTATGAACTGAACACATTTGGTTTGTGTGTATATATATATATACATACACATACAATTACATATATCTACATATATGTATGTATGTATATATATATATAGACCTATGTGTATGCACATGCGCATATAGGCATATAGCTTGTGGCATTTTCAAGTGTGTTGTGGCCAGGTGATTCAGTGCCATCTTCCAGATCGACAAGCAGCCGCAAACGAGATCGAGATGCTGCTCCTTTAGGTGCCTCCCCGCCCCTCGTGGTGGATGCCAGCTGTATGTGACTGCATGTGCCGACACATGTGTGTGTGTGTGCGTGCATATTTTACATATAGGTATATCATGGTATATCTTTATGTATATCCACGCATATACATGTAAATACACATCAGTATGTAAATGCTCCTTCATATAGCTATATATTGTGACATGTTGTGACTTCAGACGGCACGCGGTGATGTTAGTTTGCTACAATCAACCACGCACACGGCATATATACAAACATGCCTACATGTACAACTAGAAGACCTGTATTTGTATGTGGGTGTGTACACGGTGCATTGGTGTATTCTGTCCTGCTGCATACATTGAGGCATGTGTGTGTAGATATATGTGCGCACATGAGGGGTCACCATACAGCTTGCACATGATTGCGTGAGCCTGCACGCCCCGACTTCCGCTGGACCTCCGATTCACAGGGAACAGGATTTACATACCGAGGGTTACAGTCTCGATCGTACCCTGCCATGGATAACGGTTCGAGGCTTCATTCGAGTGCAAGCTTGACGGCTGGTGCTCAGCAGCTGTTGCAGCAGCCACAGCCCCGAACTCCAACCCGTGTGCAGGCACATCGTGTGGTCAAGGGGCTTACATACTTACCTATAAAACCCTTAAGCCCCAAACCCTTAAACCCCATCAGTGTTGTCTTGGAACATAAAACTTAACTTTATATAGTTGTCCTATACTAATATACGAGAAAAATACATATGCATAAACTTTCGGGCATAAGGTTGCCACGATTCGGGGTTAGGATGTGTTGTCTTCCTATAGAGCGCCTGCTTCCTCTGACGCAAACACAGTTGAAGCCCCCCTGCCTTCCCAAGCACATGGGTATGTCGTGTAGTCATGCCTGTATATGTAATCCTCCCCCACATGTCGTGACTGCTTGTGAACAAGGCAGATACCCAGAGGCCCCAAAGTAGTTCCTTTTTGGGGTTCATATATAGAATCCTACTAGGTAATCCCAAAAAGAAACTACTTTGGGGCCTATGGGTAATGACACATGGTGTAGATGTACTGGGCTTATATAATCATGCTTACAGCATGGGCTGAGGGAAGCATGGGTTGCAGGTGTTTCTTCTTCTATTTGGACAGTATGTTGATATACAGCCTTTAGGGTTATACTGTTGGGGCGATTTAGGGCTACATATCGGCCTGCAGGCCAAGACCGAGCGACTTCTAGATGATGCCTGGGATTCGATGAGCCCGGAGACGAGCGCATTGCTGAAGTCGCTGCCTGACACTCCCCGGAGTTTGCAGCTCAAGGCTGAATATTTGCGGAATGCCAACGAGCTTCGTCGAGGCATGGGGTGGGTTGGCTACTCTATTTTTCGCACACATGAATCTAAATTTAAATGGATATTGCATTTCCGAAGGGAGTCCAAGGGACCTTGCAAAGAGAATCGGCTTATAGGGGTCTTTTGAGCTACGTAAGTGTCACTTCCAAGCCTCCGATGTGTGTCCAGGGTTGCAATGAAAACAACCCCTTGAAACCTGTCTTTGAAGTCCTTGCTACACACTTTCATAGGGACCCTTAGGGGTGTAGGGGGAGGGGGGGTAGGGGGCCTTAATGCCCATAATGAAATATAGTCCCCTACACCCTCCCCCCTTACACCCCTAAGGGTCCCTATGACACTTTGCTTGTTTCCCACGAACAACCTAAAAATCCCAATGATCAGTATAGTCAGGTAGTGCTGTGCACTCTTGTAAAGCCATGTAGCCCTCGAACCCATTTTGCAAACGCAAACTTCTGTACGCATACAAGCGAATGTTCCAACAGCTTAATCCCCCTCGTGGCCTCACCATGCAATGTGGAGCTTTCAGCTATCTCGTGGGACCTCCGAAGACGGGGGCAATGCTAACAACCGTGCTTCCACATCCCGCATTATATATATACACATGGTAGGGTCGAACATCTATATATTGAGTTATAAAAGTAACATCATCTACGAACTCCCTAACAACAGAAATGCAAACCAAAACCACGAAGCAATGGAAGTGGTCTTGGTAGTGGTTGGTGGTGTGGTGGTGGTAATGGTAGCTGTGGTAGTATAGGCCTGATGTTTATGGTACATACATATGTATATATATATATATATATGTGTAGGGTTATATATAGTTCGAAGTGGGGTTGGTAGGAGTTGGTAGTGGTGCTTGTGCTAGTGGCAGTGAGACAGATGTATATAGTACAAGCAAACACCACCGGATTCTTTGGGGGTCTCGTCTGATGAAAATCTGTGCCCGACGAAAGCCCTGTAATTGTACATCTTCAGGCAATGAACTGTGAGGATCTGATTGGTGCATTACATGAACACTACATATAGCACCTTCTACATATATATACACCATATCGACCCTATATGGAAGTAGGGGTTTGGAAGTTGTAAGGGTTTATGTAGAGTTGACATTTCAGGAGAGGCTCAAACTGCTGATATGGTGGCTTTTTCGCAGGGGTTTCTGGTCTTTGGAAACATCCTTAACTCAGGACCCTTTACACCTGAGCACCGAAAAGCTATAGCCCCTATGATCCCATGAAAAGCTTGATAAAGATAACACCCAACGCCAACGCAGAAGCCCTGTTGTAAAACAACTTAATCATTAGGCCTTTCCGTGCTCTAGAAGAAATCCGAAAGTGTCCATGCAAGCACCGAATTTATGGCTGTCATAACATAGAGGAGCTTGCATGTGGTAGATGTTAACCTTATGTATATCCTATGTCTATCTACCTATGTGTCTATATACACCAATCTACAAGGTCTATCTTTGTATAAACAGACCCATAGATATCTAGCTGTATATGTACACAAAGTAATCATTTTTCTCCATCGAGAGCCCTGGGTGCAGGCTACTCCTCGGGCTCTGCTGGTGGAACCGTTTTTCCACCAGCTGCACCGAACCAGGATGACATCGCGACGCAGCCAGGCATCTTCACACAAGATGTGGCAGCTGGCCCACCACGAGAGTCTGGGATCATGCATGGCTGGTCTTCAGGCAGCTTGACCACCGAGGCTGGCTCCCCGATGGTTGCTGTGAGCCCTCCGGTGCCACCAGCGCTTAGCCTGCAGCCGGGTCAGTTGCAGCCGACCCCCGTGCGAAGTAACGCACCGCTTCCGCAGCTAACCACCCAGCCTTCACCAACCGGACAGCACCTGCAAGCCCCAGCAACTGCTCAGCTGCTGCAGCCTTCGCCAACCGGACAGCACCTGCAAGCCACGACAACTGGTCAGCCGCTTCAGCCTTCGCCAACTGGGCAGCACTTGCCAACTGGACAGCACCCGCAAGCCCGAGCAACTGCTCAGCCGCTTCAGCCTTCGCCAACCGGACAGCACCACCTGACAGCCACAACAGCTGGCCAGCCACTGCAGCCTTCGACAACCGGGCCAGGACAGCACCCGCAAGCCCCAGCACAGCCGCTTCAGCCTTCGCCGACCGGACAGCACTTGCCAACTGGACAGCACCCGCAAGCCCCAGCAGCTGGTCAGCCACTTCAGCCTCCGCCTGCCGGACAGCACTTGCCAACCGGACAGCACCCGCAAGCCCCAGCAGCTGGTCAGCCACTTCAGCCTTCGCCTGCCGGACAGCAGCACCTGCAAGCCCCAGCAGCTGGTCAGCCGCTTCAGCCTTCACCCGCCGGACAGCACTTGCCAACCGGACAGCACCCGCAAGCCCCAGCAGCTGGTCAGCCACTTCAGCTTTCGCCTGCCGGACAGCAGCTCCTGCAAGCCCCAGCAGCTGGTCAGCCGCTTCAGCCTTCACCCGCCGGACAGCACTTGCCAACCGGACAGCACCCGCAAGCCCCAGCAGCTGGTCAGCCACTTCAGCCTCCGCCTGCCGGACAGCACCCGCAAGCCCCAGCAGCTGGTCAGCCACTTCAGCCTCCGCCTGCCGGACAGCAGTTGCCAACCGGACAGCACCCGCAAGCCCAAGCACTTCTGCCGCAGCCGCACACCGTGCCCAACCAGCTGCCGACCCAAGTGCCACTTCTGCCGCAGCCTGCTCAGATCCCCCGTGAATCTGAGCAATCTGGGCTGCAGCCGAGGCAGCTCCAATCGGAGTTCGACGAGGTGTTGTTTGAGAAGGAGCTGGAACAGCAGATGGTGCTCGACAACCTTGCTGAGCAGTTTGCAAACCACAAGCGCAAGTTTACAGCTGACCTCGAGGAAATGGCGCGGCAGAGCCAGGCCGCTCGCCTTCAGCACAACGAATTCCTCAGAGGACTGGATGAGGAATACAATGAGCGGTGCAGGAGGCACAAGTTGGAGCTCATCCGTCTGCAGGATGAGGAAAGGGAGGCAAACGAAAGGGCAAAGGTGGCCAAGACTCGTGCAAGCGACACTGCGGCAGAGACTGCCAGAGGTCTTTTGCAGCAGAAGCTGCAAGCTAAGACGGAGCCGTCTACCCCAAGGGTCAGCCTGGCACAGACTGGCCAGCCTGTGCAGCACCAGCAAACCCTTGGTCAGCCGCTTCAGCCTCTACCTGCCGGACAGCACTTGCCAACCGGACAGCACCAGCAAGCTCCGACAACTGGTCTGCCGCTTCAGCCTTCACCTGCCGGACAGCACCCGCAAGCCCCAGCAACTCAGCCGCTTCAGGTTTCGCCTACCGGACAGCACTTGCCAACTGGACAGCACCCGCAAGCCACCGCAGCCAGCGCCGGCCAGCCTCTGCAGCCTTCAACAACCGGGCAGCACTTGCCAGGACAGCACCCGCCAGCCCCAGCAACTGGTCAGTCGCTGCAGCCTTCGCTTGTTGGACAGCACTTGCCAACTGGACAGCACCTGCAAGCTCAGCCGCTTCAGCCAGCCACAACAGCTGGCCAGCTGCTGCAGCCTTCGCCTGCCGAGCTCCAGCCTACGCCAAGCACCCGCTTCTTCACTCAAGCCATGGGGAACGGCCACCAGCTACAGCCTGCGCCTACCGGACAGCACTTGCCAACCGGACAGCACCACCTGCAAGCCCCAGCAACTGGCCAGCCGCTGCAGCCTTCGCCGACCGGACAGCACTTGCCAACCGGACAGCACCACCCGCAAGCCACAACAGCTGGCCACCCGCTGCAGCCTTTGTCGACCGGACAGCACTTGCCGACCGTACAGCACCACGTGCAAGCCACAACAGCTGGCCAGCCGCTTCAGCTGTCGCCAACCGGCGAGCAAATGGTGCAGGCAAGCCCCACTTCGTTGCCAGCGAGTGCCATGTCAGAGTCGCCTGGCTCCGAGGCTACGGTATCCTCACACGGGGGCCTCGGAAAGGTGTCGAGCTCCACACACCCAGCAGCTTGGCAGTTCCTGTACCGGCTCACGAACACCGTCGACAAGTTCGGCAACAAGAAGTGCAGTGAGGAGATGTGGGAAGCCTGGAGGGAGCCCTCCAAGCGAGACAAGCTCCTTCACGACTTCGTGCACCGTTGCTGGAAGCCGCAGGAGACCCACCAGGAGAACAAGGCAGGTTCCGGATTTGTGCCAACAAGACTCCGAGGGTTAATAGGGTATATGGGTTGATCCTGTAGGGTTATATGTCTACAAAGAGAAAGAGAGAGTTGCTTAAGGGTCGCTGGGCAGGCTATATAGGTACATACAGTTATAAATAAGCTCAGAGCCCTATACCATAAGTTATCGCAAATTGTGTTGTGGATGTCGTGCCTCCATCTGAAGCCCCTTCCTTAAAGCTTCATCCCTATATGGCCTTCAAACCCGAAGCCCCGACGAGCGAGGAGCGTAAATCACAGTTCTAGGAATGTTAGATGTATATCTATATCTATATCTATCTCTATATATATATATAGTTTTTATAGATTCATTCCTGAAGCTCCTGGTGTCCGAACAACCTTCAAGCCCGAACGCCAACAAACCTTTGAAGGCCAGGCGACATTATCCAACGGAGAGCCCGGTGACAAGAACTGACTATAGCCTGATTTGATTTTCAAGATATTATACTATAAAGGTTTGAATTTATAGTTTGTGTAATTGTGAATGCATATACCGACAGATACAAAAGCTGGTACAAAGGGGTAGACCTGGTTGCCTCAGTATATCTATATAAAGATAGAAGTATGTATATAGATACCTACATATATATATATATATATATATATATACGTGTGGCCATGTACCATCGCTGCTCTCCTTGGGTACATCCACACCTGCATCTCTCATGAATGGTACCGTAGCATATGTAGTGCACTGATGCTAACCCGTGTGTATGGTCAGCATTCCTATATTTTAACCCGGGCATATACGCTACCCATATATATATATATATATATGTGTGTAATTATGCATATAGATAGATACAGTTAGATAAAAATAGTTTGGTGATGTATATATATATATATATATATATATATATAGGTATGTTTGTGTGTATATGCACGTATAAATATGAATATACATATATAGGTATATATGTATGTGGGTGCGTACATACATACATAAATATATATGTATGCTGAATATGTGTTTATATGTATAAGTTTGTATCTATATGTATATTCAGATGTTTGTTTTTGTTTGTTTACCCAATAAGTAAGTATATTCATATATACCTCTATATATAACCAATTTATCAAAGACTGTCCCGTAATTCACCTGGAGCTCTTAATAAGCAACAATGGTGAAGACCAAGGTGTACCAGTGATATTCACCGCTCTATATATACATACACATATATACCTATGTCTGCATCCCACAGACGCGGCTGGACTGTTTGGTGCGCCTTCGTGCGATGGCGAAGGAGTGGCGCACATGCCTGGTCGGCTATGAGTGGCTGACAGAGCGCGAGATGAGGGAGAACCACAAGTGGGACGAGAGTCTAAGATGGATTATAACACTTGATTTTATAGTGTTGCATATCCAGACATATCAGGTTTCAATTCGATCAACCTCTGGAGCTTGTGGTTCGGGAGGTAACTGGTAACTATATACGAATGGGGTGCATGAAACCGGGTGTATGTAGGATAAACTGTAACAGGTTGTAAATACACTTGACTGTATATATGGTGTGATCAATACGACATTTAGGCTTATATGAAGATTATATGTTTGAGCAAGCTTTGCCACTTGCATTCTCGGGAGGCAACCATGTAGACTTTAAGCGGGTTTGTGATCTTTTCTTGGTCTTTGTATTCGTATGCATGCAAGCATGTATGTATAGATACGTGTGTACAAATGTGTTTCTGTATGCATGCAAGGATCACCATCGCCGGAGCGAAAGAATATTGTCAGAAGAGGAAGCTCTTCAAAAAATGCCTCTATTCCCCCGATCTCAAATTTCTTGTGCAGACGAGCGACAAGGTGGAAACCGGCACATCACGCACGAAGAGCCTCGAGCAAGAACTTGCAGATTCCGGGCTGTGGGATACAGAGTGGTCCGTAGGCGATGTGTTAGGCCTCGATGACGCCACAGAGGGTGCTGGCGAGGGGAACAACAAGCCTACGAAGCTGGTGGAATTCCCTGAACCGGAGGGAAGCGAGACATTGCAAGAGTATCTGGGGCAATACAAAAAAGCAGCTCTCAACAAAAAGGCTGTGCTGAAGTCTACGAAAGAGCGCTTGGTGAAAGACAACGCTGTGGGGCACCAGTGCCTCGACTGGTATGTTCATGCATGCGAGGAGAACCTAAATAAACCCGAAATCAAACCTTGAGGCCTTGCAGCCCTTTATATAAACAAATAAGGCCTTTTCTATAAACCCTAAACTTTACCCTAAACCCTTCACAAACCTTAAAACCGTCAAATGCAACTCAGAACACACCCCTGGGTACAGTTTGGGACTCCATCCAATCGCAAACAACAACATGTCCCTCCCAGACGATTTCAACCCGATCTGTGCCTTATAAACCCGGTGTGCTGCAGGGAGGACCTTCGGTCACTGGAGGAGGTGCAAGGCTTCTCGCCTTATAAGTTTTGCAAATCTGTTTGGCGCTTCAAGGGTTTAGGGTGCACAGGGTTACCGTACAGATTTCAGGTAGCGGGATAATCTTTTCGAGCTAGAACAGGATGCCCGGAACTTTTATGCTACTCACTGCTGAGTGCTTTGTGCACATGATGTGGATGTTCCAGGTTCTATCATGTGGAAGCTGTCAGTCCACTTAAGCCCTGATCCCATAAAGGGCTCCATCTTGAGGAGTGAGATGTTAAAGGGAGGGTCGCAGTATCTCTCTATATAAAGAAATGATTGAAGCTTTATGTGCATGTCTTAGATTCGGGCTTTCAGGTTTGCATCCCGTATGGGTTGCAAGAACTGTCAACATGTAAGGGGTCTGTAGGGTCTATAGGGTAAATAAGCTGGCCCAGTGAAAAGCCCCAAAAGCCCAAACCGATCCCCATCTCGATGCTTGTGGTATGAAGCAGCCCCGAGCTGTGGCACACAGTCTGTGCACTGCTGATGGAATGCATTCTATCTATCTATCTATCTATCCATCTATCTATCTATCTATATATTCAAATAATCTGAGATATACATAACATATATATATATATATACCCAAAGGCCTCAAAGTAGTTCCTTTTAGGGGTTCATATACAGAATCCTCTAAGGTAATCCCAACAAGGAACTACTTTGGGGCCTTTGGGTTGTCTAGGGCGTCGGGTCTTATCAGGATAAGGTCCTTCTGAAGCTTTCATCAAAGCCGTGAGCGGCCCAACCCCTATAAACCTTAAGCCCTATACAACTTATCATCCTATATAATGGTAGAAACCTTTACTTCTTAGCACGCTGAGCCCTCCAACTCGAAACCCCTCCAACACCTTCCTGGAGTGCAGGATTTGTTCCAAGCACATAGTGTTTCCTTTACAGCATCTTCTCGGGAGGAAGGTTTATGCTCTCTCTTGTCGGGATCAACAGTTTATATAGTCTCGAGGTTCAGAGCTTATACGGGTTTGGAAGTTCCGGGTCTTTGTGCAAGGTTTTAAATTACCGTTTTGATGGAGAAGGGTGAATATATATATATATATATATATATTGGGCTTGGGGTATATATCACCCTTTATCTACTACTATTACTACTATTATCTCTCCACATCTCTCTCTTCATCCCTCCCTCCCCTTTCTCCTCTATCTCCCTCTGGCCTCCAAAGCCCCCTCACTCTCGCTCTTGTGGCTCTCTCTCTCTCTCTCTCTCTTTCTCTCTGTATATAATTTCTCTCTCTATCCCAAGGCAAGATCTCGGCCCTCTACAGCCAAATCACAGCGCTCGAAGTCACTCCGGAAGGTGCTGAGCTGGGGCCCCACCACTGTTGGACTGCTGTGCATCCATCCTGCGCAAATGCAGTGTAACGACAGAGTGTAGGTTGTTTGGGAGAGCTGCACATGTCCCCAGCTTCTGAGGAAGCGAGCATTTGTGGGGATGTGCAACCAGATCCGACTCGAGCCTCTAGGCTGTTTGCATAGTACACAATTTCAGACATTGTTATTGTTTGGTGGCCAAAATAGTACATAATTACAAATGTTGTTTATTTACGACTCTATTTTGTATATGTATGATACATACTCAAAGCAAAACTACATTTGGGTGGTTTTTGCCAAGTCTTACGTAAAGCTATGACAGCTATATGGCTATATATCCCAGGTGCATCAACTTCGGCAACAAATTGTCGGTGGTGAAGAAGCTTGGGAAATCTTTTCTGTTTGGGGTGGAATTTACCGCAAGTTTATGGGTTATATATATAGGGTTTACGGGGGTTTAGGGTTTATTTAAGAGTTTATATAATATATTAGAAAGGGTTCCTTTTGGGCTTTATAGGGCGAAGACCTACGCACTTCAAGCTGGAGCCTCGATGTATGTCTGTGTGACAAGCCCTGGGCCCACATATATATATATATACACATATTGTATACGTATATATTAAATGATCTTTAGGATAGGACCTGTATGAATATAAGCTTCGAAAACCTATGTAACCTATAAACCTTATATACTCTCTATATATATATATCGTAGAGATGCCCCTGTATTTTTATGTATACAGTACATAGCCATGCACAGTCGATATATGCAGCCCACATAATCCGCAACCGTAGGATCCCATAAAGCACTGTATGCAAACCTTTGCCTGTACAATCCCCCCGGAACCCAGGACATACTTCGCGAAGGCTGCTCCCAAGGCGAAGGCCGCCAAATCCAAGGCTGCAAAGCCAGCGGAGACGGCAGAGGGAGATTGAACTTCGATGGATTGTGATGCTGAGCGACTATGTAGATCCAATATTTTGAAGCCAAGAGGCTGAGGGCCATGTTGAGATTCATAATTTACCAGGCTTCAACCATATGCAAGGCTAGGAACTTGGAGGTCGTGGCACAGCTTGGCTGAGCTACGTCTGGGGACCCATCTACACGACCCTATGCGCTAACGTCCTGGATGCTGTTCCGACAAGACCTTAAATACATTTATATATGCATGCATACAACCACTTGGTGAATGTCTGTTGTGTTGTCCCCAAGACTGGTAGTCAACCCAAAAGCGCTAGCATTAAAGGCCCAGTATGTATATATATACACACACATCTACATACTTATACATATTTCTTGTCTTATGTATCTATCTATATATTTATACTGCTTGTTTATATAACGAAGTATACAGACATACCCTAAGGCCCCAAAGTTGTTCCTTTTTGGGGTTCATATTTAGAATCCTACAGGGTAATCCCAAAAAGGAGCTACTTTGGGGCCCATGGGTAAACCCAATGCCCTAAACCCTACAAGCCCTAAGCCCTGTTGGAATACAAGACCTGAACCATGCTACTTGGGGTCCTCCAGCAGAGCTCGACGGTTTTCCGCTGAGAACCTGGGCAGTGCTCTTAGATGTTCGTGCAATGTTGGGCTATGTTTGGTCATACCGGCATACATGTATATGTACTGTGCTAATGTATGTTGGTATGTCGATGTGGAGTGTGGCAACAATCATTGTTGATTCGGTTTGTTCTTTCGACTTGTGTATATGTATATATCCCTAGCAGGAACAGAGCACTGACGGGCTTGTGTTTCAGTGAGTGTCACGTCAACACTCAAAGGGATGATCTTCGGGATATGTGGCCCTTTCAGGAACGTATAGTTTCCACCGCAGAGCCATACAGTTGTGCCTTTTCCATGAGGATGTTCATTCGTAAACCCTATATGTATGTGTGTATATGCATATATATATATATATATATATGTATATATGTATATATGTATATATGTATATACACCCCGTTTTAAGCCTTAAGATGAGCTCATGTGTTCCTGAAAGTGCTCATTGGGCACAAACGGGCACATCACAGTCACTGTGATGTGCAATTCGGTAGCAGGGAAAACTGTTCTTATCAGCAGGTCGCCTGAGCAAAAGCTTCTCAGCATAGGTGAAGTCCGAGCCCTCAACACTCGACTGTGCCAACGAATCTATATGCATGGCCTTGCACGTTCATGAAACCCCGAATGCCATAAGCCCTGCTATCTATACATATGTAATCTATAAATAATCCTAGAAACCCTGAGTCTTATATAAAACCCATAAACCCAGAACCCCTGTATTAAGACTGGTATCTTGGGGGAAGTTTATATAGTTTGCGCCAAAGCCTGTCCAAACCCTAAGCTTCTTTATACAGTGTGCGAGGGCTTGCTGACACATGAGTGTTTACCTCAACAGCAGGTAAATGCATTTGTGGAATGTCTTCGACGGCTGAGAACCGCTTGCAGCCTTGGGCCGTTCGACTGTTCTGAGTGCCAAAGACATGTGTGAGTTGTTTGTTGTTGTGCCTTTCCATCTGAGTGGGTGCCTGGAATTTGACCATTCTATATAAATCTGCATTCGTTGATGATCCGCAGGTGCTTATGTACAAGCGCTATCTTCAGATCCTGATGGTGATTGCCTGGGAGCTGTTCTCGATGCCTTCTCGGTGGCTTGTAGAAACCTCGGAACTCTGAAAGCTGAACAGTATATGTGTATACAAGCCATTAAAAACTGTAACATGTAGATATAGCCTCTATATTATCCCCAAACCCTAACTCCTGACATCCTCCACATCCCAACCCCTAAAACCCTAAACCTTATAAACCCCAAATCCTACTCCCTAAAATCCTACACCGAAAACCCCAGACCCGCAACCCTAGAATCCTCAACCTATAAAATC
Source organism: Symbiodinium sp. CCMP2592 (assembly GCA_905221615.1). NCBI lineage: Eukaryota > Dinophyceae > Suessiales > Symbiodiniaceae > Symbiodinium > Symbiodinium sp. CCMP2592. Next base: position 562,508 of record CAJNDT010002024.1, read on the forward strand.
CCCAACCTGCACCCCTAAAATTCGAACCCACGAAGCTTCGAGAAAGCAAATCCTGATGTCATCAGGCAGGCAAGCCTCAAGCCTTCTGAAGTGTTGATAAGTCGATCTTTTACATAGGGCCAAGGGTTGAGGGTTTGGGTTCATAAGTCGATTAATGTACGGGGGGTTTGGCAATATACCCTCTACACCTCAACTAGCCCTGCATAAACCCGAACAAAAAGCGGGAGAGAGAGAGAGGGAGAGATAGACAGAGTTCGGGTAATACTTATTTCGTTTCATGATCCAAGGACACCTCAGCCACGGAAACGGCCAAGTTGGCAGCAGGGGCAGGAAAGGCAAGTGGCTGGACACCCAATTATTCTGAGAAGACCAAGCTACAGCTGCTGGGCAGGGACTACAAGTGGAGTTTTGGTTTTGACCGAAAGCGCCGAAACTTACATCACATTGCAAGAAACCTGGCTTCACGCTTGGGCCAACTGGGGCTCATGCTGGCGATCCCGCCATCCTTTGTCCAGGCTCCTGCCAGTCGCAGCCAATCCGGTAGGGGCAACTTTTATGCTTTCGCTGTGAGAGGTTCAGAGTTCAGACGTGATGGTTTCATGCCAGGCATGCAATGTTTGGAGCTGTTTTGGTGTGCACGACCTTATAACTTGGTTGCACCACTATCTGAGGGAAATCACTTCGATTACTTTCAATCTGCAAAGTTGTCATATTTTGCTCTGAATGAAGGCATCATTCTTGGGATGAAGGCTCGAAGCACTCCTTCTGTTGATATGGTATGGTTCATAAGTTCATAAGTTTCCGATAGTTTCCGATTTGTGTTTACATGGTTTGTTGACGTACCATGGGACCTGTAAGCCCGGTGACCCCTCTCAGACTACTTGTGCTATTATACATACATACATATATCTATACATATATATCGCAGCGAAACATGTTCTCGAGCTTACATAAACATCACCCCAAGAAAGCCAACTCGATCCAACCCCATATAACCCTAAGCTACATAATCGTAAGGAGTTATCCCTCCATAAATAAATATATATATATATATATATGTGTATACATACTATGTTTATATATTCATTGGTTGCTTGTTTACTATCCCTTTATGTGTACATATTTGGGCAAAGCATAAACACCAGGTTGACTACCACCGCAGAAGCTCAATACCAATCGAGTTCTATATATACTCGGCCGATAGACCCTTGGCAGGTGCGCTACTTTCGGAAAGGTGTGATCAAGCACCCCTTCCTCAGCGTCTTCGACTTCGCCAGGTTCCTGCTGGGTTCGAAAGAATATGCTCCGAAGTTGCTTGCGGGGTATGAGTTACATCAGGCTGAGCTTTGGAAAGGATGCTTCAGGAGCTTTTGGCAGTCCTTTCGTGATCTGGAGCCGCAACATGAAGTATTTGAACGCCACAGCACTGCATTGGAGCGGTGTGTGCCTGTGGTTTTCCATGGGGACGAAGGTACTTCCTTTGCCAAGCGAGGCCTGTTTGTATTGTCGTGGACCCCCGTCCTGAGTATCGGAGGCTCTGGCCTAAGCCGATATTTTATGATCAGCCAAATTCCATACAAGTACTATGGTAAACTTGCGAAAGGAAATGAAGCCGGTAACCCGGCTCTCGACTCTATCATGAAAGCTGGCATCGACACTGCGCTGCAAGCCTTTATCCATGGTGTACCATGTGGGGAGGAGAAGGTCTACTTGGTTCCTATTGGTTTGTGTGGGGACCACGTCTTCCATGCGAGCCGATGCTGCAAATATAGTTATAGAACATTATTCTTTTTTGTAAGTATACATGTAGTTTGCACCCAGAAGCTCCATAGTATTTCCTTTCGGGGGTTCATATTTAGAATCCTACAAGGCAAATGCAAAAAGGAACGACTATGGGGCCTCTGGGTACATAGGCCTTGTAACGGATTGACCCTTGAACACTAAAACCCTCGACCCCTACACCCACCATATAAAGCCTATGCAGGCCCTTGAACCCTGCAATCCCTCTCTCTTTCTCTATATATACATATATATACCCCTATACAAACATATAAACCCAGAATGTCTTAACCCTTCTGAGCCCTTGTGTAAACCCGAAGCCCCAACTGTCCTTGGTAAAGCTTACACATCCTTGCGTTTTTGTGAATCACAGGCCCCTACATGTTGTGCGTATATATATATATATATATATAAATACATACGCACAAATACGTTTGTATATATGGAAAATAAATCACCGTACGTCCACTTGCCTACTTGTATGGATACATGCAGGTATATATAGGTATATAGCTATATATGTATATACACATCTATATTTATATATATATATGTGCATGTGTATATGTGTATATATATATATATATATGTTATATATATATATATATGTGTATAGAGTTTCACACGCACACACACACACACCATCCATTGAACTATAGGACGATAAATCTGAACGGGCCAGTGCCTCATCGCGAATGCGCTCGCATCCTTCCATGATGCACACCTGCGGAGCTGGGCTATGTGTCTTCTGTATATATTTACATAGTACAATAATAGATGTCGATGTTCCAACATACGTCTATATACATATATATATATATATATACTTATTTATATAAATACATATCATATGAGATATACTATAGAAGGTAAAGAGGAAATTTGCCAAGGTAGAAGTGAGATGATATACATTCCTCTCAGGAAAGCGATGCACCTGACGAGGCACCATGTGAAAAAGGATATTTGCCCGCATTGTGACGCCAACATCACGACTGTCCCGTTTGAGGATATGAGTGCCGATGCAGCCTGGATCAGCACCATCGGCCGGAGCCAACCATGGACAAAGCCACCCGTGTTTGCTGCACTTCCAGGTGGCGACACATCCAGTTTCATAAGGCTGGACACTTTTCACTTGGGTGCACTCGGAGTTGGACAATACCTGGCCCCGTCGGTGCTGGGTGTGCTCATCGCCCAGTTCAAGCACTTTACCCCGGCGGCTAGCAAACAGCGTGACATTGAAAGCAGGCTGGCTGTTGCTCACGAGTTTTTCTTGACGTTTTGCAATGCCAAGAAGCGATGCCCGCGTGATCTCAAAGATTTCACAAAAAGCAATATGCACTGGCCGGACCAAGCTACATACCCGATGCTGTCTTGCAAAGCTGCAGACACGATTTTGATGCTGGAGTGGCTGGAAGACTATATGGTGAATGTTCCATTGGATCTTTCAGACCGCTTGTTAAAGCTCTGCTCGGATGCTCTGACATCTTACAATGCATTCTTCCGACTTTGCCATCATTCAGAGAGCCGGGTGTGGTGGACAGCTGGCGAAGCTGCCACTGGGTTGATGGCCCTCACAACTTTTTTGAGGTCATACCATGCAGCGGCAGTGGAGTGCTACCAGCGGACACTTGACTGTTGTTTTTTTCTGAACAGGGGCTTATATGTCGGGGTTCCAGCTGTATATATATATATACACATACAGATATACAGATATATACATATATACATTTTTACGTGTATGTATATATATATATAAGTGTATATATATATATATACCTACATATATACATATATACATGTTTTCGTATGTACATATATATATATATATACACATATACATATACATATAACATGTATATATATATATAAAATATATAAATACTTATATATATATATATATATGTATGTATACACCTTTTTTTAAATAGGGCATGTCTACCTGGTAAGTATGGACCGTATATACAAGCCCTAAACGCCTACCCAAAGGCCCCAAAGCAGTTCCTTTTTGGGGTTCGTATGTAGACTCCTATATAAGGTAATCCCAAAAAGGCACTACTTTGGGGCCTCTGGGTAAATCGCCCGAAACCAAGACGTGATTACCTGAGGCGTTGGAGTTACTTCAATTTCGTCCCAAAGATGCACTACTTGGCCCACGTCGCATTCGATGTTTATGTGCCCCTTTCAAAGGGCAAACCTGTTTACAACCCCAGCCTTTGGGCAACACAAATGGCCGAAGATTATGTGGGGAGCATGTGCAAGATGTCTAGCAATACGAACCCATCCAATGTTGCTCGCCGTGGCATCGACAAGTATCTAGTGAGAGCTAGAAGGGTGTGGCTCAAAGAAGCCGCAGAAAAGCAGGCCAGGGCTGGCTGAGGCATCGTAGTTGTACACATGCACGCATTTATACATGCATGTCATTGTGTCTGAGCCTTGCAGACCTAGCACTGCCTGTGAATGCGAGGAGCGTCCTCCTGTATAGCTGTGTCTGTTTGCGAGACCTGATGATCGGAATGTGGCCTGAGGTAAAGGTCGCCTGTGGCCTTTCATAAACACCTCGGTCCCTCCATGTCACCTTCTAACGCCTGCAAATGCCCAAACACCCCAAGTTTCCCTACCTATATGTTTACTTATCTTTGTCGTATGTGTGCACAAGAAGACATACCTGTCGATGAACCTAGCAGGCAAAGTCTCTGGGCCCATAGGCTGTGTGCGCGTGTCTACATAGAGTCCCAAGAGGCCCTGTTTCGGTGCAACTCCCACCCAAAAGCTAACAACATCTACGCAGTGCATCCCTCTCTGGAAAGCAGATGATCGCAGATGAGTTCAGTAAATGATAACAGTTCTCAAAGGGCCCCACCGATTTCTTGCTTATAACCCCTACCCATAGGCCCCATAGTAGTTCCTTTTCGGAATTACCTTCTATAGGTTTCTAAATATGAACCCAAAAAGGAACTACTATGTGGCCTATGGGTAGACGAAAGCCTCATATATAATTATATATGCCCTAAACGCTGAACCCCTCGAATAAGTAGGGATAAGTGTATACCCAGAGGCCCCAAAGTAGTTTTTTTTGGGGGGTTCGTACATAGAATCCTATAGGGTAATCCCGAAAAGGAACTACTTTGGGGCCTCTGGGTAGCGTAATTATAAAGAACGACCCGGAAAATTGCTGTTCCCGGCCTCGGGCTCCGATTCCACAGACCAGCATCGTGGTGCACCATTCAGCTTATGTTTGAGTGTTGGCTTGGGTCTGGGCATCAGGTTGTGTGCTCGTAAGACTTGTTAAAGTTTTGAGCTTTGGGAGTGTTCGGGCTTTCGATCGAATATAACGGGGCCTCTTCGTTCGAGATTTGGAGCATTGTTTTCGTTTACGCGCTTCAGTGTGCAAAGTGTCTGTTCGGGTTTGTATGATGAGGGTGCACGCTGAGGGTGAACCTTCTGTGAGTTCGGGGTCTGGGGCTTGTTCGGGCCAGGCTCAGAGTGTTCGGGGTACATACATGTATGTATGTATATATATATATGTATCAATCATATATACTCGTCGATGGTATGTTAAATGTTTATGAAAAATGGCTGAACACGGGGTTTGGGTTATTAGGGACTTAACATACTAATATGCCCACAACCAGCATGTGTAGGTCTTCTTTCAAAGCTTCAGCCATGCTGTGGCAAGAATAGGCAAGCTTCGGGGCTTGTGGAAGTATATTGTTTGGGGTCTATATGTGGCGTTCTTTCATAACTTTCTTCCTCCAAAGCCGAGCAACGAGGCATCTCTTATGTATTCTCGCTCTTTGAAGCATGTACTGCCGAAAACCAAGCTTAAAACCCAATCCTACCCTCTAAGGCCGAAATATTATCTGTAAGTAGGCAGCGAATCCTCAACACACATGCTGGCCCAAAATCCACAACAGCCCACAAAACCGAACCCAAAAATTTTTGCTCCACCCAATTTTTTTTGGGTTCGCTTCGGGACCCCTAAAAGGAACGCTCCAAGGGTCCTTGGGTAGGTGTAGGGGTTTTGGGTGTTTAGGGGTTTAGCGTGTAGGGTGTTTGAGGTGTTCAGGGATTTAGGGTGTAGGTGTAGGGGTTTTGGGTGTTTAGGGGTTTAGCGTGTAGGGTGTTTGAGGTGTTCAGGGATTTAGGGTGTAGGTGTCGGGGTTTTGGGTGTTTAGGGGTTTAGCGTGTAGGGTGTTTGAGGTGTTCAGGGATTTAGGGTGTAGGTGTAGGGGTTTTGGGTGTTTAGGGGTTTAGCGTGTAGGGTGTTTGAGGTGTTCAGGGATTTAGGGTGTAGGTGTAGGGGTTTTGGGTGTTTAGGGGTTTAGCGTGTAGGGTGTTTGAGGTGTTCAGGGATTTAGGGTGTAGGTGTAGGGGTTTTGGGTGTTTAGGGGTTTAGCGTGTAGGGTGTTTGAGGTGTTCAGGGATTTAGGGTGTAGGTGTAGGGGTTTTGGGTGTTTAGGGGTTTAGCGTGTAGGGTGTTTGAGGTGTTCAGGGATTTAGGGTGTAGGTGTAGGGGTTTTGGGTGTTTAGGGGTTTAGCGTGTAGGGTGTTTGAGGTGTTCAGGGATTTAGGGTGTAGGTGTAGGGGTTTTGGGTGTTTAGGGGTTTAGCGTGTAGGGTGTTTGAGGTGTTCAGGGATTTAGGGTGTAGGTGTAGGGGTTTTGGGTGTTTAGGGGTTTAGCGTGTAGGGTGTTTGAGGTGTTCAGGGATTTAGGGTGTAGGTGTAGGGGTTTTGGGTGTTTAGGGGTTTAGCGTGTAGGGTGTTTGAGGTGTTCAGGGATTTAGGGTGTAGGTGTAGGGGTTTTGGGTGTTTAGGGGTTTAGCGTGTAGGGTGTTTGAGGTGTTCAGGGATTTAGGGTGTAGGTGTAGGGGTTTTGGGTGTTTAGGGGTTTAGCGTGTAGGGTGTTTGAGGTGTTCAGGGATTTAGGGTGTAGGTGTAGGGGTTTTGGGTGTTTAGGGGTTTAGCGTGTAGGGTGTTTGAGGTGTTCAGGGATTTAGGGTGTAGGTGTAGGGGTTTTGGGTGTTTAGGGGTTTAGCGTGTAGGGTGTTTGAGGTGTTCAGGGATTTAGGGTGTAGGTGTAGGGGTTTTGGGTGTTTAGGGGTTTAGGGTGTGGGGGTTTGGGGTGTTCAGGGATTTAGGGTGTAGGTGTAGGGGTTTTGGGTGTTTAGGGGTTTAGGGTGTGGGGGTTTGGGGTGTTCAGGGATTTAGGGTGTAGGTGTAGGGGTTTTGGGTGTTTAGGGGTTTAGGGTGTGGGGGTTTGGGGTGTTCAGGGATTTAGGGTGTAGGTGTAGGGGTTTTGGGTGTTTAGGGGTTTAGGGTGTGGGTGTTTGAGGTGTTCAGGGATTTAGGGTGTAGGTGTAGGGGTTTTGGGTGTTTAGGGGTTTAGCGTGTAGGGTTTTGAGATTCGGGGGTAATCGGGTTTAGAGTTTCGGGTTTTGAGTTGGGTATTGGGTTTGCATGGGTTTGGGGAAATCGTCCGGTAGAGCAGATTCAGGGAAAAGGGCCAAGGAATTCGGGGGTTTGGGTTTTGGACCTGGGACCAACGACTTATAGGGCTTTTGAAGCAGTGAGAGCGAAGGGTTGCAGGGCGCAAAATAGGTGCAGAACTTGCGGTTGTAGTGTAGTGTAGTTGTGTTTTGCTTCGAGAATAAGGATGGTTCATAGACAGTCCGTCCAGAGTTTCGCGTTTTTGCTTACGCCGTTTATTTTGGGTGTTTTGTGGATGATACTAGCTCCTTCCATACACTAGCGCTTAAGCTCGCAGCCCTAAACTCTTAAACCAGGAATCCAGAAATCCTTCAACACCCAACAAGCCATTGAGCCTCAAGCCCTAGGCACACCTGCAACACATCACCCCCGCCCCGCCAGACACCATTTTCAGGGTTCAGGGGGAGATTCCCGTATGTAAGCTGACGATGATCCTTCGAGATCCTTGCTGCAGAGGAGCAGCAGCCCGTCCACCAGCAGCCCGTCCATGCCAAAGCCGCAGAACCCGAGAAGGCTACCAGATCCCAGTAGGGATCGCTTTAAACAACCATAGAGCAGCCATAAGCCACTTCGGTCTAAAGTTTAGGGTCCGGCATGCTAGTTGTAGGACCCTACGAAAACTTAAGTTAGACCACAAACCCTAAAACTCAAACCCGAAACCCCTAAACCCCTGAACCCCTAAACCTCTAAACCCTTAAATAAACCCTAAACCCTCTACGACAACTTAAGTTTTGGTTAAGGCCGGGCCTTGCCAAGCGAGCCGAAGCCCCCCGACTCTTGAATATAGGGCCTTCATAATTAGGTTCCGTTAAAGGGCTCCTCTTAAAGGGGCTACTATAAGGGCGATTATAAGTGTACTATCATATAGGGGCCTTACTAATTAGAATAGGGTTTTGGGGTCCATTATACTAAACTAAACTATAATGAGGAACTCCCAAAATGCTGCTCGTAATGATTAAGGTCCCTATATTAGCACCCCTTCCAGAACAAGAGGAGGTTCGAGTTTTTCGAGGGGTCTGAGATCCAAACCTGCGACTCCCAAGGAGTGCGTACTATAGGGGCCCTCAATAGTTACGTATACTATTTTTTTTTGGCGGGGGTCCCTATTTTGAATATAGTTTGATGGGCCCCAAAACCCTATTCTAATTATTAAGGCCCAGATTTTAGTCCTTTAAAATTTATCCCAGGCCGAAATCCGGATTGACCCTTGGATCGTAAAGCCGTTTGCAAAATCCCGGCTTCAATCGAGAATCACCCTGGAAGTACTGAGTCTCGAATGTAGAGAAGTGGCTGTAGGGCATGGGCGAATGTTGCGAACGCCCTGAAACCCCTGAAACCCAAAGCCCTAAACCCTAAACCCTAAAGACCATAGACTCTAAACCCTAAACCCTATAGACCCTAAACCCTGAAGACCCTAAACCCTAAACCCTAAACCGAAACCTTATCTAATTTGTCCGGCAAACAAAAGTTCCACGCGCCCTAAGCCCGAGATCTCCCAGGTCTTCCAGTAATGACTGCCTCTATCTTTTTTTTTTGTTTTAGGGTCTCCCTAGACCCGGTAAAATAGTGGCCCAAAACCTATAAAAGGCTATAATTCTACATACTTTTAGGGTCCAGGTCCTTATGAAGACCGAATGAAAGGCAAAAGGGTACCCTTCTTGTCTGTATCGTCAAGAAGTCGAGGAGCCACTGGGAAAGCTAAACCCTATAAACTCTCCATAGACCCTATTGGGGTCTATAAAGGCTTGGTAAACCCTACATCAAACCTGCCTCAAAGAGTCCGGAACAGAGAGACAGAGAGAGAGAGAGAGAGAGAGAGACAGAGAGAGAGAGAGAGAGAGCGATGGAGACGGGGAGCGAGGGAGACAGGGAGTGAGGGAGAGAGTACAAAAAGGGTTTAGGGTTTAGGGTTTAGTGCATGGAGCTTAGGATGAAGGCTTCGGAGCCAGAAGCATCTTGGAACACCGAACTCTGAAGCGAAAGCCCCACAGCCCACAGCCATTCTGGAGCCAAGAGACCTTGGTTCCGAAACCCGCAAGTCCCAACAACAAGCGAAATGGACCCTAAACCCTAAATCCTAAATCCTAAACCCCTATATAAACCCTAAACCCTAAATCCTAAACATGTACCCTAAACCCTAAACATGTACCCTAAGCCCTAAATCCTAAACCCTAAACCCTGACTCACAGGATCCCGAGACCCTTCCAGCGGCGGCTGCTGCGACGCTCCCCAGCGAGGCTGTGCCTCGGCCCGTTGACGCGGAGGCCTGGTTTCGCGTTTACGGGGTTTAGGGGGTTTTGGGGTTTAGGGTTTCGGGTTTACGGGGTTTAGGGGTTTAGGGGTTTAGGGGTTAGGGTTTCGGGTTTAGGGGTTTAGGGCTTAGGGGGTTTAGGGTTTGGGTGTTTAGGGTTTCGGGCTTGTGCGATCGCAGGCCTCCAAAGGTGGGATGAGGGTAGGTAGGATTAAGGACCCCTTATATAAGGCCTCTTATTTAAGGATTACCCCACCTATCTTCATCCCGCCTTTTGAGGCTTCTGATGCGAACGGCTCGATGTAGGCGATTCAAAAAGATCGAGATCGCTCTTGAGATGGGTGGTTGTCAAAATTATGGTGCCTTTTTGGGTACCCTACATGTTAGGTGCCGTAGTATAGTAGGGACCCAAAAAGAGACCCTAATTTTGACCACCACCCAGATGCAATCCACAACTTTTCTCCCGAAGCTTCGGCACTCTCCCTGGGCATACGGTTGATGATATCAATCCTGCATTACCCATAATAAGGAATATACCATAGTTCCCATAGTTTAGGGTCCTTAAGGTAATGCAGGATTTATATCATCAACCGTATCTTTCTCGATTCGCAAGTCGAAGTTGCCGTGTGTTTTGGCAGGCAACAGCTGCGTTGGTCCACCTTCCACCATCGTTAGAAGGCGTAACTATAAAAATCACAGACTGCAGAAGCGGCACAGGCTGCAGAACCTTGACCTGCTTCATGTGAGCTCTTGTAGGGCACATGTGAGTTCTCCATGATGAGGTTCATAGTAGTTTATCGGACACTTGCAGAGGCGACTCCACTTTCTGCAGTTGTGTGACAGTCGAGAACATAGGACTTATACGAAGTTTCACACTTCGCGTACTTCTCCAAACTAGGGTCCCGTTTAGGGTCCATTTTCTCAGGGTGCCGTAGTATTTCTGGGACCAAGAAACGGACCCTAGAAAACTCCTCATTTTCCTCCTCTAAGCCCTGGACGTTTGCAAAGCCGACAACTCATGTAAGTAAAGCAACCATAAGTATAACCCATATTTGGGGACTTTTAACCCCACATTGTAACTACCCTAAACCCCAATCCTTCAACGCCAGCATCCGCCTGCGCCGGCGCAGCCGTCGCAAGCTGTGAATACTGTGGAGCAAGCCCAGGACCGGAGATTTCCAGCGCTAATCGTGACGGCTTAGGCTCGGAACCCGAAGCTAAAGCCCGATTTTCCGAAGTACCCCCAATGCCATGAAAAAACGAGGCCAACAACAAGCAAGTCTATACCGTTCAGCACTCGATCCAGCCAGAAGACATCCACTCACAGGAAGATCTCTGTCGAAGCATCATGTTCAGCAGTACTTTCTAGTCCTTTGTGTTTGGATTTTGTTGGTGTTTTTTCGAGCCAGGGTTCTTGACTTTTGTATTTCTTGCTGCTTCTCTTGGTTTCGGCACAAGTTTAGCTAAGACTTGCTACATTCAGCTTGCCAGTTGTTCGAGCCTTGAGGGCTCATGACTATCTTTCTGAGATACCCTTAAAGGGAACTCCAGAAAGTTGGAATATGGATTAATGGTAGGATCCCCTATAATTTACCTTAAAGGGGTTACGATAATGATATTCCAACTTTCTGGCTTCTACTGTAACCCCAAGCTCAAAGCCGCATGCAAACCCTCACCAGTTACCGACCCAGGCCCTCAGTCTGAAACCATCTTCGTTTAGGGTTTAGGGGGTTAGGGTTTAGGGTTTGGGGGTTTAGGGTTTAGGGGTTTAGGGGTTTAGGGTTTATTGTTTAGGGTTTAGGGTTCAGGGGTTTAGGGTTTAGGGGTTTAGGGGTTTAGGGTTTAGGGATGTTTAGGGTTTAGGGACCCCCGTCTTCATCCTTCCACGCAGAAGTGCAGGAACTGGTGCAGCGAACAAGGCCTCTGCTCGAGGCTTCAAGCAGCTGTTTGGTTTGTGGAGTTCAGTGGCCTTAATTAAGGAATATACCTTAAATCATATTATTAGGGATCCTACTATAATTTAAGGTATATTCCTTAATTAATAAGGGGTTTTGGATGCTCTAGGTACGCGTGTCGGGCTTTTTCTGGACGCCAAGAGCCCCGAAGTGCCTCATGAAAGCCTCTAAACACACGAAGTCGAAATTCTAAATCCTGCACTCACTCACTCACTCACTCGCGGTCGGGGCGGGTCTGAGCCATGCAAGCCGAAAGCTGCGCTTTGTGCACGAGCGGCTAAGGGGTGCCTGCTAGACCACAGACAGAGTCGAAGCGAAACGTTTCGCGTCTAGGTTCACCTCAGAGTTCAACATGCAAGGCAAGAAAACGTGGTATGCCATGAGCATCCATCGAGACGAGGTCTCGAACCCGGTCTGGACTTGTTGAGTGGTATGTCCGACAAGGCGGCAGCTGTCACCTTGGAGGATCTCGTGGTTGAGCGCGGCAAGTTTGGGCACAAGCGGCAGGGAAAAGCCCCGCAAGAACGAGCTGCTGTATCGCTACTTTTGTATGAGCGCTTCGACGGCTCTTTATCGCTACTTGTATATGAGGGTTTCGACGGTTCTTTATCGCTACTTTCATACGAGGGCTTCGACGGATGACCACCCGGCAGTGGGCGGGCTTGCTTCATGCGTACTTGACATCCCCGACAGTCAAGCAGAAGGGCACGTCATTTTTCGTTGAGTCGGAAGGGGCTTACCACTATGGGCTATTAGACCCTAAAGATCCCTATTAGGACCCTATTAAGGGTAGATTAAGGTACCCATAAGGTCGAATAGCCCATAGTGGTATGGCTCCTGTAGGTTTGTGTTCAATGTGTTCAGGCTTTGGGGCCCTCGGTTATTTGCGGTTCCGGGCAAGAACGTTCGGGTCATTCCTTTGTTGTTCATTTGATTGGAGCATGGGTTGCATTGGTGGTCTTGGTTGGGGTTCATATCACGTGTGAGGTCGAGGCTTTGGCTTGCAAGCGTGAGTGCTATCTCAAGGGGTTTTCAGGACATCTTTCTTCAAGCCCATGTCTGGAATTCGTGGAAACCCGCAATGAGCAGCTAACTGAGCCTCCGACTGAATGCAGGCCCTACCCATAGGCCCCATAGTAGTTCCGTTTTGGGGTTGATATTTAGAACTCTTTCAGGTAATCTCCAAAAGGAACTACTATGGGGCCTATTGGGTTATTACAAAGCCCTCAGGAAACCCTCAGCCCTCAAACCTGTACCCTAAAGCGGGATGTGATAAAGCCCCGACCTCAACACTGAAGCTCCGACACCTCTTCAACCCCAAACCCTAAATCCCCGAAGGTCTCAACCCACCAACCCCCCCCAAAAAAAAAACAAAAAAAAAATCATATAGTGGATCCTAAACCCTAAAGCCGTATGTAAGCCCCATGGCATAAAGTCCCTAAGACCTGACAGACTCAGACAGTTGGGTTTGGGGAAGATCGCTGGTCTGTGGAAATCGCTGGTCGCTCTATGGCTTGTAGGAGGGTCGGGAGTTCGGAGTTTAGTAATTTTAGTCGAGGTTTGAGGTTTAGGGATGTTTAGGGTTTCAGTTTAGGGTCCTGTGGGTTTAGTTGGGGTAAAGACAGTCAGGGTTCCGGTTTAAGCGGTGAGGGTTCCAGGTCTGACCGCCTTGGAGAGATCTAGCTTGCTTTCGGGCTTCTAGTTCTTGGAAGCAGGCCGTCATCGACGATTTGCTCTTCTACCGGGTGGGTGATGACACCCTACAGGCGCAAGCCACAAGCCCCGTTTCGACCACCGCGCTCTGCAAGGTATCATTGCTTATCATTGATGTTGCTGGTCATTCGCTACTAGTATTGTTCAGTAGCCGTAACATCCACGGTTCTGTCTTGCTGCTGTTCTATTGCTGGTGATAAGGAGTAGTTCCTTTCTTGGGCCAGCCGTCGTGTTCTTGATGACATCTGACAACTAAAGTCTCTTTCACTAAAGTCCAGTATGCTTGGCACCGGCAGGGACGGTTGCCAACCACATTGCGGCAGCTGTCTGTACCTGTCCATGAAAGTGTCTTGCTGCGCAGTCCTGTTGCCAGGTTGTTGAGGCATCGGTGTTGATGTTGACGGTGAGAGCACAACAAGGTGAATCGTCTACCGTCATGTAGGCTTGATGCCGAGATCGCTTGGAGCGAGTGACTTAATTAGCAGACTGGCGCTTATGAGGTCAAAAAAGGAGGAAGCAGACCGTGCCGGTTGCAACAATGGGTGTGTTGTGCATGACATTCGACCGGCTACGGGGGATTAGGATGAGCATTACATATATGGAGACCAACGCCGAAGCTGATGATGCGAGATTGCAATGACGGTGATGGCGATGATGGTCCAGGTGGTAGCCTGCATGATTCCGCTGGTGACGAAGAGAAGGATGGTGAGGATGATCAGGCTGTTGAGTGATGACCATGAGGATGGTGATGGCTATGGTGATCAAGACCATGAACAACACCAAGGTCATGGTGACAGTTGTGGTTAGGAAGTGCTTGGAAGTGCCCGATAACGCTTGCACATTCTGCAGAATTTGCTGATGCTGCAGCGACTATGGCGATGATGACCATGAGGATGATAACGAGGAGTGGTGATGATGGTGCCGGTGATGATGGCATCGATAGTGATGACGAGGATGAGGAGGAGGAAAGCAGCTTGCTATTGAATCACAGTTCTTGTCGGTGATTCTATTGGCTCTCATGTTTTTGATCTCGTCGTTGTAGCCACCGTTGAGACGGTTGTTGATGTTGCAGCGCGGTTGCGCTTGTGCTGCCTGTGGTGATTGTCGTTGCTGGTCTTCTTCCTCTTCTCAATATTTTCTTGCTGGTGGCCATGCTGTTGTTGTCGTCGTTTTCAGACCTGTTGCTGCTTCTGGTTCTTGTGGTTGTTGTTGCTGTTAGCGGCTTGCTTCTTGCTGGTTGCTGTTGCCGTTGACGTTGCTGTTGTTGTCGTCAGCATCGTTGCTGCTGCTGCTGTTGTCTTCAGCGTCGTTGCTTTTGCTGTTGTCGTTGTTGTCTGTTGTTGCCGGGCGTCTGCAAGGCCCACCGCAAGGAGAATACTTGGTGGGTGCTGCTGGGGAAGGCCACTTCAGTTGATCGGTGGCGCCAGGACTGGGTCACCATTTTTGGGGGGATTCTTGCTAATCCACACAGAGGCTGGAGTTGCCGACCCGCAACCAACATCAACTGTGCCCAAACCGCTCGTGCCTCTCATGCATCGCCCGAAAAGAGGAAATCCTGCAAGGGTTGAAAGAGGGTTTAGTGATTTAGTGCTACAGCGGCCATAATTCTTAGGGGCTTCAGTGTTGGGAAACTCTCGGGAAGGTTGAAGAAGCTCGAAGACCAATGGTTCAGCACCCTGGGATATCCGAAATCGTGGCCTCCACACTGCTCCGCTCTCAGCGCCACACGCTCTACATGCTGAAACTGCTGAGCTCAGGCCCAAGAGGTCTCACACTAGCCACACTTTGCTGATGTCACTGCGCCTCGCAGAAGACTCTCTGCACGTGCCAACAGCCAAACAGCAAATTGCCGCCAACATTGAGCGCCGACGTAGCTGCGAAATCGAAGCTTCCCCGAGCGCACTTGATTCCTTTAAACCGTCATTTCCCGAACCGAATGCGCTTTGCCACAAACATGAGCAATGATATGGTAGTGTTGTGGTAGAAGTGGTCCCAGCTATTCATGCCTTACGAGCTGCTCAGGGTTCCGGGAGTAGGTGCCTCTGTGTCTCTGCCATGAACCCAACACCCTAGCTGCTGGGAAACTCTAAACCCCAAACCCTAATAACCAGGAGCCGGCATCCTAGTTTCGTGATGAGGGCCCCGGCAGTTCCCATGAAACTACGGCTGATAATGTAAATCCTGAATTACCTTCATGACCCTAGACAATGTGAATTATGGCATATCCCTTGTTGTGGGTCATGCAGGATTCATACATCAACGTATGATTGTTAATGCTTTGATTACTATGGCTTTATGTTTGAATGTAGGTATTCTTAATTATGAGTATAAAGGTCGGTTAGTTTTTGTTATGATGTAAGTTTCTTGTTTAAACATGAGTATCGAGCAACTTCAAGCCTTAATCCCATGCCTTATAGATGCGGAGCCCCAGCGCGGAGCTTTTTGTGCGCTGGGGTCCTATTCTCTCCATCTCGAATCCGTGGCTATCGATAGCGGAAGGCTGCCAATCGAGAACCTGAACGGTCTGTAGGATTTAGGGATATTTTCTTAGATACCATGAGGGTTTGTATCAAGGAGGCCCATTCGAGATTTGTAGCGATCCCAACGTCCAAACTAGCAACAACCATTGCAGGCCCCCGCCACCGTGGCTCAGCTAATTCGGGCTGCTACATCAAACTCCGACCCTCAAATCCTGCTCTGAGGCACCAAGGGTTTCCTCTGCTGTGACGTTTGGGTCCAGAGACCACTGTTGGGCTATCTTGAGCAGTAGGGCTGGTTTCTAAGTGAACACCCAAACTCCCAGGGACCAGCTCGCCAAAATCACAGTCTACTTGGAGATCTAAGCACACTGGTCTTCTTCTGCAAAAGGCCTCCCTATCCTCCGCAGGCCTGCTGGTCACAGACGTTCTGCCTACTGGTTGCGGCTGCCATACTCCAGCCGCATGGCTGTCGGGCTTACGGATGATCCGGGTTTAGGGCTTGGGTGAAGGATTCAGGGTTTAGGGAAGTTTGGGGGTTGGGATTTGGTATGTTTCGGGTCGGTGGTGTGGAAAAAGGCTTTAAAGAGCCCCTATATACATGCCTTCAATTACAACATGAGGGCGCTGGCCCATGCCCTGGAATCCACCACCTTGAGCAGTGACACGGCTCCAAGACATGATCCCAAGAAGCCCTACCTTAAGCCGGGAGAACCTACCTTTTTTTGGGCTTATATAAGGAAATCATAATAGGGAACCCTAAAAAGGTAGGTTATTCCGGCTGAAGGTAGGCCCCAAGCCTGAAGAGTGTAGGAACCCAAGGTTTCCGTGAACCCGAAAGGCATCTCCCCATCTACCGTAGCAGGAGGGTTTCTTGAATTGGTGTTATTTGGGTGGTCCTTATACTTGCTCAGGACCCCTCAGTTCTTGAAACCCCAGTAATATGAAACTTCAAGCAGGAGAGGGGATCATGTTCAAAGGGGCATTCGGAATCCGGGATGGAGTATAACTTTGGGTTTAGGGCTTTTCAGAGGTCTATTTCAACTGAGGTGCAGAGGGCTGGGAAGTTGAGATTGCAAGTGTCGCTTGTCGGGCTCAATGTCCTTGAGGATCGCCGTTCGCTGTCGGGGTGTTAGTCATACTTGTAGGCAGGGTCGCTGCGCGTTTCTGTTGGCTCAGGGGTGCTATACTGGCCCTACCAATCCAATCCTGAGGCCCAAGTGCCTGGAGCCAGGGTTTAGGGTTGTAGACCCTAAACCCTAAACCTTTAGATGCTGCAGACTGCCGCCCACTGGAAAAAGAGTTTTTTTTTTAACAAACTACAGGTTTAGGAGCCCATTGGGCTCCCCCACCCTTTCCTGGCCCTGCTGCTCCATGAGTTAAGCCGCAGAGGTTTGCAAGTTATCGGTCCGTCCTGGCCTTCGGCACCATGTTTACGATCGCACGGGCCTTACCAGGGTTTAGGGTTTAGAACTACTGATGAATTAGCCCCGTCCTTTGCAGGAGAGATCGTGCAATTCGGGTCCTTAAATGTGGTTTACTACGCGGGGGCCTACACTGAGTCTTAGATGTCAGGGTAAAGGTTGTTGGCATGCCCTTGTCTTGGGCACAGGAAAGTTCCAAGAGCCATTACGTGGGGACATAAGCTGCTGAGTTTACTGCCCTGCACTCTGCAATCCCCGTGTCTATACATATATATATATATATGTGTGTGTGTTTCTACGAATATTTGCATGTAATACATGTATACACACACACAAAGACACTTGTGCATGTTTATGTAGATCAAGCACCTTGCCCTAAACGCTTGGACAGCATGTTGCCTGTTTGCATACTTGGTAGTGGTGCAGATTATGGTTTTTGTTCAGCTTACGGTGCCCTCATCGCACGTCCTAAACCTGAAACCCGGAACACGTAACCCTAAACCCTTGAACTCTTAACCCCAAGCTGCGTTCTGCCAGAGGTGTCCTAGAATGGACCGACAGCGTCCACGATTAAATGTTGAGGGAGTCCTGCCGTTTTCGCGTAGTTGCCCTTAGACCAGCTTACCTTACTAGAGACCTTGTGGTAACTCCTGGTCCTGTAACACGTTTTAGGTTACATCATCCGCTATAGAATTGGAAGTTCAATCGTTTGGGGGTTTATGAACTCAGCAGCTAAGCTTAGAATGACATCACCTTTTTTCGGGAACGTATGATAACTTTTGTAGAAGTCATTGTCAACACATAGAAAGACCTCATAGTTTGCTCTTTCTCTGGCTTTGTATGGAAGCCGGCGATGGTACAGAACAGCGGCACTCGAGAATTGAAGGTCTACTACACTAAGATGTAGCCTTAAGCTGTCGTGTTTCATGCGGAAGTAGGTGCTGACACGCCACCACGGTAAAACCAGTTTGCAAAGGTTTGCCGCAGGGTCGGGTTAACGAGCGCTTCTCAGATCAAGTGCTACGCATCGCAAAAGCTAGGACGCTTGCTGCCGCTGCTAGCTGCCCTGCGCCATTGTCATCAACAACGTCGCATGTCACCGCTCCAGCGAGACGATTGTCTGCAGAGCTGCCAACAAAGATGCCAAGTACGCCAATGACGCCGACAGTGATTGCAGGAACTCCGATACCGCTGTCTCCCCCACCGAAGAAGCGTTCGGCCATGACGCCGGCAACTTCATCGACTAACCGTATCGCCCATGCCTTAAACGAAGGTCCAAGCCAAACCAGACCTTCAAGGGCCAAACGGTGGAAGTACCAATGTAGTAGGTAATCCGAACCCCAATCCCAATAAACCTTGCATGCTACACCATGGCCCCATAAACCCGTAAACCGCCACGATCATTAACACTAACGTCCCTTGACCCTTGCTGTCTTATCCTCGGTTACATTTGGGTGGTTGTCAAAATTAGGGTTCCTTTTTGGGTCCTTAATATAATACGGCACCTGATATTTAGTATACCCCAAAGGGGACCATTAATTTTGACAACTACCCATTTGAATTCAAGCTTCTCGACTCCGGGGCTCCGGGCTGAAGCGCCATGGGTGTTCTATCTCATCTTCCTCACTTAGCATATAGACTTTAGACGCCGCAGGGGTGCAAGGTTTAGGATTTGGGGTCAGGGCTTTGGGTTTAGAGTTTGGGGTTTCGAAAGCGTGTGGGCATGTGTACTGTATATGTCTTTTTATATACCCTAAACCCTAGACCCTAAGCCCTACACCATGAACCCTAAATAGTATATCCTAACAAGTCATGACTCTGCTCTGGCGCAGGTAAACGTAACATGCGCGTGTATGTTTGCGCGCCTCGCCTCTATCCCATAGGTCCAAGTATCAGTTTAGTATCTACGTTCGGGCTCCCAATATCTCCTAAGAGCTTACCACCCTTTGAGTATCCTCAAGATACTAGCATATGTTCAGCTCCGGGATTCGATCGGCTTGCGTAGCCTAGCTGAGGAGTGTTCAGACACATCTTCGGGGTACGGGTGAGGACTAGGTCGTATTCAAAGAGCATGCCTGTGATGATGGGTGATTACAGGAATGATGAGAAGGAGCGACGAATTGTCACTTACCCATAAGCCATAATTAATACTTTCTTGAAAACTACGCCCTGAACCCGCAAGAACTTTTGTAGTTTTCATTCTATGGTTTCCGCAAAACCAGTCCTCAAGGCATGTTTGCGCGAGCAAGCTTCGAAGGTCATCTCGCGCATCTTTTTCCCCCACGCACCACCCAAGCTGTGGAGGTGCCTTGCTTTTCTCATTCCGAGTATATGGAACTGTTACGTTCTTCGTGGGATCATGGGGTGTAGATTGCTTGCATCCATTTGCTTGAAGTCTACAGGGAACTCCAGAAAGTTGGAATATGGTTTCATGGTAGGATCCCCTATAATTTACCTTAAAGGGGTTACGATAATGATATTCCAACTTTCTGGCTTCTACTGTAGTGTGTCTCAAAGCGTCAGGGCCGTCAGGGTCTGCGCTGAAGACTTGAATCGTAGGGGCGCTAAACCCCGAAACCCTAAACCGTCTGCCCGTCTGCGACGAAAGAGGGACCACAGCACTAAAAGAAACTTACCATTGCTTAGTAGGGAATGGAAGATTGGTAGTAATAGTAATTAAAATTGTACCCCATTCCTCCATTCCTTACGGTAAGGAAAAAGAACAATAAACCCTTGACCTTTCAGCTTTATCCCCGAAGTCTTGACGTGTGCATCCTATGCCAGGCCCCTAAGTCGTGCTCTTCTACGTTGTGCCCGGGCATATCCTGATCCTAAACCGAAAATCGCTATGTTCTTGCCCCAGATTTATCATGCATCCTGCACCCTTGTAGTTGTCCTTACCCCGTTCTGATGATCAAGTCGAGCTGTTTTGCATCCGGTCTCTAGGGTACTATACATGCGTGTCCCAACCACAGCTCAGATATGCTGGTTTACATCCTTGCACCATACCCTTGGCGGCCACATCGGAGCAGGTTCCTCCAAATCTACAACATCGTCACGATCACCCTCAAGATGTCTGCCTGGCTGTTGTTCTTCGCAAACTTGCCCGTGCCGATCATCCATAGCTTGCCCCAACGCCTGTGCATCCAGATTTTTTGCGAAGACTATGATCAGGACTTACATAAGGTGCACTAGCTCAGTTCTTTTGGGAGTGTTAATTGCACTAGTTACTAAGAACAACTCCAAGTATGTTCCTGGGCGAGAACAGAGGAAACCGGGTTACATTTAGGGTGTGGGCTGTAGGCTGTAGGATGGAGCGGGTATGGCTAGGAAAGGGCTTGACGAACTAGGGATTAACGTCAACAGTTTCGGCTTAGGGGTTTAATCCGGGTTGGGGTTGAAATACTGTCAACAGTGTGTTTCACGGAATGAGCTTCCCTGCGTCTGAGTGGACATGGCTTCCATGGGAGTTTGATATAATGGGGTGTCTGTGCGGCTGCCAGTGGATCTGTAAGGGCCACTATGCTTTCGGCGCTAGGGCATTCTTTCCTTTCCACCCTTGCTCCAGAGTGAAAGCCTCACCCTGAAAGCCGTGACTGTGGAGTGTGCCCTGTTGGCTCCATGAGTTTATGTGTTTGTTGGTTGTCTAGGGGCCGGACATGCCTCAGAGCACCCAAAGCATTTGAAGCAGGCAGATAAAGTATGTAAAGTGAAGCAGCAGCCTGAAAGGTGAATTAGCCTCCTTCCCCTATTATAAAATGTTTGTTTGCAAACTGGCAGCATGATGTCATCATATGTCCATTGCTTTCGTGAGGACGTGTTTTCATGAGCTCCCTGAGAAGTCTTCTACTTGCATGGCACTCTAGGAACACAAGCAAGGGCCTCAATCGCATAAGCCCTGTAACTTTGAAAGCCTGGGTTCTTGTAGCCATTTTTGAGATAGCCCAATACCCCATCATTCAGGAAGATAGCTTAAATCATAAGATGATGCCCGTCATAGTTTAAGGTATATTCCCTTTAAAGGTATTGGGCTCTCTGGATCTTGGCAATCATGCGTCAATGACCATGCAATCGTCATGGCCATCCTCGATGATGCAGACGAGCAGAGGCCTTGCAAGTGCGAGCCGAAGGTTTCGGGCGGTTTAGAGTTTAGGGTTTGAGGTTTAGGGTTTAGGGTGACGGTTTAGGGTTTAGGGTTTAGGGTTTAGGGTTTAGGGTTTAGGGTTTATAGGGTTTAGTAAGGGGTTTAGGGCCAGAAGGTTTCGAGTCGTCATGCAGGTGTCAATCCCAAGATGCCGGGATTAAAGATAGCGGCTACGTAGGTGCTCACTCACCATCTGAAGTTGCTGAGTACTTGTACCTAGCATCCGTTGCAGCTCCTGTTTTTGGACAAACAGTTTTACAGCTAGGATCCTATGATATAGTTAACCTAAGAAGAACGTAATGGAGACTACGTACAGGCAATCATACATCAAACCCCAAGTAATCTAGTATCCCTATGTTCGTTAAGCCCTTACAGAGCCCTTACAGTACAGAGCCCTTTGAACTTGATTGGCCCTGCCTTTGGAAACTCGAAAGTCAAGCCGGGAGGGTCCTTGCCGATGAGTGAGCCCAGGATGAAAAACCTCGACGACATGTCGGGTGAGCCTTCTCATCGTTTATGGCTAAGGGGTCTAGGTCCCTGGTGGTGTTCTCCTGGAGCTATGTGCATATTTGTCATTGCATCTCCAGACAAGGTCAGTTTGTGGATGGCCAGAAAGCCCAGAAGCTACTGTAGAGTTGGTCATTCAAAGGAACCCTACTGTCCTCAGATAGCCAGTGGGACAACTTTAAACTTTAAACCTTTTTGGCTTACATATTCGGTCTATCTTAGAAAGTGAACTGTTTTGGCTTGGGCCCGGTAGTTCAGGAAGAGAGCGTCGGACAGCGGAAGCAAAGGACTTCCTACAACAGGGGCTTCCACAATTGTAAGGTTGTCCGCCCATTATTAAAGGGTTTTCTATGGATTTTAGGATATGATATTCTATTGGTGTTACAGGATGTGATAGTGTGCGCATACAATCAATACTCGGGGGGGGGGGTCAAATTTTGGAGGTCCCTGCACCCGCACCAAGACGCAGACGAGCCGACAAACACCGCCTGATCGCTTCAGGCAGCCTGCTTCTATGAGTGTTTCGGGTTTAAGTGGGTCTTAAGGCTTCTGGTTTATACGTTTAGTAATTCGTATTATAGCGCTTAACGTTTATGGGGCTTTGTAGGAGTTGGTATTCTGCGGATCCCGGCTCAGCTTATTGCCAATCTTCAGCAGTCAGCTGAAGTAGTACCTGGTCCAGATGGAATGCTGGTGTTCACGAGTGCCCTTGAAGTGTAGGTTAACCTGTCAGAGCCCAAACCGTCTGTTTGACGTTGCAACTGGTGGCAATAGAAAGGGTTACTATCGCAGTACAGTGTACTGGCGAGTCTGGCATAAAGATTGCGGCATGCCGTCGCGGGGTTCCATGTTGCAACAGCCTTCATGCTCGAAACATCACAGTCGCTAGTATATACTTGTGCCTTAGAGTCTAGCCTTAGACACTAGCAAAACTTCCTCCTAGAAGGCCAAGAAAACCTAAATCCAAAGTAAATCCTAAACCCTAAACCCTCAACCCTAAACCCTAACTATCTCCTCCTTCTTCGGTGCACGGAGCCTTGCAGAGCACCCTCAAGTGCAGGGAGACTACTCAGGCTCCCTTTATTTCGGATCCCAAACTGCAAACTCTAATTCCAAGCAGAGGGTTTAAGATTTAGGGCTGCAAGGTGTAGGGCCCAACAATTTTTAGGGTTTAGGGCTTAGTGCTGTAGGGCTCAATTCATGGTTTCAGGGTTTAGGGCTATTAGGGCCTAAGGGTTCAAGGGTTTAGGGCTCAAGGGTTTCATGCTTTAGGTTTTAAGCGTTTAGGATTAAAGAGTGTTAGGGTTTAGGGCTTACAGTAGAAGCCAGAAAGTTGGAATATCATTATCGTAACCCCTTTAAGGTAAATTAGAGGGGATCCTACCATTAATCCATATTCCAACTTTCTGGAGTTCCCTTTAGGGTTTGGGGTGTAGCGTACAATCTGAGCTTCTGGATATGCCCAAGCTCATGCTGAGGCCTCAACCCCAAGCCTGTAAGTAAACCAAAGATGCTAAAGTTGCTAATATAGGGGCGTAAATACTTACCAATACAAGTTTTCGGGTTCCTTGTTATTGCAAATATAATAAAATGAAGCCCCCAAAACCCCATTTTGCTTACTAAGGCCCCATATTATTATGAGTTTTGTTCGTGGCTCTGCCTTGACTTGAGTCTCGGGAAAGCTGGAGAACAGCTTGAAACTCAACCCTACACCTCCTAGAGTGAAGGCCAACCCCTTGTAGGAACCCCCGTGCTCAGCCATACATCATGAGTATGCTTACTCCGTAAAGTTAAATTCTTTAAGGTGATTATACCAAAAGATTCACCGCATGGCGATTCTAATGTCTAAGGCCCCTATAAATTAGGCCGATTTTAATGTCTAAGGCCTAGGCCTAACTGAGGCCGTCTGGCTGCGCTTGCCGCAGTCCCTGCTCAGACGACATGCCGCCTCTGCCGCTGAGTTCGACTCAGGGTTCCATAGATCGGAATTACTTGGAGGATCAGGGGACTTAGCAAGTAGGGTTATAAGTCCCTTAATTGGGGTTATTAGTTGCCTTGTTCATAACCCTAGTTACTAAGTCCCATGATCCTTTAAGTAGGGGCTCTTTTGTGATTAGGGTGTTGGGATTCTGGGTTTGGGCATTATAGGGTCTGGCCTGCGAGGGCTTAGGTCTAGGGTTTGCAGGCGATTTTCTGTCAAGTTTCAGTCCCAGATCCCTCAGCCTAGTTCGGAATTGATACCTTTAAAACAGTAGAAGGAGTCGATGGCTTCCATTTCTACAGTAAGCCCCCAGAAAGTTGGAAACCTGGTTAAGGACAAACAGTGCTGGGATTCCCGATACTATATACGTTACTCTTAAGTCTTAAGGATTGGGGCTTCTGAGTTTCCAACTTTTGGGCTTCTCCTACAATCAATCTGAAGAGACGAGTATGTTTGTGTCCACTCTCTTTGACTGTATTCTTGTTCGTCTTTATACCGGGTGGTACCTTATCCCCAAAGAACCTACTTAAGGAAGCCATAATAATAAAAAGCCCTAACACGGTAGGTTATTTGGGGTCCAGGTAGGGTCCAGTGAGTCTTTGTGGTGGGCTCGTCTTAATCACAAGCCTGACCTTCCCCATGCAAACGGGCCGACTCTGTGCGCTCCACCCCCTTCCCCAAGGGTCCAAAGGAACCAAAAACCAGGTACTTGGACTTAGGCTAATAGTTATGTAGGTTATCACTTTGGGAGTATATGATAGCTAAGGGGTACTTGGAGCCTTAGGGCTTGCTCTTTCCTGAAACCCTGGTTGCCGTTCCGATGTCAACGTAAACGGGTTTAGGTGCAAATGCGTCGTGGACCCTAGCTATTGTGGAACTATATATATAGGAACCCGACACAAGCAACCGTACGCTACGGTAGTCTAGATATAGACGTCTACATTCTCCCTAAACACTATGAGTGCTAATTTGGGGCGGGTGTTAACGATTAGAGTACTGCTTTGGGGTGTATTGCACTATAGTCCATAATGAGGATCCCCGAAATAGCATACTGGTTATGAATGTAATAAGAAATCCCAAACTAGTAATGGTAATTATTTAGGCCCCTACATTGATATGGGGAGCATAATATAGTTACCTATACTATTTGGGTGGCTCCTTATCATATTTACAGTCTAATGGGCCCCAAAACCCTTTTGTGATTATTAAGGCCCGTACACAATAGTACGCTTATATATACATCTATACATGTCCCTTAGAGTAACCCTTTAAAGGAAACCCTATTCTAATTTATTACAATTACAATTACCTATCAACCCTGCTAGGAGGGCTAAACCCTAAACCCTAAAGAGGGCCCAGATCAGAGCCACTCCAAGGCCTTCGAAGACCGCCCGCGAGAGCCTGCAAGCACTGTGCAGGACCGCCGCGTTACGTCCAGAGAAGGGACGATAGGGTTAAGGTCTCGCTGGAGGATCAGGGCTTAAAGGGTTTAGGGTGTAGGGGTTTAGGATTTTGGCTAGATTATAGGGTTTGAGGTTTAGGTTCAGGGTTTGAGTATGTATTTACGGATTCAGGATCAGGCCCTTCAGGTGTCACAATGTTGGGCTTTCTGTACTTTACCATGTTCTGGGATTGGACTTTACTTGTAGTCTCCGTTGTAGTTCCTGTTTTGGGTTACCTTATATGATTGTGAATATACTCATAAGCCAAAAAACGAACTAGAATGGAGACTGTAGGTAGGTCGCAAAGATTTCGGTGGGGTTCCTGGTAAAACCCTAAAACCTACTGTAAACCCGACACCTGGAAGCCTTGCATTACACATAGACAAAGCTTTGTCTAGCTAGAAGTCGAATATGATCATGAATTGGGCGGATAGCCGGATAGTCGAGGTTGTTGTGCGCGACCACAAGGGTTCCCTAAAGTGTTCTGTAAATGATGGTGAGGGTTACTATAAGGGCTAGCGTAGGTGCCACGATGTTTTTTTAACAAGTGGGCTTTCGGGTAGTATGGTGCACTGTACTTTGCCATACCGAAACCGAAGCAACAGTTGTCAAGTTGGCCAGTGACAAACCTCAATTCGAAGCTGATAAGATCTTTCAGGAGTTGCTACAGCGGTCGTGATCGAGCTGAGTACAGCGATTACTTCGGTTCTTTGATTAGACTTGTCATGAAAATACCCGAAAGCCAGATCTTATCTACAACGGCCGCTATACTAAACTTAACCCCTCTAGCAGCCCTTACATAACCCTCCTTGAACCCTGCAAAGAACCCTCACAAAGCCACTGTTCTCGTTAAACTTGGCGACATACGTTTGCAGAGGATTCAACTGACAACATGTAAACAGAAGGATGCGATGTTACGGCAAGAGCGAGAGACATGGTTGAGGACTTGAGGACCCCGAAACCCTTGCCCCCCCCCCGAACCCTGGGGTTTAGGGTTTAGGGGTTTAGGGTTTAGGGATTAGGGTGTAAGGTTTAGGGTCCTGAACTCAAGTCCCAAACTCGAAACCAAGTCCAGGAACTTGCAGCATTGCAGCCGAAAGATGCGGCCGCTGTTGCAGCAGCTGGCCAGGCGAGAGTTGGGTAGAGGGCCTTAAGCTAAGAGCTTTTAGGTTTAAGGGTTTCTAGGGCAGTAGAGTTTAGGTGTTAAGGCCTTTTTCGAGGATTTCAGGGTTGAGGGTCAGGGTTCTGGGTTTCACAGTTTACGGTTTCGGGTCACTTTGACAAGCTAAGGCTTCTTATGGTTGTTGATCAGTGATCTTCAACGATACGCTTCTCCGCCAGACCTCCATACTCGCATGATACCGTACGTTTAGCTTCAAACTATATATATATATATATATACTCGCTCACGCGGTGGATAGATACAGCACATGTAAAGACAGATCAAAGGATCGATGCACCATGAGCCAGGGAAACCATCGTTTCATCCATCTTTGCAAAGTTTGCCCGCAAGCTTTTCTCCCACCAGAGCTTCTAGAGCACGATCTCACGCCTCAGATCCTGAAGCCTGACGCCTCAAGCTTGAGACCGACATGTTAAACCCTACTTAACCTCGGCCTTCCCTCAACCCTGAAAGCCGTAAAGTCCAAAAACCCGTAATGTAGGAACCTGATTAAGAAACCCTGGGCCTTTATTAGGGTTCCTGATATGAACCCTACTATTGTGGGGTTATAGGTTTCTCAGTCAGGTTTCTACATTAAATCCTAAAGCCTTGAAAACCTTAACCCACCTTGTCGCGCCCCGACTCGGGAGGCATGCCTGGAGAAGGCGAGAAGCTGCTTTGGGGCGCATCCAGATGTCGGGATCAGATATCCTAGACTCCCAGACCTTCCAAATTCTTTTCTGTTACGGGATATACCTTAGTGGGATCCCTCTTATGGTTTCAGGTATATTCCTTAATTAAGGGATGTTGGAAGGTCTGGGATTATGGGGGCTTAGATGATTAGATATTAAGGGTGCGCTAATGCGAAAGCCTGATTGCCACTGCTATCCCTTCGGACTCTTTTTTCTATGCTTATACTTTCTCATTAAGTTTATGATACAACATACCTCCAAGTCCTATTCCAATTCCTCAAGCCCCTGTAGTCAGTTTCCTCGGTTTGCGAAGGTCCACCAGCTCAGCGCCCGAGACCTGGTCAACATCGTGCGGTCGCCTGCAGATCCTGCCTCCTGCCTGCATTCCGCAAGCCTCAGCACATTGTGTGTGTGTGTGTGTGCGTACATATATATAGAGAGGAGAGAGAGAGAGAGAGAGAGAGAGAGAGAGAGAGAGAGAGAGAGAGAGAGAGAGAGAGAGAGAGAGAGAGAGAGAGAGAGAGAGAGAGAGCGAGAGAGAGCGAGAGAGAGAGAGAGAGAAGAGAGAGAGAGCGAGAGAGAGAGAGAGAGAGAGAGAGAGAGAGAGAGAGAGAGAGAGAGAGAGAGAGAGAGAGAGAGAGACAGAGAGAGAGAGAGAGAGCGAGCGAGCGAGAGAGGGAGAGAGGGAGAGAGGGAGAGAGGGAGAGAGGGAGAGAGGGACTGTGTGTGTGTGTGTGTGAGTGTGTGTTTGTGTATGTGCGTGTGTGCGCGTTTTGGTTTTCGTCTGTCCATTAGCCTCGATATGTGAGTCGTTAGGGAGTACTTGAAGCTGAAACTAGTTGAAGGTAGCAAACAAGACGAATTTAAAGCAAGATGAGCAAGAACCCAGCAGACAGAGGGATTACAGGAGTTGGGATCAGGGTTTGGGATTCAGGACCTGGAAGATCTCAAGATTGATGACTCGTGTTCCAGATGTTGTCTGCCTTATGTGCATAGCGAGATATCCTAAACCCCAAATCCTAAGCCGCGCTTCTTCAGTTAATTCCATCTTCTGGAAGCGTGTTGACATTTTCATCCGGGCTTGCGAGGAGGTTGAACCCTTCTTGCCGAAGACGGCAGCTTCAGGACTACTCCTTCTAGATTCTACTTAGAGGATCATGGGACTTAGTAAGTAGGATATAATTGGGGTTGTAAGTCCCCTAAGTGGGGTTATCCTAATTATAACCTACTTATATCCTAACTTATTAAGTCCCATGAGCCTTCAAGTAGAGACCCAAGAAGCCGGTAATTAAGTCTAATATAGGGGCCTAAATAATTATCAATACTATTTGTTGGGGGTTCCTTTTTATATTTAGAGTATACTATACCCCCAAAGCGCTATTCCAATCACTAAAGCCCTCATATTACGCTGCCCTACACTGCACACCTTGAATGCCCTAAACCCTACTCCTTCAATGTGCCCTTGTCTATCAGAGTTTCGATGCCGAACCATTTTCTTTCCGGCAGACGACCGTGTCGTTAGGTATTCCCCTTGCTTGGGTGCCTGCTCATGTCATTCAGTAATGTAGGTTCCAGGCCCTCGATTCTTCACCTCCTTGTCATTAAGACTAGGATGATTATTCCTATCCCTATGCAGTGCCTACACTATATGGTGCTACCGTGGTGGTGGGTGAAGACGAGAAGCCTCAGTGCTCAAGTTCTTGCACTTTGCTCAGTTTGGTGACGCTTAGTGGTTCTACTGCAGTTCCGTTATGTTCCGTTTTTTCAACATTAGTGTAGCTGGCCCAGTCATGCCTATACGTTATATACATGTTCATAGTGCACGATAACTCAGATATCCCACAAGTATTCAACACCACCAGCAAAACCCTCAACCGTGAACCCTGACCTTATGCACAAACCCTAAACCCCAATTGTTAAATCCGAAACCCCAAACCCTTAAACCCTAAGCCCCTAAACCCTGAACCCTAAGCCCCTAAACCCCTAAACCCTAAACCCCTAAACCCTTAAACCCTAAATTCTTAAGCCTGGAGCCGGCCCTAGTTCCGGGTTTGAAGATTCAGGCTCTTCTGCACCGGCCATCGATGGCGGCCACTGCGCAAAAGCCCATACTGCTTCTGAAGTCGCAGGCGAGGACGTCCACTTGGGTTAAGGCTTTAGGATGGTGTAGGATGTATGGTTTGGGATTGTAACTATGGTATAGGGTTTATGGTTTAGGGTTAGAGCTAGTGCATAGGGTTTACAGTGTTTAGGATTTAGGGTTCAGGATTTGGGGATGTTGGTATACAGTAAACCCCATAAAGTTGGAAACCGGATTAAGGCCAAATAGTGCTGGGATTCCCTATACATTACTCTTAAGGATCGAGGCTATTGGGTTTCCAACTTTTTGGGCTTCTACTGTAGAAGGTTTGAGGGTTTTTAACGCTTGGGTTCCGGAGTCGGTGACGGTTGAGGCTCCGGGATTTACATTTGGGTGGTTGTCAATATTAGGGTTTCTCTTTGGGTCCTTATTATCATACGGCACCTAATATTTAGGGTACCCAAAGAGGGATACAGGATTAGGATCCCCAACCCTTAAACACTATAAGCTCCACACACCAAACAGCGTGCACCCGTCCCCCTGCCGAACCTCTTCTCCGCTCAGGATTGTCAGGGATCAGCGAACATGGTGCTACTCGGATAGCACTCCAGCTTTGATGTTTGAACCGGTCTTGCCGTGATCAGTATTTCCCAAACACCACGTCAGTGGCTCTTTCCAACCATGGCAGTTTAAAAGTGGGCGGGCAGTTGTCTATATCCGGCCTTGATGCTCTGCCAACATTTACAACGCACTGTGTGGCTTGGGTCCAAGCCCATACATGTCATCTTCGAGCAATGCCAGCCGTCGTATGCGATTGGTGGTCTTGGTGTTGCGATTCTCGTGGCCGCTACAAGTTTTTCATAGGTTGGGTACTGCCCCCACTCAATAACAGTTGGATAATATTCATAATATAGATATAGTAGGACCTTAATAGTAGCCCCATTACAGACTGTTACTGTATGGGGGGCAGTACCCAATCCATAGGGTTGGAGGGGAGCAAACCGAAGGAGCAACAAAGACACCGACATACGGCGAGGCAGGGACGGGGGAGAGACAGAAGCCACAGCCACATCAGAACAAGTCCACCTACGTCTTACCTTTGGTTAGTAGGGAATGGAGGAATGGGGTACAATTATAACTACTATTACTACCTTCCATTCCCTACTAACCAAAGGTAAGGCGTGCATCGCCAGACGCATGGGAGATGAAGCAAGAGCCCCCCCCCAACGCTCTGGGGGAAGGGCCAATCCGCAACCTACCGGAAGAGCCTGGAAGAGGTCATAGCATGCCTCGCTGCATTTGGACATGCAGTCTTCCGTTTCAACTTTAGGTAGCTTTTCGAGTTGGCTTCAGGGAACGCATTGTGAGAGCAGAGATTTAGATAGACCAGGTGCAGGGTTACTAGCGTAGGATGGTTCGCAGATGAGTGCTTCTCTGAATTAGGGTCCCCTTTTAGGGTCGTTTATTGAGGGTGTTGTATTATTATTATTATTGTTATTATTATTGCTTTTATTATTATTATTATTCTTATGTGTTTTTTGTTTTTTGGGGGGAGGCGAGAAAGGGACCCGAATTGAGAGAACTACCCAACTGGGCTCTTCCGGGTCCAGCCTCAGAGTCCTTCGAAGTTTTGGCACGGCTGAATCTCTCGAGGCATCGGTTATTGTACATATTCGCTTATTTCTTAACAAAGAGGTCTTTTCATCTTTTCATAAATTCTGCTTCCCTTATTTCTGGACGTAGAGCCCTAATTATAAGTACTATTTGGGACATGTTGAAATCCACACCTAGCCCAGGTTGGGATATGCTTCTCCAAGCTGCGCTGAGGATGCATGGACGCAGGCTTCTCAGTCATGTGACGGCTCAGCTATGCTCAGCTTCTGCTTGTGGCAAAGGCCCCCGATGCGCATCCCTAACCTTTACAATCTAGGGGCCTCAATAGATAGAGTAGGGTTTCAGGGTATATTATACCATAACTATAAAAAAAGAAACCCCCCCCCACAAGAAAGAAAAGTATGAGTAATTATTTGCTAAGGCACCTATGATAACCCCCCATAAAGGCTCCGCGCCGGTATGTCAAGCTCAACAGCCTCGAGACAGGAGTCGCATAAACTCTAACCAAGAGTCCAGGGTCCGTACCCCGAGAGCCCAATACCCCTTAGTTAAGGAATATACCTTAAACTATAAGGGGATTCATATTATGATTTAAGCTATATTCCCGAATTAAGGGGTATTGGGCTCTCGTGTATACACTCAACTATGGAATTACTGTGGGTCCCCAAAACCATAATAGGGATGGTCTTTTGGGACTTAACTCCATAATCGTTCTGAACAGGGCTTACCGTTATGATTAACCACCTATAGTCTCCATTGTAGTTCCTTGTTCTGTTTAACCACTTTCAATCGCAAGAACAAAAGGTAACCCCCCAAAAAAGGAACTACAATGGAGACTGTAGGTACAGTAAAATCCTGTGGGAGTTTCCGAAAATAGGGGACCCTAATCTAGTACCCTACATAATAGAATCCTTATCATAAGGACCCATATTATGAGGACCCAAAATAAGGTACCCCCTAATTTTCGGAGACTCCCATATATCTGTGGATCAGGCCTGCTTCTGCTCTCGCTATCGGGCTCGTCGTTCTTTCAATACCATGAGGTTCTGTAGTGTTTTATAAAACAGTGTTTTATAGTGTTTTATAAAACACTACTTCGTCATTTCAGAAGGTTTTTGCAAGGTTTCGGGGATAGGAGTTTCGGGCTTTGGGTAGCTGAACTCTAAACCCGAGGCTGGGTTTGGGGCGGTTGAGCTCTCGGGTTTCAACGGTTCCGAGCTTGGGCTTAGGGTACGGTTCGGGGTTTAGGGCTTTAGCCCGAAACCCGAAACCCTACAGGCAGGCTTAGGGTTCAGCATACCCTGGAGATCACAGGGTGATCGATTGCATGTCGTATAGGTGCCTTTTTGAATAGCAACCTCGGTGCCTTGGATTGACCCACCTTTTCAGAGTCCTGGATGCCCGTGCAAA
This sequence comes from Symbiodinium sp. CCMP2592, assembly GCA_905221615.1. Taxonomy (NCBI): domain Eukaryota; class Dinophyceae; order Suessiales; family Symbiodiniaceae; genus Symbiodinium; species Symbiodinium sp. CCMP2592. Next base: position 594,626 of record CAJNDT010002024.1, read on the forward strand.
GGTAAGGCCACGATTTTGTTGTAACCGTTTGAGCATTGATTTCCACCGCGCCCTCTGTGCGCCGAATGCCTAGAAATTGAAATGGCAATGCGTGAGGGTGATATCTTCGCGATTGCAGGACTCCGAGAAGGGGACCCCCCTCCCTACACTAAAATCCCATGATGTGGGGGCTGTCTTCGGGGTGTTTTACCATGGCAGTGCGGATATCATCATCTGACAACGACGATGGGAGAACCGGTCATTTGGGTTTGAAAGCCGAAATCCTTGCAACCGTAAATCCCAAATCCATTCTAGCACCCGTTGTAGTAACAGCTCTGCCATAGAGCTTATGGTCTATGGTAAGCCCTGTAATGGTCCTTGTAGTAACTTACTCGCCCCCTGAAGATTTCTTTGTGCGGAAGGCTCTGGCAAGCTGCCACAAGGATATCCATGAAGATGACATCGAGAGGTTTGAGGCACCTCCTTTGGGTTGAAGCTTCAAGTGCTTCGGTTGATGATATAAATCCTGCATTACCCATAATAAGGAATATACCATAATTCCCATAGTTTAGGGTCCTTAAGGTAATGCAGGATTTATATCATCAACCGTTCAGCCGGTATAGCAGCCTGAATACTTACAAATACTGTTTCGTAGGGGTCCTTGATTTATGTAGATATACTGTTAAAATGAATTTTCAAAATCCTATTCTACATCTTAAGGCCTTTATAGAACCCTTATAGATCCCTTTAAAGGAGCCCTTATAGAACCCTTATAGATCCCTTTAAACTGCATATTGTGGCTTTCAGGGCTTGTGGGGTCAGTTTAAGCTTGGACTGAGGGGCCTGAAGCCCCACAGGGGCGCAAAGCATGAGATGTGAAATGGGTGCCACAAGGCTACCCTGAGGCCTCAAAGTAGTTCCTTTTTGGGGTTCGTATATAGAATCCTATAAGGTACTCCCAAAAAGGAACTACTTTGGGGCCTATGGGTATGTAGATGTATAGATGTGTATATGTGCTGGCTGGCCAGTAGTACCCTTATTTCCTTTTTGTAGTCCTGGGTTCCTGATAAAGTTACCCAATACCAAAAGGGAGCCCTTTTTATTCCTAAGTTACTGGGAATCCTAGTGTGTGAGTGAGGATTTCAAGGTGCAGGTCATGTGCGGTTTTTGATCCGCCGTCGTGTGCATGTTTTGGGCCTTCCGCTGCTTCTCATCTGTGGGCAACTGAGGGTCCGACCGACGCCTAATACAGGGGCCTAGACGACTACCAATACTCTTTGCCATCGTTGGGTAACATTTTTTTTATTTCTATGGGTACCTAAACCCAATAAGGAATAAAAGCTCAAGTTTTTAGTCCTATCCCAACCATGAACTAGTACGACTGCGGGGTTCCTGAATATGGTTATAGTATGATGTACCCCCAAACCACATTCCAATTATTAAGGCCCCTATGTTATTCATTCGAGCCGGATTGGATTTATGGTTTGGTTAACCAAAATCTCTATTATAGGGTCCTAACCCTAAAACTGGCTAACCAAAAAAAGGAACTACAATGGAGACTCTAGGTATTCCTTAATTAAAGGGTTTTGGAGTCTCTGGGTTCGCCCAGCTCCGATCTGCTCCAGCGCGGGTCTTTGCCAACAGAGCTCGGATTCCAGGCGCGACCGGGGGGAGGGGGGGGGGGTGTGCGGCTTAAACCGGGTTTATTTGGAAGCTGGTGCTTGCACTCTAGATAGGGAAACAGTGACCTAAATCCCTTATATATAAACAAGAGCCAGCTTCCAAATAAACCCGGTTGGGGGTCCCGGGCGGGGACAGGGCCGGGAATTAAATAATTTAAATAATTTAAATCCTGGCCGGGGGGGTTCCCGGGGGCCCCGGGCCCCAGGATTTAAATAATTTAAATAATTTAAATCCTGGGGAAGGGCTCCGGATTTAAATTATTTAAATTATTTAATTCCCGGGGCCCTGGACCCCCGGGGACCCCTCCCCTTCAGGATTTAAATTATTTAAATTATTTAAATTATTTAAATTATTTAATTCCCGGCCCCATTTAAATAATTTAAATAATTTAAATAATTTAAATAATTTAAATAATTTAAATCCTGGCCGGGGGGGTTCCCGGGGGCCCCGGGCCCCAGGATTTAAATAATTTAAATAATTTAAATCCTGGGGAAGGGCTCCGGATTTAAATTATTTAAATTATTTAATTCCCGGGGCCCTGGACCCCCGGGGACCCCTCCCCTTCAGGATTTAAATTATTTAAATTATTTAAATTATTTAAATTATTTAATTCCCGGCACCATTTAAATAATTTAAATAATTTAAATAATTTAAATAATTTAAATCCTGGCCGGGGGGGTTCCCGGGGGCCCCGGGCCCCAGGATTTAAATAATTTAAATAATTTAAATCCTGGGGAAGGGCTCCGGATTTAAATTATTTAAATTATTTAATTCCCGGGGCCCTGGACCCCCGGGGACCCCTCCCCTTCAGGATTTAAATTATTTAAATTATTTAAATTATTTAATTCCCGGCCCCATTTAAATAATTTAAATAATTTAAATAATTTAAATAATTTAAATCCTGGCCGGGGGGGTTCCCGGGGGCCCCGGGCCCCAGGATTTAAATAATTTAAATAATTTAAATCCTGGGGAAGGGCTCCGGATTTAAATTATTTAAATTATTTAATTCCCGGGGCCCTGGACCCCCGGGGACCCCTCCCCTTCAGGATTTAAATTATTTAAATTATTTAAATTATTTAATTCCCGGCCTTATTTAAATAATTTTAAATAATTTAAATAATTTAAATCCTGGCCGGGGGGGTTCCCGGGGGCCCCGGGCCCCAGGATTTAAATAATTTAAATAATTTAAATCCTGGGGAAGGGCTCCGGATTTAAATTATTTAAATTATTTAATTCCCGGGGCCCTGGACCCCCGGGGACCCCTCCCCTTCAGGATTTAAATTATTTAAATTATTTAAATTATTTAAATTATTTAAATTATTTAATTCCCGGCCCCATTTAAATAATTTAAATAATTTAAATAATTTCAATAATTTAAATAATTTAAATCCTGGCCGGGGGGGCTCCCGGGGGCCCCGGACCCCAGGATTTAAATAATTTAAATAATTTAAATCCTGGCCGGGGCCCTCCCCCAGGATTTCAATTATTTATACTGTTTAAATGGGGCCGGGAATTAAATACCACCCCCCCCCACCTACCCTCCCTCACCCAGCCCTGCCACCCACCGACCCTCAGCGCCCACCCAGCGTCCCAACCCCCCCCCACCCACCCTTCCTCCCACTTCACACTCCCTCCACCTCCTGCCCACCCTACCTCCCAAACACCCTCCCACCACCCTCTCACCCACCACTTCAAGGGCTAGGGATCCCACACATCTGCGGGCAAAATCTGGCGGAAGTGATCCGCCACCGAGCAAAAAGCCTGTAAATACCGCATTAAACGAAGGGCCAGGGATTTCACACATCCGTTGGCAAAATCTGGCGGAAGTGAGCAGTCGGTACCTCCGCCAGATTTTGCCAACAGATGTGCGAAATCCCTGGCCCTTTGTTTAATGCGGTATTTACAGGCTTTTTGCTCGGTGGCGGATCACTTCCGCCAGATTTTGCCCGCAGATGTGTGAGATCCCTTGCCGTTGTTTTAACGCGGTATTTACAGGCTTTCTGCTCGGTCGCGGCTCGCAGGGATCAGGGGGACACCCCTTGCGCCCTGTGGTTTTCTGATCTGAGTTTTCACAAGACCTTAGGGGGACACCACTTGCGATCTATGATTTTGGGATCTGAGTTCTTACACAACCTTCCCTCCACCTCCTGCCCACCCTACCTCCCAAACACCCTCCCACCACCCTCTCACCCACCACTTCAAGGGCTAGGGATCCCACACATCTGCGGGCAAAATCTGGCGGAAGTGATCCGCCACCGAGCAAAAAGCCTGTAAATACCGCATTAAACGAAGGGCCAGGGATTTCACACATCCGTTGGCAAAATCTGGCGGAAGTGAGCAGTCGGTACCTCCGCCAGATTTTGCCAACAGATGTGCGAAATCCCTGGCCCTTTGTTTAATGCGGTATTTACAGGCTTTTTGCTCGGTGGCGGATCACTTCCGCCAGATTTTGCCCGCAGATGTGTGAGATCCCTTGCCGTTGTTTTAACGCGGTATTTACAGGCTTTCTGCTCGGTCGCGGCTCGCAGGGATTAGGGGGACACCCCTTGCGCTCTGTGGTTTTCTGATCTGAGTTTTCACAAGACCTTAGGGGGACACCACTTGCGATCTATGATTTTGGGATCTGAGTTCTTACACAACCTTCCCTCCACCTCCTGCCCACCCTACCTCCCAAACACCCTCCCACCACCCTCTCACCCACCACTTCAAGGGCTAGGGATCCCACACATCTGCGGGCAAAATCTGGCGGAAGTGATCCGCCACCGAGCAAAAAACCCGTAAATACCGCATTAAACAAAGGGCCAGGGATTTCGCACATCTGTTGGCAAAATCTGGCGGAAGTACCGACTGCTCACTTCCGCCAGATTTTGCCAACAGATGTGTGAAATCCCTGGCCCTTTGTTTAATGCGGTATTTACAAGCTTTTTGCTCGGTGGCGGATCACTTCCGCCAGATTTTGCCCGCAGATGTGTGGGGTCCCTGGCCGTTGTTTTAACGCGGTATTTACAGGCTTTCTGCTCGGTCGCGGCTCGCAGGGATTAGGAGGACACCCTTTGCGATTTGTGATTTTGGAACTTATTTGTTATAACAACCTTTAGGGGGACACCACTTGCGATCTGTGGTTTTCGGGTCTGAGTTGTCACAAAACCTTGGGGAGACACCCGTTGCGATCTGTGATTTCGGGATCTCCGTTCTTACAAAACCTTGGGGGGGACACCCCTTGCGATTTGTGGTGTTGGAATTCATTTGTTATAAAAAGCTTTAGGGAGACACCCCTTGCGATTTATTGTTTTGGAACTTGTTGTTTCAACGAACCCTTAGGGGGACACCCCTTGCGATCTGGGTTTTTGGGATCTGAGTCTGTACAAATCTTGGGGCGACACCCTTGTGATCTGTGATTTTATCTGTGTTTTTTGCAGAACTTCAAGGAAAAAATTTCTTGCCGACGCAGGGGTAGATGGAGCTCTCTTGTCTTTCGTGAAGTTGAAGGGGCCTGTCTGCTGTGCTGAGATGGACCTCTCTCCCGTCTCATTACATGGGAGGAAGCTCTCAATCATTTCTTGTGGAGGATGAAGTAGAAGACTTTTCTTTTTGGAAGCAAGGGGAGCCCTGGCTTCTCTTGCTAGGAGCGAAGTCTCTTCAATCTTCTTAAGATAAACGCGACTTACCAAGAGGTAAAGGCTCTCTCTGCTCAAATAAAGCTCTCGTCGCTTACCAAGAATAACTTGGAGTGAGCTCTCTTCCTGCTTCACAGCAGGGTAAGGTAGAGGGCTTGGGCTTCTCGTCTCGTTTTGAAGGCCACGGGGAGGACCGGCCATTCTCTTGTCAAGGATTGAAATTTGGAAAAGCTCTATCCTTCCTTCCTGATCGTACGCTCCCTTCCAAGTTTTTATCTCGAGGAGGAGATGTTCAGGAGCTGTCGCTGCTGACGAACAGAGAAAGAAGTTTTCTTCTTATCGCCAGAGAGGCAGTCGGAGCTCCCTTCTTTCTCGTGATGCGTTGTTCTTTTGCCACGAACAACCTTTGGGGACTGTTTTCTTGCTTTGGAGCATGAGGTCTTTTCTTTTGAAGGCTGGCGACTCAGGAAGGTATAAGAAATCTCCTCTAGGGAAATCTGCTCTTGCCAAGAATAACTAGGAATGAGAACGCTCTGTCCTCACCTCTTGAGAGATATCTCTCTTCTATCCTTTGGAGAGGAAGTGGTGGCAACATGGAGAAGTTAGAAGGGTTTCTTTCTTGATTCAGAGGGTGGGGAAGAGGGCTGCTCATGTCTTATTGAAGGCTGAGGGGAGGATCGGACTCTTCTTTTGTCGATTGAGAGAGCTCTGTCCTCACTTCTTGAGAGCTATCTCTGTTCTATCCCTTGAGGAGGAAGAGGGGACGACAAGGGGCTCCTCTCTCTTCTTGTCGACTAAGAGGCAGCCGCAGTTCTTTTTGAAACTGGAGATGCTTTGAGCCCTGTCTTCTTCGACTAGAAGCGAGCTCCCTTCGATTCTCTTCAGAGGAGATGGAGACCTACCAAGAGAGGGAGGCGCTCGCTGCTAGAAATCAGCCGAATGACTTGGAGGGACTCTCTCCGTGTTTTCGTTGAGGGTTGGGGGAATCCCTACCGTTTCTTCTTGAGCGTCAAGAAAATAACAGGATCTCTTTCCACTGCCAAGAGAGAAAGGAGGTATCTTCTTCTTGTGCGTATGCTGTTTTCCATCTTTTGAAAAGGTAAGGGAAGTAATCAGGATCTCTTTCCACTGCCAAGGGAGAAAGGAGGTTTCTTCTTCTTGTGCGTATGCTGTTCTCCATCTTTTGAAAAGGTAAAAGAAATGCTCAAGATCCAACCCCTTATGAAGAGAGAAAGGAGTTATCTTCTTTCCGACCGATGGGTAAACGGAGACCTCTGAATTCTCGTGAACTTGGAGGGGCCTGTCTGCTGGGCTGAGATGAAGCTCTCTTGCGTCTCATTACATGGGAGGAAGCTCTCAGTGATTTCTTGGGGAGGATGAGGTAGAAAATCATTCTTTTTGGAAGCTAGGGGAGCTCTGTCTTTGTTGCTAGGAGCGAGGTCTCTTCAATCTTCTTAAGACGAAAAGGCGACATACCAAGAGGTAAAAAGGCTCTCTGCTAGAAGGATGCTCTCTTCTGTTGCCACGAATATCCTGGAGCCTCTCTTCTTGTTTTGGAGCATGAGGTCATTTCCCTTTGAAGGCTGAGGGACGACCAGATGTCTCTGTTTGAAAATTGGGGGGAGCTCCACCCTTTCTTCTTGAGTTGGGGGGAGCTCCACCCTTTCTTCTTGAGTGTATGCTCTCTTCCATTTTTAAAACGGCGACGGAAATAATCAGGATCCCCTCCCCATATCAGGAAAGAAAGGAGATCTCTTCTTGCCGAAGGGTAAACGGTGCCCTCTTCTTTCTCATGAAATTGGAGCGGCCTGTTTGCTTTGTTGAGATGGCGCTTTCTTTTGTCCCATTAGTTTGGAGGAAGCTCTCAGTCTCTTCTTGTCGAGGATGAGGCAGAGGGTTTGTCTTTTTGAAAGCTAATTCAGAGCATGGGGTAGAGGGCTGCTCATGTCTTGTTGAAGGATGAGGGGAGGATCAGACTCTTCTTCTGAAGATTGAGCGAGCTCTGTCCTCACTTCTTGAAAGCTATCCCTCTTCTATCCCTTGAAGAGGCAGAGGGGACGACAAGGAGCTCCTCTCTCTTCTTGTCGACTAAGAGGCAGCCGCAGTTCTTTTTGAAACTGGAGATGCGTTGAGCCTTGTCTTCTTCGACTAGAAGCGAGCTCCCTTCAATTCTCTGCAGAGGAGATGGAGACCTACCAAGAGAGGGAGGAGCTCGCTGCTCGAAATCAGCTGAATGACTTGGAGGGACTCTCTCCGTGGTTTCGTTGAGGGGTGGGGGCATCTCCGCCCTTTCTTCTTGAGCGTATGCCCTTTTCCATCTTTTGAAAAGGTAAGGGAAGTAATCAGGATCTCTTTCCACTGCCAAGGGAGAAAGGAGGTTTCTTCTTCTTGTGCGTATGCTGTTCTCCATCTTTTGAAAAGGTAAAAGAAATGCGCAAGATCCAACCCCTTATGAAGAGAGAAAGGAGCTATCTTCTTTCCGACCGATGGGTAAACGGAGACCTTTGAATTCTCGTGAACTTGGAGAGGCCTGTCTGCTGGGCTGAGATGAAGCTCTCTTGCGTCTCATGACATGGGAGGAAGCTCTCAGTGATTTCTTGTGGAGGATGAGGTAGAAAATCATTCTTTTTGGAAGCTAGGGGAGCTCTGTCCTTTCTTGCTAGGAGCGAGGTCTCTTCAATCTTCTTAAAACGAAAAGGCGACATACCAAGTGGTAAGAAGGATGCTCTCTTCTGTTGCCACAAATCACCTGGGGACTCCCCTCTTGTTTTGGAGCATGAGGTCTTTTCATTTTAAATGCTGAGGGATGACCAGATGTCTCTACTTGAAAATTGGGGGAGCTCCACCCTTTCTTCTTGAGCGTCCTCCCCTTTTCAAGAAAGAAAGGAGGCCTGGGCTGGGCCGGGCTGGGTTGCGGCTTGGGCTGGGACTGGGCTGGGCGCGATGGCTTACTCCAGCTCGCCGGTACCAGTCAGCCTGCCTTCCTGGGAGAGTCTGTGATTACTCCAGAACCCGAGTGTGCCTGCCTTCCTGGGAGAGTCTATGACTACTCCAAAACCCGAGTGTCAGCTTCCAAATAAACCCTATTTAAGCCGGCCACGGGGGGGGGGGTTTGGCATGGTACTCTAGAGGCCATAACAAGTACCAATCTATTTTAGGGGGTTCCTTAGTATCGTTATAGAAAAACAAACCCCCAAATCCTATTCTAGTTCTTAAGGCCGCTTTGTTACTACTACCCTACAGTAGAGCTGTAGATGTCGAACCCTCGAATGCCCTGGCCCACAGAGTTTACCCAAACCCTGAAGCCCAAACCTATTTTCAAGCCTTAAGTGCCTGAAACCAAAATCAGATACTTGGAGGATCAGGGGACTTAGTAAGTATGTTTGTAAGTCCCCTAATTGGGGTTATAAGTACTTATAATTATATGTATAATTACCCCATTTATAACTCTAGTTACTAAGTCCCATGATCCTTTAAGTACCCAGACCGGGAGCCCTGAAACCTGCCCCATGGTGCAGGCAAAGACTTGGGCTGTGGTTGATGGCGGTTCATGTTGTGCTATGGTGCTTCAGAACTGCACCGTTCTTGGGAGTTCTTGGTAAAATGTCTGAATTGATATGTGTAAGTATAAATTACAGTGTCGATACCAATCCTCATCTGTAATGACTGCGCCGCAAGGTCAAGTGACATGCCTGCACATGTGGCTGTTGCTGTCACTGCTGCTGCCTCCCAACCCGAACTCTAAACCCTACACAACCTTGAACTCATGCACCCTCGAAGCGAAGCGCTACCCGCAAACGCGCCAGCCAAAGGGAAGACGCGGCTCGGGTTTGGGCTTACAGTAAAAACCAGAAAGTTGGAACATGGTTTAAGGATGATTAGTGCTGGGACTCCCTGTATTATACCTCAAGGGCGTGAGGAACATGATGTTCCAAGTTTATGGATTCTATATGGATTCTACTATAGAGCTTTAGCAATTTGGGTCTGGGGTTTACGGCTTGCGGTTTGGAGTGCACAGTAGGGTTCAGGGCTTCGGGGTTCAACGTTTACGAGAATACTGGGCCTCATCGTCTCGCAAGAGGTTCAGAAGCATGCACGAGGATCCTCATATGTACTAGGATGCCCAGTAGTACCCTTGTTCCCTTTTTGTAGTCCTAGGTTCCTTATAAAGGTACCCAATACCAAAAAGAGAGGCCTTTTTATTCTTAGGTTACTGGCTATCCTAGAAACCAGGTGAATGTCAACATTACTAGAATGAACAGTAGTATGTAAGATAGTCTGATAGTAACCAACTATTTTTCCTGTAGTGCTGGCAATACCTGCAAGAAAATCATTAGCAGCATTCACCATATGTATCTGATACAGTAACTATACTGGATTGTGGATATCAAATTATATCGAGCATAGGGACAGCACAAATGATGATGACAACGACCCTTGATATCGAGACAGTCGCAGACTGCGAGCCGTGATGATCAGCACAAGGAATTTAGCTTCGGTGGTTAGTCGCCTGCTAATAATTCAGGGCCCTACTACACCCACTCCAGCCCTAGATCTTCATGAAGAAACTCGACGGTTTAGGGTTTAGGGTTTAGGGTTTAGGGTTTAGGGTTCATGAGTCTTGGCAGCAGCATTAAGTAGCCGTGAAACACCTTCCGAAGGAGCCATGGTGACCAGGGAGGCGTCGCCGATGGCCACCCTTGCGGTGGAGGCTCAGGGTCGAGGTTTAGAGGCTATAATAACAGTAATAGTAATACTAGTAATAGTAATCATAGTAATAAGGTTCCAATAGTAATAATAATAGTAATAGTAATAGTAATAGTAATAGGAATCATAGTAACAATAGTAATAATAGTTTTGTTTAGTCGGTTACGTTTAAGGGGTTCAGGGTGTAGAGTGTAGTGTTTGGGGTTTTGAGGGTACTAGGCAGGTTGGGGTTCAGGTGGAGGCACTTACAGTTGAGGGTGTAGGGTGCAGCGTTTGGGGTTTTAGGGCTTAGGGTGTAATGTTTGGGGTGCTGCCTAGGATAGTCTACGCCCAACTCTTGCAAACTTCCGCCCCAACGAAATCGCAAAGAAAGCTTGAGCAAAGCAGAACTTCTCAAGGCCACCCAGCGCTGGCACGCGTGACTTTCCATGCAGCTTGATAGGTCCTGAACGGAGCAGCCTGAGCAACATAGGGGGCTCTGCTAAAAGGATGCGAGCGGGTGTTCCTGCTATATGGGTGGTTGTCAAAATGATGGTCCCCTTTTAGGTCCCTATTATAGTGCGGCAGCTAATAAGGGTACCCAAGAAGGGACCATAGTTTTGACAACCACCCATATCCAAGAAGCGAGTCATGTGATCGAAGTCAGAAGAACATGAAATGAACAGCCCTTCTTGGCTCGCCCATCTCACTCGGTGCGCGCAGCCCCTAAACCCTATTATCCGGCCCTCAAGACTTAAAACTTACCTGTACTATTTGGGTGGTTCCTTATTGAAATTACAGTATCATGGGCCCAAATACCATATTCTAACTATTAAGGCCCCTACATCAAGTCCTCATAATAGCCCTTCAACATTTAAAATGAGCCCTTTAGGGGAACCCTCTTCTAATGTATTGGGGCCCCTCTACTAAACCAGCAGGCTAACATGATCGTGAATGAGTTCGAGCCACGAGATCTTTGTCGCATGGCCTGGGCGTCTCGTGGCTCACAGTTTAGGGTTCAGGGTTTCGGGTGTATAGGCTTTAGGGATTTAGGGTCTCGGGTTTAGGGGTTTAGGGTCCAGTTTAGGGTTTCGGGTTGAGAAGTTAGGGATTTAGGGTCTTCTAGGGTTTAGGGGTTTAGGGTCCAGTTTAGGGTTCAGGGTTCCGGGTTTAGGGATTTAGGGATTTAGGGTCAGGGGTTTAGGGTCCAGTTCAGGGTTCAGGGTTTAGGGTTCAGAGAACTACAGCTTGAAACCCCAAAGTGAGGCTGAGCAACCTTGAAACATGAAAGATCCAAAGCTAGCTTCTAGAAGACATGAACACCTGAAAAAACTTTGTGACGACCTTGGTCACGGACATGAACCGTGGAGATGTACCCTTACTTCTGTGATGTCAGCGCTTGCAAGATTTGGATGTTGGGCCCGCTAGGATTGCAACGGTTCAAACTCTTCTGTGGTTGCAAAGGTTCAGGGCTACTGGCAAACAACCTAGGCCGCACCCCAAATCCGCAGCTAAACCCTGAACCCTCAACCCTATACCAAACCCATAGGCCCCAACCATAAACCCGATCCCTACCTGGACCCCAAATAACCTACCTTCTTAGGGCTTCTTATGATGGTGTCCTTATATAAGTCCCTGAAAAGGTGTTGTTATTTGGGTTGAAGGTCAGCCCTAGCCCTGAACTGTCCCGAAATCCAAACCGGGAGGTTCATAGGTCTCAGAGCTGGGTCTGACTGTTAAACCCGAAACCCTAAACCCCTAAACTATAAACCCCTAAACCCCTAAACCCCTAAACCCTAAACCCCTAAACCCCTAAACCCCAACCCCCTAAACCCCTAACCTAAACCCTAAACCCTCAACTACACCCGCAAACCGATGAACACCTGCCAAAAGCTCCAGGAGCCGCAAAGCACAACACCTACTTGGAGGGTCAGGGGACTTAGTAAGTAAGGTTATAAGTACCCTAATTGGGGCTATAAGTATAGTTGCCAAGTTACTACGTCCCATGATCCTTTAAGTAGAAGCTTGCATCCCAAGAGTCGGATCAGGGTTTCCGAAAATTGGGGGTACCTTTGAAGGGATCCTTCAAGGGTTCCTTAAAGGGATCTATAGGGGTTCTATAAAGGGCTTAGGGCTACGGGCTACGGGTTTTACAGTTTCCGAAAATTGGGGGTACCTTCTTTTGGGGGCCTTACAATAAGGATCCTACTATTGAGGGTACTATATTTTGGTCCCGTGTTTTCCCAAACCCTCAGTCCTTTCAGGAGTGGGGCCCTGCACTCTAAGCTCTCAGCCCCAGACCCTTTTTGAAGACGGGGGTCGGAATAATCGAAGAAGCCCTGAACAAAAACACGTAGAACCCTCTAAGGCCCGCTCTGTCGGGAGGGCTACTTATAAACAATTTGTATTGGGGTTACTGTAATCCCTAAGAGACAGCTGAAGATTTCAGTTTTGCTAGGGACCCCAGTGCAGTATAGTTAGGGCTGGGTGGGGTCAAGGCGGGCCTTAAGGAACAAAGCCCGAATCCGAAACAAGCTTGGCCCCGGCAAGTGGCAAGTCCCGCAATCTGAAGCCCTGAAACCGAAGGTGGGGCTTCTTACATGGTACGGGGCACCTTATATGCTTCGGGGGCTTAGGGTTTGGGGGTTTAGGGTTTATATACTTCGGGGTTTGTCGGGGTAGGTTCAGCCGCCTGACGACGCGCAGAGCTAAACTCATGGATGCCATTGGCACCTGGACTTGCATTTATTTCATCTACATGTACATAGTCGTATACATTGTGTGTACATGTCATAGCTTCAGATATAGATACAGAAATTATGTACATGAATATGAGTGTGTGTATATATATATATATATATATATGTAAGTGCAAACATGTCTGTATACATTCGCATGTATGTACCTGAGTTACCCCACCATCGACCTGCAGATGGCGGGGGTCAGCATTTTATATAAATACAAAGGATATATATATATATATATATATATATATATATATATATTTATTTATATTTATATTTATTTATTTATTCACAAAATATAGATGATAGATGAAGAGCTAGGTAGGTAGATACTTATATAGATAAAGAGATAAAGCAGATAGGTAGATAGATCGATAGATAGAGAGCGAGCCAGAGCGGGAAAGTTTGACGACAGGCACACATACATAAGTGTGTACCGATGTAGCTGCTGGGCATTTATCTGTATACACGACTACCTCGAGTTGCAATTACTTCTGACGCAGCCAGGGTTGCTGGAACCGTATTTAGAACGGCTACACCAGTGATGTACTCAGCACCGCCAATTCTGAGTCGCGACTTGGGTTCGTTCATGTCGGCAAGGGAACACACGCGCGCGCACAAACCCAAGCACACACACACACACAAATATTATGTATACGTATACGTATATGTATATGTATTTGTATATAGACATAGATAAAGACATGTACACGTAGGTGTATGTACACGTAGGTGTATTCATATATGTATATATATATATATATACATATAAATATATAAATATAAATATATATATATATATACATACATACATACATACATATATATATATATATATATATATATATATATATATGGTGACCATATATATGTATGCACACGTTGAGGTGCATGCGTGTTTATGTGTGTGCATAGTCATATTTGTCTATATACATATATATATATATATATATATGAGCATGTGTTACACTTTTGTATATGTTCATGTGTTTACGAATGTACATATGTATGTATACATGTCTCCACGTATGTGTGTTTGTATACATGTATATTCATACATGTGTGTATATGTATGTTGTATGTTTGTATTGATGTATACTCATACATACGTGTATATGTATAAAGCTTAACGTAAAAATGCATATATGTGTACATGTACGTATGTATGTATGTATGTGTGTATGTATAACATGCATGCATCTATGTACAAGCATACATACATACATACATTCACACATATACAGGCACAGCCATCAACACACACACACACACAGAAACACACACACACACACACTTTCTCTCTCTCTCGCAACACACAAACACAAACACACACAGACACACACACACAGACACACACACACACACACAGACACACACACACACACACACACACCACACACACACACACACACACACACAAACACACACACACACACAAACACACACACACACACACAAACACACACACACACACACGCGCGCGCGCGCGCGCGCGCACGCGCGCACGCGCGCGCACACACACACACACACACATTGCAGCACCCTCGATGCTTCACCATCATGACAGCCTCAACTCTGTTGTGAGACGGAGCAGTGTCAGACATCAACAATGCAGCCGTAAGTAGGACTGGAGCAACGCAGCCACATGTATCAGCATCAACAGTTGGAGGAGTAGCCGTCAGTTAAACTGTGGAGCAGTGGACAAATGCTGAGCACTGAAACCTTTCGAACGTGGCAGTGATGTTGTCGAAGCAACACCCTGAACATGGACCCAAACCGTACACCCAAGGTCCGTGGAAACCTCAACCTAAACTGTATGCCGCAAACCTTTTCGTTTAAAGTTTATGGATCTTGTATGGAATCCTGAAAAGGATCAAGTAAAACAGCATCATGACCGCTGCTAAGGCGAGCGAGTTTTGACCTCGCCAGGCTTCCACATCGAGGCCCGCCGCAGATCTCGAACGCTTGACCTTTAAAAGGGTTGAAGCTTCGGGTTTGAGGGTTTAGGGTTCAGCGTTTCAGACTATGGGTGTTTTATGTTGGGGGATTTAGCGTTGAGGCTTGTAGGCTACTATACCCTAAACCCGTTTTGGGGCAAAAACTGAGATTGCCCCTTGCCCCTCCACCTCTTCGTTTACCCCCATGTGTCTGGCATCTCCCACCACCACCAGCGCCGCGACGGCAACCCGCCGAAACAATAAACCCGACACCCAAACCGCAAACCCCTAAAACCTAAAGCTTAAGCCCAAACCCTTTGTAGAAGCATAGATCCCCTCATAGATCCCTGATAGGAACCCTTATAAAGCCCATAAACCCTAACCCCTTGTCGGCCACATTGCTAAATGCCATACAATTCTCCAGCCAATTCCGGCACAGTCGATCATTTTGGCCTCTCCAATCTTGGACTTCGGGGTTTCTAGGATGCCCAGTAGTACCCTTATTCCCTTTTTCTAGTCCTAGGTTCCTTATAAAGTTACTCAATACCAAAAAGGGAGCCCTTTTCATTCCTAGGTTACTGGGCATCCCAGGTTGAGGGTTTAGGGGCTCCTGCGATTGAACTGGCACTCTTTATGGCAGCTTCATGAGTGGAAGGTTCGCTTGGGCAGAAAATGCAAAGCCCTATTCAAGTTATGGAGGCCCTTTATTCCATCGTCATACTACCCTTTGTGGTAGCCCCTTTATAAAAGAAAGCTGACGGAAGCCGTACTCTAATTATTCAGAGCCCAATGTTGCGCATGGACAGAGGACTTGGCCACTCTTGCTCGATCTCCTACACGTTCGGCAACCAGGAGTCTTTGAGCTGTGATTTGCTGGGTTTAGGGCTTAAAGGGAACTCCAGAAAGTTGGAATATGGAATAGTGGCAGGATCCCCTATATTTTACCTTAAAGGGACTATGATAATGATATTCCAACTTTCTGGCTTCTACTGTAGGGTGCTTTTGCTGCTGATGCTCTTGCCGTTTCGAATTACGTTTATATTGCTGGTGTTGCTGTCGCTGTCGCTGTTGCCGCGGCTGTCGCTGCCTAAGGAAGTCTAGTCCCCGAATGTAGGGACTTGGTTAAGAAACCTTGGGTCTCTATTAGGGTTCTTAGTATGGAACCTACTATTTTGGGCTACTTGAGCCAGGGTCAGGCTCCTACATTAAATCCCCCTCCCCCTTAGGCCCCTAAGTATAATTACTTATAACCCTAATTACGGCACTTATAACCTACTAAGTCCCCTGATCCTCCAAGTAGACCCTAAACCCTAAACCTCTAGATCCCTTTACGGAACCCCTTAGCTCCCCTTAAGGAGCCCTTACTAAGTCCCCTGATCCGCCAAGTATGAAGTTTCCAGGAGCAAGCCGGTGATGGAGGCGGTCTGTTGATCGGCCCCTGGCTCGCAGGTTCAGAGTTTGAGGTTTAGGGTTTATAGGGTTTAGGGTTCAGAGTTTGAGGTGTAGGGCTTAGGGTTCAGATTCCAAAGTTTGAGGTTTAGGGTTTAGGGTTGAGGTTTAGGGCACAGCACCACAAACAGACACAGGGTTTCATTTCAATCTGGGTTGGATTCAACTGCTCCTCTGCCCGCTACACTTCGGAGCCCCGTGACTACCCAGAGGCTCCATAGTAGTTCCTTTTTGGGATTACCTTATAGGATAATTCTATATATATGAAACCCAACAAGGAACTACTATGGAGCCTCTGGGTAGACCCACTTGAAGGGACCTGCCTGCCAGACCAGTGCTTGTGGGGGTGTCAGAGCTTTCGCCTCAGCAGCGAAGGAGTTGGGGCAGCTAGGGTATATATCAGGTCGGGGCAGCTGGGGTCCACATCAGGTCTATATCGTGAAAATAACTTTGAACTTTGGCTTGAGTCCTCCACCCCTAAACCCGCTACTGTCGAGGCCTCGTCATGTTGGTTTCGGAAGCTTCGGGCAGCAGGGGTGCCGGCCTACCCGGATCGAGGTACAGAAACGGTATGCATATGTGTGTGTATCTCTCTCTCTCTATATATATATATATATATAGTACATAATCAACATAAATAAGCAAATCAGTACGTAAATAATACTTAAAGCAACTGAGTAAAAAATGATGCTTAAGTATACACACATACAGATACACATGTTTACATGTGTGTATATATATATATATACACATGTGTTTGTATTTGTATATACTACCCAAGAAGCGGACTACCAACCAAGACAGTAGCAGCAATAAGAGAATCGTAGCAATTGCTACGATAACAGTGCAAGCCGCAGTCTGCCTTTCCAGTCACCGCCGTCCCATTACAGTATCACAGAAGTACCCAGAGGCTCCGTAGTAGTTCCTTTAATGGGTTTCATATATAAAACCCTATAAGGTAATCCCAAAAAGGAACTACTATGGAGCCTCTGGGTATCAGCAAACCGAATTTAGGTAGGTTCCAACACCACGCAACAAACTTCAAGCAGTTCAGCCCTAGATTCATAGTCATAGGAGGCCACAAGGGGTTTTGGCATATGGTGGTTTAGTAGGGATTAGGATTCCTATCCTACCCCAAGAATCTTAAACCCCCCTTTTGGCCTCCCATCAAATATGGCTCACTATGCTAATGCACGCACACAAGAACCGGGAAGCTTCAAGGAGGAACTCTCTGGGGACCTGATGAAGAAACAACTCTGCAGCTCTTTGCCTGATTTCTCGTGTTGCACACTGAAAAACCTTTGATCAGTGCCTTGTCTGTAGTGCTAGTTGCCTGCAGTGTTTTGGAACTTAGGTTGTTTGGTTTTAGGGTGAAAAATGCTCCTTGAGATTATGGGGTTTGGGACTCATCACCCCTAAACCCTAAGCCCTAAAGAGAGCAACATGCATGTCAAGGAACTGCATATTTGTTGTCTGTCTATTTGTGTCTCTGCCTGTATGTTGTCTTTGCAGCTATCTTCGCTTAACTATGCAATATATCGATTTGGTATCACTTGCAACTTCCCTTACAGTTGTAATATAGAGCCCTAAGTGGGCCCTAAGCATACATGATTTTGGGGACTGTTGAAGTCGACTGAAGTGCGTTGGCTTGCATGGGAGTTGCCGAGAATTAGGGCTACCGTATCCCCTATTTTCGGAAACTCCCGCATAGGGTCACTGCGAAGGTTCACTCCAACATCGTTCCCGCCGAACCGCAGGACCTCACCAGCAACCAATCTGGCAGAAATTGGGTATAGAACTCACCAGCAAACAAACTGGCAGAAGTTGGGATATAGGATTTAGGGTTTAGGTTTTGGGATTAGGGGCGCCATGGGGGGGATGGCAGAAATTAGGACGGCAGAACAAAGGACAGGGTTCAGCATGCTTGGGGACTCTATTGGGGGGATCCTTGCGTGTAATAGAGGGTTTGCACGGGATACTATAGTACAAGAGTATACAAGAGGAATGTGATTTCTTCGAACTTCAAGCTTCTGATTCTTGCAACTGACTCCCGTTCCATCTCATGAAAAGAGCTTCCGAGTCGAACAACCGAGGTTCTAGGTCCAGGTTTCGGATTGTTGGGTTTGAAGGAGACCCTAAGGCGATCCTAAGTCCTTTATGGCTGCGGCTTCTATCCTTAGCCTCAAAGTCTCCATGTAAACGAATAGTATATACTTAAGCTTAGGCCTTAAAGTACCTATATAGGGACCGCTTCAAAGGCGTAAGTACCTACTACATGGGCACATGGAGTCTTAGGGAGCTTCGTTAAGTAGATGTTAGAAGCTGCCCCCACCCTGTAATAGTGACTATAAGGATTATATATGATTATATTAGGGCCCTATTGTATTCCTATTATACCACTATTACAGGGTGGGGGCAGCTTCGTTAAGTAGATGCGCCTTACCTGACTTTTGCAGCTGGTGCTCAAGTCCCTGGAGGGATCCGCAACTGGGTACTCAGAATTTACGCCGCCCTAAATCCTAAACACTAAACCCTAAACCCTAAAACCTTAAACCCTAAACCCTAAAGAAAAGTCACAGTACCTGAAACCCCAAAGAAATTCGAACCAGATCTTTCTGAGCACCTCCGATCGTCAACCCTGGACACCCAAAGGCCCTCAACCTCAGCACTGCCATCCTTATCTCATACCCGACCTAGAGTCTCCACTGTAGTTCCGAGTTTTACGGTTAGGATCCTAGAATAGAGATTTTGGTCAGCCAAAATAAGGAACTACAATGGAGACTCCAGGCAATTCCTCAGCCATCAACCGCAGTCATTGCCATGCACCATCTTCCAGGGCTGTAGCTCAACGTCCCTAAACCCTAAACCCTTAGATCCCTAAACCCTAAACCGTGGGGGCTTTGAAGCTCAAAGTTTGGAGCAGCGCGGGGCGTGGGACTGAGACTCGCCCTTTTCTGGGCGAAGCGCAGGCAGACTTCAGAACGGGTTTAGGGTTCAGTGGTTCAGGGTTTAGGGTTCAGGGGTTTAGGGTTCACGGTTCAGGGGTTAGGGGTTAGGACTTTAGGGGTTTAGGGTTTAGGGATTTAGGGTTTGGGGTTTAGGGTATGTTCTGTGAACCTGTCTTTCCTTTCGGCCAGCCCTTCCCAAACTGTCACAGCACCCCCCGATGCGTGTTCACATGAAGATCTCTATGCTGCGTCGGATTTTTGTTCTTCCGTTTCCGAAGTGGACGTTGTCGGTGATGTTTCTGAATGTAACAGAGCTCTCTGACTTTATCCCCCAAGGCTCCATATATCCAAAATAGTAATTATACACTTACAGGCCTGAAAGTACCTATATAGGGACCCCTTCAATGCCTAAGTACCTACTATATGGGCACATGGGGTCTTAGGGATCATTATGCAGGAACATTGTGTAGCGCACGTCCTGGACTCCATTGCGCCCCCGCCCTGAAGCTCGCAGCATTGTCATTAGTGAGTGCTTCTGTGGTGTCCTACGTTTAGGGTTTTAAGGTTCAGGGGTTGAGGGTTTTGGGTTCAGCTTTTAGGGTTTTGGGTTCTAGGGTTTAGGATTTTAGGGTTTGGGGTTGCTTTCTGACAGTGTTCCCTCAGCTCATGCCTCATACGCAAAGGTTAGGCAATTCGAGCCCGAACGGACCCTGAACTGACTCAGTCCCAAAGGCACGGCACAGAGATTCGGCACTTTGGGAATGCGCGGCCAATCGTCGTCCGACGTCACAGGTAGTGCGTGACCGGCATGGCATTAATGGGCAGCGAAATATAAGGTCTGAATGAGAATTATTAGCCCCCCCGTAAATCCCACAGACAGAGACGGAAACGAACATATATATATATATATATATATATGTATGTATATATACATATATATACATATATAAGATGTGTATAAATATGTATACACATATCTACTTAGTTATGCTACCGCTGAGTATGCCGACTATCGGCCCTAAGCATACCGACCATCGGCCCTATCAAGTTTTAATGTAATTACACTCCGTCTATAATAATTAGCACGTGCTATTATATACCCCCGTCCCAGATGCCGTAATTAGTTCAGTCCTCAGGGGGCCCCTAACATAGTTTCGTGCAGCGAACGTAAAAGCTGCATGGGCGTACATGCATGGCATCGAGACGGGGCCACATCGCCACTACGTGTCATTCAACGAGTCTCTGTAACTACGGTTTAGGATTTAGTTGAGGCTTTATGCTTGACCTGTAGCCAAAAAGACCTACTTGTTTAGGGCTCCTTGCTATGATGCCTGTATATATAGTTCCTTAAAACGGTAGGCCCTTTTGGCCCGAGATAGAGTTGCCGGGTTTCGTGCTTTAGGGACCGCCTCCTTCAGCCAAGCAGCTCGAGAACTTCATCCCCGGCTGGTCGTTGTATGTTCGCCAAGACAATCCTAAGTGTCCAGAGGACCCATACAGTAAGTTATATAGCGGCCTGAATAATTAGAATAGGCTTTTGGGGCCCAGTAACATAGAATTATAACAAGGAGCCCTTAAAATGGTATAGGTAATTATTTAGGCCCCTACATTTTGTACTTGGGCGCTGGATAATGGAATATGGGTGTGGGAGCGTGAGTGGTTGTTAGGTGCTCGGACCGTTCAGGGCACCTGAAACCTTATCCTACACCATCATGGATCCCTTAAGGGAACCCTGCACTGAGAACCCTTAGAGGAGCTTGTAGGTGCAAGATCCTGTTGTCCAAGAGCCGGCATGTGAGTCTAGGCTTTGGTTGGGGTTTAGGCTTTGAGTTTCCCCAACTTGAAACCACATCCCCCAAAGCTTCCAATCACACACACACACACACCCCAAATCTAGCAGAACGTAAGTAGCAATAACAATAAAAAGAACCAGCAGAATGAAGAATGACAGCAGTCACAATCAAAATAACACTAGTCACTGGCAATAATGATACGAATATCATTGATTTTCAATAGTAGCTATAAGTCCATTTAGCAATAATTCAGATATGAAACGCATATGTTTTTGGACCTCCCTTGCCGCCAGGGCTTTGTTGCTCGAAGCTCCGAGTGCAGAGCGCAAGAGTCGGCAAACATGGCGCGAAGTGCTGCCAAGGTCGACTTGGTGGGTTCAGGGTTTGTGTTTGGGGTACAGGGCTTAGTGTGTAGGATTTAAGGTTCAGTGTTTAGGGTTTAGGCTCTAGACGTTTAATGATAAGTCGAAACTAATAATGAGAATGCAATTCAACAGGATAAATGGAAATTGTGTGAATGTTGTGAAATTCGCAACATTCACACAATTTATATTCATCCTGTTCTTGAGGGTTTAGGGTTTCGGGTTTGCGGTTTTGCTTGTTTTTGTTTTTTTGGTGTGTGCCTTTGTTGGAGGGGGGGGGTGATGGGGTTTAGATTTCTCAGGTGCTGGGCTCATTTTGGGTGTAGTTTAGCGGGGCCACGACATGGATCCATGAGTTCCAAGTATGTAGTATGTACTGCTATCACTCTGGTTATGTCTCTCATGATTCTGACTGTGCTTCTTTCATGTATCAGCATGCGTGTAATGATGGCCGTTGTTAAAGGAC
Source organism: Symbiodinium sp. CCMP2592 (assembly GCA_905221615.1). Classification (NCBI taxonomy): domain Eukaryota; class Dinophyceae; order Suessiales; family Symbiodiniaceae; genus Symbiodinium; species Symbiodinium sp. CCMP2592. The sequence goes on from CAJNDT010002024.1 coordinate 616,290, forward strand.
ATATGTGAACACTCAACCCTGGTTATTGAGATTGCTTTTGCCCTTGTGTCACGAAGCTCTCTTGTCGTCACAGGTAGGTCACGGCAGTGCGATGGCTATGGATGCTGTAGGAGATGAAGCTAGACGCAAGGCCGGCTCTGCGGGAGGGCTCCGGGTCATCCATGTTACGGTGCGTACGGACAGCCTTCCACCTTCAATTGGGGTTGGCAGCATCGATCAGGGAAGTGCACGTGCGTACAAGTGTTAGCAAGTTCGCAGGGGATTGTGTTCGGTGGTGCTGCCGTGCGGTCATGTGTCCATCATTCGTGGGTAGGTGTGTGTGTGTGTGTGTGTGCGTGTGTGTGTGTGTGTGTGTCTGTGTCTGTGTGTGTCTGTGTGTGTCTGTGTGTGTGTCTGTGTGTGTGTGTGTGTGTCTGTGTGTGTCTCTGTGTGTGTGTCTGTGTGTGTCTGTGTGTGTGTGTGTCTGTGTGTGTGTGTGTGCGTGTAGGTTGGTGTATATTCTACTATTTTCCGAATTAAAATATATGTACAGTGTGCACACAGTAATCATAGGACGCAGTGTCATCGACGATGCTAGCGAAACACAGTCAAGTTCATTTGCAATTAAGGCAACACGGCAGACAACCCCCCCATTTCCACGGATCATGCATCGCATGTTTTGCGTGCATCTGTACATCAGCCTGTCCAAGATGCTTCGCATGTTCAGCGCATATCCTCTGCTGTTTTTGGTTGTTCGTTTCCGGGACAGTGGAACTGCGCGGGATCTGGACGTTGCAGAGCACTTAAAGGACGGGCTCGAGCACCGTAACATCTCCTCGAACCCGAAACCCACAGTCAAATAATACAGGGGTCTGAGATATCAATAATCAACAATCGTGGTTCCTTATGCGCTCAGAGTGTACTAGACTATGACCCAGAACCCTCTTCTGACTATGGAGGCCCCTACATCACAGCCCGTGCCCGAGCCGTGAAGCCCTTGACACCACAAGCAGCAGAGCCAAAGAAGAGGTGCATGAAGTTTCACCTTCGAGCTTGTCCAACATCTCCTGGGCCCATGCCACGCTGGTAACTTGGAAAGAACGGGGAGACAGGTTGGGGGAGGACCCGAACCCTGATCACCAAGCCGACCCCGAAGTTTCATGTCTGAAAGGTCTGCGGAGAAGGCATGGGTGTCGGTTCAGGGTGTACCTACTGCAAAAGTAAAGGGGTTCACTATACAGGTCTTCACGGAAGCAACGCGAGCGCAGTCGTGCGGTTTTCTCCTTGCTACTACAAGCTTTGCTGGTTCTCACTATCCTTCGCTTGCACTAGGGGTGTCGAGTTATGAGGTTTGGGGGTGTGGGGTAAATTAAACAGGGGCTTGTGGCTCTTGGGTCTTGAACTCAAGGCTCAAGGCAAGTTTAGGGTTACATGCGGGTTTTCTGAGTCTGGTGCTGGCAGTAGTACATTGGCCTGATCCCCGCTCCCCAGGCACGTCAGGAAGAGACTAGTTGGTGATGGCAGCAGCGAAGAGGACAACAACCCTGACAACGACGATCACGTCGCACTAGTAAGAAGTAGCAGTCTTGGTGGTGATAGTTGTTGTTGCTGTCAGGGTGGTGGTGGTAGTAGCAGTCGGAGCAGCAGCAGCAGCAGCAGCAGTAGTGGTACGAGCAGCAGCAACAGCAGTGGCAACGGCAGAGGCAGGGCAGTAGCTGTAGCAGCAGCGGTGGTAGTCGTCGTTGTAAGAGCAGGAGTAGGAGTGGGGCTGGGAGTATGTGCAGAAGCAGTAGCAGTAGGACCGCAAGAAATGCGTAGTTGGCTTCGACGCGGCAACAGTAACAGTTCGGGCCATATGAGTAACAGTATTGATAAGCATGGCACGATCGATAGCAGTGCCAATGATGCTGGCTGGTGTTCTTGATGGTGATGGTGGGTGGATGTGGCGAGCGAGCACAGGAACGGTATCAGCGGCAGCAGCATCCGTGAAGGACTAAGCACTTGGGTCTCTTTGTCGTTGTCGCCGCAGGAAGACGGTACCACTTCAAAAAAACAACACCCGCTTCTCATGCTTCCGTCAGAGTTCTGGAAAGGGAAGCGCTCCTACCTTGCCTCCTCTTTGGTATTTTTCCGTAGTCAATCTTCATTTAGCCGGAAAATGACAATAAGTTGCTCGGACGCGCGACATGAGACATTCGCAGGATGCGGAGAGACATACAGCTACGTGTCGTCTGCGTGTCGTAGGTTTGACTTCTCTGTGAATGTGGCTCGCCATATTTGGGCTCCGAGAAGCAAGAGCTTCAACCATGTGGATATGAACGACGCAATGCACGGCCGCGAAGGTGCTTCAGGCATCCGCGTGGAGGCTGGGCAAGCCCTGCAGTTCTCGACAGCTTGTCCGATGTCCTCGAGTTGATTGGGTGACGCGGTTTTCAACTTCCGGGAAGATGGGTGGTACCACCACGGCAACCCCTTGCAGAAATCCTATCGAATCGGCTTTTGTGTTCTGTTTACCAGCCTTTTCTGACCATATCGAAGATTAAGAGAGCGCAGAGTTGCCAGAACAGGGCCTTTGGGTGATGATGTTTAGGGTTTAGGGTCAGGCACGATAACTGGCAATCATGGCTTCTCCTTCTCATTCTCAGCAGTTTTGCAGCACAGTACGGAAAGCCACGGCCATATTTCCAGAGGTCTAACCTTTTATCACCTCTTCCATGAACAGGCTGCCACGACTGCATAATACTCTAAACCGTAAACGCGCTAAATCCTAGAATGCAGTTCGCCCTTTGTTTTTCGGCAATGCTTGTGCTGCGATCCACCAGGTCTCGCAAGAGTGCTAAGCAGCGACAGAGCCGGATCATTATCTGCCCTAAGTGTTGCTTAATGCCTCTAAGACTGTACTCAGTGTACCTTAAACCCAAAACCCTAAACCCTAAACCCTAGTTTATACTGTTCTGACGAAATGCACACATAGCGAAGCCTGTGCACCGTTGTTGGGGTCCTTCACAGCTGCAGCTGCACACAACGGCTTCTCCTTCGGCATCACCCTTAGGTCAGTCCTTTCCCTCACCCTAAACTATAAACCTTAAGCCCTAATCCGGAGCACCCTTAGTACCAGGTCCATTCCCTCACCCAGTTGCAGAAGACATGCCGCCTACATACAGCAAGTTATTAGCGAGATGGGCTTGCTTACCAGCCGGCTGCACTGGCTACTTCTTGTTTTCTGTCGCCAGAACCTCCGCAGGGTATGACGTTTCCTCGATTTAGCATTCAACTGCGAGTTCTGTTGGGTTCGCCATGGGTCCTGATTCTCCGGCAATCAGGAGCGTACTATGACGATCCCTTGAGGCTCAGATGCCTGTCCGGTCTGGATTGCTCCAGTCGGATTAATTCTATTTCTAGCCTCAGTGGCCATTGTGCCGATCTAACCCTGAATCCGGCAATCCCCCAACCCTAGACCCGGAAATCCTCAACCTTGAATCCTAAGCTTTAGGTCCAAAGCATAAAACCTTAAACCCGCAAGCCCCGAAACTAAAACCGATCCTAAACCCTAAATAAACCTCAAACTAAGTCTCGGAACCAGGGGACGACATTTCCGGGTTATGATGTTTGAATCTCGAAAGTCCTACAGCTCTAACCACCTGCCGGAGCGCAGGTGGAGTCGTAGAGCTTATAGGTGCTGGACCCTTGCCCTCCCGCTTACAAGTCCTACATCCCCCACGAACCCTAGAAGCACCTTCGGATTCGGGGCAGGTGCGCAACACTTTCCTGCATTTCGTGGCCATCTTGGAGGACGGGAGACGAAAAGGGGGCCTTTACAAGACTCGGATCCAATACTAAAGGGTTAGGGTTCCTTTTGGGGGGCCCCTTGTTATATTTATAGTATAGTCCGTGCCCAAACCCTATTCTAATTATTAAGGCCCCTTTATTACCAGTGCCAGTTGGACGAGTTCGACGTGTCGCCAGAGTACTTGGAGGCCCAGGGGATTTCGTAAGCAGGTTGTTTATAAGCAGGGCTATAATTGGTGTAACGCCATTTAGGGTACTTATGACCTTACTTATAATCACGTAAACCCTAAACCCTCAAACCCTAAACCCCTAAACTCAAAAGCTTAAGCCTGAATGCTCAGCTTATGTCTTCTCAGGCACAGGAGTGTACCACAACCAAAACAGGGCCGTTCTTTTCGTGTGGCTGCTCCTAACGTCCCTAAACTGTGCCCCTCGGAGGGTAACCAATCTTAGGATCGAAAAAAGGACCCTCGAGTGGTCGTGTGTGCCCAGCTGGTCGGGGCCACATTCTGCAGCAAACAGGGCCGTTCTTTTCGTGTGGCTGCTATCAACCATCCAGGGTCCATGTGAGCCCAAAGTAGTCCAAGCCACGTTCTGCAGCAAAACAGGGCCGTTCTTTTCGTGTGGCTGCTCTAAACTCCGCCCTGGCTTCCGGAAATTTGGAAAATTGGTGCTGTTTTTTTGGAGCGACAAAATTCTGTTCATAAAATGTCCATTTTAATGCGGGCCAGGCCCGAATCTCGAGGTCCCCCCCTTTCTTTTGGTCCCAATCCCTAAACTCTGTCCTTCGCTCAAAAGCTTTGGCCTGAATGCTCAGCTTGTGCCTTCTCACGTACGGGAGCGTACCACAACCGTACGGGAAGTAAACAATTGACATTCTAGTCTTACCTAGAGGTAAATGGTAACTATGGTGCACAAGTACAGCCATTTACAGGTAAGTGCTTGTCTGTGTACAAGTCTTCCTTTATCATATCAAGGACAGTACTGTCCATATAATATTTGAATACTTGGAAATGCCAACAATAATTACTGGGTCGTAGGTACGCTTAAAAACCTAAGCTTAGTACAAAAGCTTTGGGTGGCCTCTTGGGGTGGGAAAATATAGAGCTCCACGTTCGTGACGGAACACGTTTGCTCTGAAGATATCGGACGTCCGTCGATTGCCTTACCTTTCCCTAGCAAAACACACCTACCACGGAAGTGTGCTCGGCACACCCTAAACCCTAAACCCTCCACCGAAAAAAACCTGCTACGTCCCTTGGGCCTCTAAGCATCGCAGATCACGGCTCGAATCCTGAAGTTCTGCCGTAGTCGGCAAACCCTAAGCCCAGCTCCTACGTAGACCCTGGAAAACCTAGCGTTTTAGAGCTCCGTATTATTATTGTTAGTGTTATTATTATTATTATTGCTGCTATTATTGTGGTTTCAGAGAACGCTTACTGTAGGTTTTGGACTTCAGCCTAAAAGCTACTGTGATTTTTCTAAACAAGGGGAGGGCGGATTTGTTTAGATATTTAAGAATCCGCATGTCGTAGCATCGCCACCGTATAAACCCAAACCCTAAGTTGTTGGTAAGGGGACCCTGGCCAGATGCAATCGGAAGTGTACGGCATTTTCCGTCTTCTAAGCCCCCACCCTGGACCCTTCCCCCAGAATGTTGACCCCTGCTTAGTTCCCCACGCCTCTCGGCGAATTACGGCTCTGATACTAGGACCGATTGCGAATCTTATTTAGAAAAGAAGGGTCTGTTGATCAGGGGTCTTACCTAAACCCTAAAGCCGAAAACGGCTCTTCATCTGCATGATAAAAACTTGAGCTGCAAGGGTCACGAGAGTGGATTTGCGCAGCTACTGAACAGATGTTCCAAGAAGCTGCCCTTACAGGGCATTACAAGGTTCTATAATAGAGTAGAGTCCCCTTTACAGGGAAGCCTTATTAGGATTGCCAACCCTGAGCCGTAAACCCTGACACGCAACGGCCTGGTTTCAATCGAATATGAGAACCGGCGAGAACCACGGTTCAGCATGCAATCAGGAGTCCACCATTGATGTGGTGAAGCGCTCCACCTCCCTGCCTCCACCTTTTCTTTCGCAGGCGGGCTTCTGCTTGAGATTGTCGTATCATGGAGGGTGCCAGGCTTGAGCTTCAGGGTGCCGCCAAGGCTATACTCTTCCTTTCCTTTAAAATCTACAATCTACAACCCAGTGTCGGGGCACACTGCAGCCTCTTTGTCGTCCATGATGACCAGCAACGGGCATTTCAACACCCGACAGCCCGAAGCCTAGATCTTAATGTAGGAACCTGATGAAGAAACCCTGGGCCTATAACCCCCTAAATAGCAGGGTCCATATAAGGAACCCTAATAAAGGCCCACGGTTTCTTTATCAGGTTCCTACAGTAAAAGCCTGAACGGGGAAGCCGCGCTAAACTTCCTAGGCCCGAAACACAGTAAAAACCCAAAGCCCGAAACGCCAAACAAAGCGGCCAGGACAATTCCGATACAAAGCATGTGGGGACCGGTGAGGCCCCGTTTGCTTCTCTGGGCGTGCTTAGGCTTTCAGGTTCAGGGTGCCTGAAACCGTCGGATTGAGGGCGGGTTTGGGTTTAGACCCTCCAACTACCCTCTAATATCCCATAAATACCCACTACGAAGGACCATAAGGGCTCCATGAAAGGGCAATATAGGGCGGGTTTGGGTTTAAGGCTTCGGATTGAGGCTGGGTTAGGTTTTAGGGTCGAGAGCCTTCGGATGCTCGGGGGGGGGGGGGGGGGGGGGTTGTGCTTAGGGTTTACGGTGTAGGGGTTTAGGGGTTTAGGGGTTTAGGGTTTCGGGTTTAGTGATTCAGGGTGTTGGGTTTATAGGGGTGTAGGGTTTTAGGGTTCAGGGGCAACGGTCGGAAGGGCCATCAGGGCCAAGGGCACAGCCATGTGATTCGCGCTTCGGATCACTTTAGCAGCTTTGGCAGGCATGTGCGTGCTGTGAGGGTTGTGCGCTGCAGGGAGAGACACTCTACTCTGCACTTCAACTGCTTCCTTGACAAGCATATATCGTTGAGATGTCTGCGCAGTCTGCCTGAGCAAGTGGTGGGTGTAGGCCTAGTCGAGGTGACAGGAGGGTTTGGGGTAAAGGGTTTCGGGCTTCGGGTGTAGGATATGTAAGGTTAACTGTGCTGCGGTCTTTGACGGCCTGTTCGAAGGCCGTAAGTCGTTACTACTTCGGGGTTTGGCTTCAGCTCATGCAAGGTTTAAGGTCTGAAGTCGTTTGCAGATTAGATGAGGTTTAGGTTTAGGTTTAGAGCCAATGCAGTTCAGGGCATAGAACGGATATGCAAAGACTGCCTGGAGGTCGTTCATTTGGGAGTGGGCTGGGGTGGTGTGGCGCGCCGGGGTTGCCTTTCAACCCTAGTGCCACAGTCCACAGCAAGTTAGCACATTTGCTCAGCCCGCGTTTGCAGCTGAGCATCGGGTTTGTCATGGCATTTCAACTTAAATGAGATGTTGGTTTTATTGTTTGCATGTGTGCGCGTGTGTGTATTAGGGGACGGGCCGGCGGCGTGGTCGGTGTTCGATCCGCCGGCGGCTTTACCGGACTGTGTGCAGGCCTTGCTCAGCATCGCCGATGCATCCTCGACTTCAAATTCAAACAGTTGCCTGGCCAATGTAGGGTTTAGGGTTCAGGGTTTTAGGGCTTAGGGTTTAGGGTTCAGGGGTTAAGGGTTTAGGGCTCACGGTTTTAGGGTTTACTGTATAGGGCTTCTTATTTAGGACCTTCTGTTTAGGAGACGCCGGAATGAACCCGAGCGTGCTAGCTGCTCGAACCAGATCAGGCATTTCCGGACGATACCAGGTTTGCTTCCCTCCCCCCATTGAGCTAAATCGCACATCGAAGTGGAGGCCTATAGATGAAGGACCTGAAGTAGCCTGGTGCTTGTTTCTGGCCTGCTTTTCCAGGTTGCTTTGTAGATCGTCTCTGTTGAGACAAAAACGGAACGAGTCAAACCTTGCACCCAGTGCTGACCAGCATTTCGGTAAGGACGTCTGTAGGTCACTTGAAGGCTCATGGGACTTAGTAAGTAAAGTTATAAGTAGGTTATAATTAGGATAACCCCACTTAGGGGACTTATAACCCCAATTATAACCTACTTACTAAGTCCCATGATCCTCTAAGCAGGGGTTATAAGGCAGCTTGACACCTCCGCTCGCAAAAAGCTTGAAACACGTAACTGGAGCCTAACCTCTGGTCCCTGGCGGCTCAAGGGGCAATGGGCAGGGGTTTAGGGTTTAGGGTTTAGGCTAAAACCAGCTCCCTAATCTAAGCAGGCGGTCACTATGATTCACGTTTGACGGTTGCGCTTGAAGCGTTTCAGGGTTTGCGCTTCAGCCGTCACACCTAATCCGACCCGAGCTTCACCAGACTCCTCGTCACCCAAGATAACCCTAAACCCTGAACACTAAGCCCGTAGCTAGCCCTAAACCCAGCACCCAGAGCTTCCAAAACCTTGGACCGCAAATTAGCCTGAAACCCTGAATCCAATTCCATATTGTAACATGTTGATTGGTCTTGCGATTTTCTTGTGAGGCAGCTGTGGTCAAGAACGCCGCATTATTAATGCGGTTGGTTGGGGGGCCAAGGACGCAGATTCGGCTGTAGAGGTTCTGCAGTTCGACCGGCTTTCATCACTTGCAAACCCCTTCTCAGCAGGTCCTACACTGTTTCAGAGAATCGAGTTCACAGAGAACTGTTGGTCGTCTCTTCGTCTTCCGTCAGGAGCACACCTAAGCAGGAGTTGGGTGATCTACTTGGAGGATCAGGGGACTTGGTAAGTTAGGTTTCACTTACCTTTATTCGGGTTAGAAGTAGCTATACATATAGTTCCCTTTTGTTATAGCCCTGGTTACTATGTAAGTCCCATGATCCTTGAAGTAGGTTCAGAACATCACCTCCCTTTGTGTTGGACTGAACGGTTGGGTTGCGTTGTGATTTCGAGCTCCCGCGCCTGTAATTGGAAGCAGAATGCAACAGACAGCTCTCTGTTACGAGTCTTCTATAGTCTACAGTAGATCATTCGCTCGCACAGCTTTGCAGGCTTTCCGTAAGATCTCATTTCGAGTAGACCTCTCTCAGAGTGCTTGTGTACTAGAGGAGTGTGAAGATCTGAAGCTATCGTGTACTCCGTATGAATATGATTACCCCCCCCCCCCCCCGCGGGCCCAGCCCTGCACACAAAGTTGTACGAGATGTGGAATCTGGATGTGAGAAAGGTCTGCGGATTCAGTGTGCCGGACTAGCTTTGGGGGTCGGGATTTACCCCTGATACCCTACCTTCTATGGGCTTCCTTATGATGAATGATTTCTTCGTATGCGTCCTCAGGCAGGTAGGTCATTTGGGGTTGGGGCAAGCTTTGGCTGACTCTCGAGGTGATGGAATTGAGGCCCGATGCAAGCATGCAGAAGGTCGCTGCATACCATGTCGCTTCCATTTTTTCCATGCAAGCGGCTGCTGCCTGGCTGCCTCAGAGTTTAGCACCTCAGTATTTCGACGTTCTTTGAGGGTTGGGGGTTGAGGATTTAGTTGTTGGTTGTCAAAATTGTGGTCCCTTTTTTGGGTCCCCTAAATATTAGGTGCCGTATTATAATAAGGACCCAAAAAGGAACCCTAATTTTGACAACTACCCCTAGTTTCTGGTCTCCTAAGCCCCTCAAAGCCCGAAGCCTCTGCTGTCTAACTGTCTGGCTTAGGTACTGCCCCCATACAGTAAGAGTCTATAATAGGGCTACTATTAAGGTCCTAGTATATCTATATTATGAGTATTATTCAACTAGTACTGAGTGGGGGCCGTACCCAATGTCCGGCAGCTAGGAAGCTGCCGGCAGCGAAGTTGAAACCTTCCAAGACTTAGATAGTGAACAGGGGAACTTTAAACTTTTTGGCTTTCTGCATTAGCTCTTTTGTGGAAAGTCTGAAACTTGTTTGGGCCCGGTTGTTGCAGAAGAGAGAAGACAAAGAGCAAACGGTTCTTGCGCAAGCCATTGTTGCTGCTACTGCTAGCCCCAAACCCTAGACGAGTGAGTGCAGAGCGAAAGGCCCATTGCATTCAAAAAAGCCCTAAACCCTGAACCGTGTTTTCTCAGCCATGCCTTGCCCTGAGAGGCTCTTCTGGCAAAGTACACTTCAGCCGATCTGGACCCCGGATTATAAGGGCCCTTGTTTTCTTCATGCGGATTGTAAGTACTAAACTAATGTCTGTGGATCGTAAAGAAGTATCACTCCTGGGTAGGCACATTCTCAGCTCCCCTACACCCTAAACCCTGAACCCTAAACTTTAAACCCTAAATCCTAAACCCTAAACCCTAAATCCTAAACCCTAAACCCTAAACCCAAGCTTAGTTTGCTGTGGTTTGTTGTGGTCCTCCCCGGCCGCTGAAGATTAGAATCAGGCCAAAGCAGCTCAGCGTTTAGAGCGTCGTGCTTGCATCCGAGGCAGAGTATAGCCCCCTAAGCAACCGGAAATACAAAACACTAGATTCTGGGTTCAGGGATACCCTGAACCCTAAAACCTAAACTCGAAACCCGAACTCTAAACCTAAAACATAAAACCTGAACTCTGAAAACCCTGAGCAGTCAAGCCCAATATCGATGTGGGATCAGGCCTCCGCTTCATAGAAACAGAGGAGCCTAAGTGAGTACCTATGTTGTTCCGTAGGGTCCTCAAGTTGTTATAGTAAGAGTAGACTGTGCCCCTAGAACCTGTTCTAAGTAATTGTCCAGGCTGTTATATGATGGACGCGAAGCTTTGAGGGTGTAGAGACTCAGGCCTTCCGTTCCCAAATCTTCAGCTCAAAGCCCGAAAACTGAAACACTGAAACCAGACCAACCTTAGCTGCGAAAGCCGACATTGAACAAAACTTGGCCCAGGCTTAAAAGGAGAAGCATGCAGCTACTGCCACTCCTGCGACATGGAGCGGGCGGTTGCCATGAAAAAGACTGCCGCGTCCTCTGTTGCTCAGAATAGTTAGGGACCGCACCCACAACCCTGAACCCCAAACCCTAAACCCTAAACCGTATGATTTGGGGGGGCATTTTGGGGCTTGGGGTGTACCTTAACCCGCCCAACCAAAAAAAACCCACCTTTTTAGGGCTCCTTATTGTGATTTTCTTGTATGTGTCCTTAAAAAGGTAGGATGCTCAGGATTAAATTAAGGCTCAGGGCCGCCAAGCGTTCGGGGCATAGGGATCAAGGCTTGTGACTTTGGGTTTCAGAAAGGGGCCTGAATAACTAGGGTTTAGGGTTTAGGGTTTAGGGTTTAGGGGTTTAGGGTTACTATTCTGGGGGGGGGGGGGTTCTTTTTATAATTATGGTGCAATATACTCCCAAACCCTATTCTAGTCATTCAGGCCCCTGATTACCTGACAAAAAGTCACATGTACCGACTGCTTGGGTTCAGGGTCATATCCCTCAGGTAAATCCTGAACCCGAAACTTAAAGTACTAGATACCCTAAGGCCCTTTTGGGATTACCTTATAGGATTCTCAATATGAACCCCAAAAAGGAACTACCATGGAGCCTCTAGATAAGGTGCCCCTCCCATATTGTCTATGGAATCTCTTGCCCGGAAGCTGCTCTGAGCTGTGTAGACCATGAGTTTACGGTGTGCCCGAAGCCCGAACCAGAACGCCCTTCATCCATAAGAGCCGCTAGGTTGCCCTGCTCTAGAAGCCCGGCGTAATTTCTCATGACATTCCGTGGCGTGCTTCAAAACGCTACCCAGAAGTCCCGCATAGTGCATGATACCATTCCTTGGAGTCCCTGAATCTAAACATACTAGAACATAAACCCTAAACCCTTAAACCCTAAACCCTAAACCCTAAACTCTACCCTACAAGATGCTGCAGGACCATGTGAAGAGAGTTTGTTTTTTAAACGAACACTCATGGGATGTGCTATGTGTGTCTGACGGCACTTTTGCTTTCTGTGTAGGCCTCAATGAGGCAGGCCGACGCTACACAACAGAAAAGGCCGATGCACCTTCAAAAAAAACCCTACCCTAATTGTTGATATTACTTGCCATGCATGTGTGCCACCTAGGCCAAAGGTGAAATTCGACGGCGGCGGCGGCACGCAGCGGCAGCTCGTACCCAAGCCGATACCCATGTGCAGGTGGCAGGTGAAGCCTTCGAGGAATCGTCCACGGCGTGGCGGTTTGAGGAGCGAGCCGGGCAATTATTACACAATATGACATGGAAAATATTATGTATTTCTGCACTCGAGACACAAGAGAACACATAAATATGCATATGTAGATGTACATACATAGATACCTACTTATCTACCTACCTGCATACCTACATACCTCAATACCTACATACCTACATACCTACGTACACATACGTTCATGCACGCACATTGACATGTATGTGTGTATCTGTTTATATGCATATACAGATTATTTCGCCGCATACAAATACACATGCATATCAATGCTTACACGAAATTTGATGAAATATTTTACGACGCAATAGAGTATGATGTAACGTAACAAAACAGAATGCATGACAGCATAATGCAACATAACATTGCATAGCAGGTTTGTTGGTATGATATACTTGCTTATTATAGTAGAATATAAGATTGCACCATACAGTATACTATAACGTACCGCAGTGTATTTTCATTCGATTTAAGACAATATATAAAATATGTTTGATACTATATACCGTATTGTAGTTCTCAGATCAGAATGCTTAATATGTATATATATATATATATGTATATATATATGTATATATGATATGGTTTCATATAATGTGATGTAGTGTTGTATATCAAAAGATAAGACATACTGCATTACCACTTATAGTTTCGGATTCAGGTGTTGCGTTTGTGTGATTTTGCGAGGTCGAAGGATGTTCTGTCAGAAAATATCAACCTAGCATGTTGCATGTTTCTCATGACCGCTGGATGCAAGTTGGATTTCTTGATACCCCTCAATTTTAAAAGCCCCGAATTCGGTTTGGGGTTTAGGTAGAACTAAAGTTGATGCGCCGAGCCCTACACTCAGTGCCTGAAGCCTTGATCACTGAACATCGTAGCTGTAAGTGAAAAACACGGGTGGGCATATGCTGTGGGGGTCGGAATAAACTTGCAATACTACCCACTGAGGTTCCTCCACAAACTTGCTAGCCCCCAAAATATGTTACAAAAAGCTGTTCTATCTTTTCAGGCTCCTAGATGCTCTGTTTCGGAACCGTCCCTTCGAGAGTTAGGCAACAACATGTGGGGCATGTACTGTATTAGCCGAAGAGCCGATTTTGCTTTACAGTAGTTGTATCAGCTGCTTGTATAACTGCTGCGGGACGTGTCGTGTGTCCAAACTGAGAAACTGCGAACACGGCTTCCGCAGCTATGACGGGTACAACGATTGAGGGCTCATCCCCGGTTCAGTCAGACCTGTTCGTGATTCAATGTCCAAAAGCCCAGAGACTCCAATATCCCTTAAGAAGGAAGACCTTAGATCATATTAGGTATCCAATTCGAATTTGAGGTATATCCTTCATTAAGGGATCTTGGAGTCTCGGGGAACCCGCTTCAGGTTTTGAAAGCAATATTTG